>APFE031207038.1:7436-27097 GCA_000404065.3 Pinus taeda | reverse complement strand
GTTAGCAGGAAGGACAAGATGATCTCATATGCCAAAAGTTATCAAAAAGATGAAAAATTGCCCGGGCTGCCTAAGAAAACCTACAAAAAAGCACTGATCAGTTTACAGTTCTAAGAAAGCAAAGGTGAAAATATAAACAACAGAAGCATCAAACAGTATATTATGTACAGGCTAATGATAAAAACAAAAACATAATAAAGCTAAATAAAAACTTTACAAGGCTTCAACGTGCAGGGGCCCTCTGCCACTTTAGCCAATCAACAAATAATCACACGGCTGAACTCAGAAAAGTCTTCTCATGTATTAAAACATCAGCATATAAAACAGTGGGGTGATAAGATAACCAGTAGTTCGGAATCACATAAATAGTTCATAATTCATACATCTCCAAAAGCTTTTTCACAGCATTCAATGACGCGTTATTTATAATTCCAAAATACTAAAGCTAACTAACAACTTCTACGCTATTAACTGCGTTGCTAAAGACACGTAGATCCCTTCAGCCGAGATCTAGTGTAACTGTCATCATGTTTCTTAAATCTTCGGAGTGGTTGGCTGTTAGATTCAGGTCTCGGGAACGATCTCCAGGTGTGCTGGTGCCTTCGTGAGCTGAGGACTATGCCACGTATCATTCACGTGCCCAAAACAGTGACGTGCCACCGCTGAACTCTTTGGTTGGCCTTGTCTTTGACTTTGGTTGACCGTGGCCTCCCATGGATGATTTGGCCGATTTGAAGGGACACGTTCCATGTATCCGCCACCTGGAGCTTGCCCATGTAGCTCGTTTCTTCATAGGACACATGTAGCACAACTTTTAACAAAATAGCTGCGGAATCCTATGCTGGCTGCGGAAACCTGTGCTGGCTGCGAAAATTGACAAGTTTCCGCAGCTGCATGAACAAAAACTAAACCAAACAACACTCATAAGTATAGTCAGAAAACCATATAAATAGTCCTTTTTAGACTATAATGCAATGATTTAACAACTGGGTGAATGAAGTGAGTGGAGAAAGAAGGCTAAGAGGGTGTATAGGAAGGTGCAGGTTTGAGGCTCAACACTTGTCACTGCAGATACAACCATTGGTATGGTTTTATATCAAGAAGAAAGTGGGACTGAACATCCTATTTATTATTTGAGTCGTAATCTCAACAATACAGAAAGTAAGTATTCACATGTCAAAAAGTTAGCCTTGGCAACCGTTCAAGCTGTGCAGAGATTTCGTCATTACATCCTCCTCCGCAAAACTACCATTATATTAGGTTGCAACCCTATGACATGCATTTTGTCATGCCAATTGCTGGGGGAAAAGTATTCTAAATGGATATTTATCTTGCAGGAGTTTGATTTGGAATTCATCAAATCGAAATCAAAGCAATCTATTGTCTTTGCCGAGTTACTTTGCGATCTTCCCTCATCCTCTAATGATTTAACATCAGAAGCATCAACCTTGGATGAGTCTCTATTACTTATCTCATCAAGTGATCCATGGTATGGAGATATACTGATTTATCTCCAGACCCAAGCTTTTTGGCCTAATATCTCTCACTCTGAACAATGACGTACTCGATACCAAGCCAAGGATTATCTAATCATTGGTGATACACTTTATTGTCATGGTGTCGATACGATTTTACGTAGGTTCCTTACTCATAAGGAGGCCGAAAAAGCTTTGAATGAGTGTCATTCAGGCACTTGTGGGGGGTATTTATCTGGTTACGCAATTGTACAGATAATTCTATGTGTTGGTTACTTCTGGCCAACCATATTCAAAGATTGCATTCTTGCTCTCAAAAGTTGCCATGCTTGCCAGATATTTGACTGTAAAACTAGATTACCACCTGCACCACTGCATCCAGTCATTGTTGTTGGCCCATTTGCAAAATGGGGCATTGACTTTATGACATGTAACCCCACCTGAGCCAGTGGGCATGGGTATATTATAGTCATCGTTGACTATTTTACCAAATGGGCCGAGGTGATGCCAACATTGAACAATAGTGGCGAAATGGTTGCTTTGTTTTTCTTCAACCATGTGGTTGCCAGGTTTGGTGTACCACAAGCCATAGTTACAGATCATGGGTCACATTTTCGCAATCACATGATGGTTGAATTAAATACCAAATTAGGACTGTCACGTGATAGTTCTACTCCATACTACCCGCAAGCTAATGAACAAGTTGAGGCTATCAAAAAAGTCCTTAAGCGCATGTTACAAAGAATGATTGGAGTTCATAAAAGAAATTGGCCTTTAATCCTTTACTCAGCTTTGTGGGCATATTGAACCTCGGTGAGAAATGCGACTGGATTTACACCCTTTCAGTTGGTGTATTGTTTCAGGGTGTTGGTGTATGGTTTCACACTGCCAGCCAGTTTGGCAAGGGTAAAAAGGATCATTCTCAATGGTAAATCACTAACATCCCTGATTCTAATCTTTTCATCTCTGCTAGGTTGATCTCCTTCCCGAAAAAACTATCGTATATAGTCTCTCACTGATTCACATCCTCTGGTAAATCTTGATAATGAGATGGGGGAACCCTGCATCGACAGTCCAGTCAGAAAATAAATGTCATCGATGGTAAAATAGATCACTTTTCCCCTAATGTGAAAGACCCGATCGGTAGGATCCAAAAAACGAACAAGGAACTGTAAAAGCTCAATCTATTGCCGCATGCTAGATAATCGAAAATCTTGAGTAACCCACAATTCCTTAGGGAATCAACGGTTCCCTAATTATTTAGGGCAAGCATATCTTGTTCTTTATGCTCTCATTCTCTTCATATAATCACCATTTTGATCCGATGAATTTCTGCAATGCAACCATTAGAAAAATTAGGATCCATTTTGCAAAAAACGGTGGAAAATTTGGGAGAAAACAACTGTCAAAATTTGGTTTTTGCGCCCATCATACCCCTCCCTTAGAGACAGTGCATTGCAATGCATACAACCTTCTAGGTGTGTGCAATGCAACACACATTTCGATATTGAAAGGGTGTGTTGATCCAGAGTTCAAAAAATGAAACCCTAGGGGCCTCAAAAACCCAAAATTTTTGCTTAAAATTGAAAATAAATGGAATAAAATGAAAGAGAATAGGGATACCTCCTACCTGGTCCAGACAACACGAGAAATAGTCCACTGAATCCTTCGCAATTAGCTAGTGAATTTTGACATAGAAAACTGCTCAAGAGCACCAAAGTCAAAGGGTAAAAGTGAAATACTAAAAATGAATGATAAAACTTGTTTTTATGTTTCTTTCTTGCACATTAATCGAGTAAACATTAGTTTTTATTCATTTTATCCATGGAACCGGTACTTTTAATCCACTTTGATGGATTTTTGAGCAGGTTTAACAGCTAAAAAGTAGAATTTGACGTGCTCAAGTGTAAATTGAACATCTTTGACCACAAAGCAAACTTTTGTCTCTTTTTCGAGCTTTTTTAGAAACGAAAAAGGAACCCCCTTGGAGTCCTCTTTAAACTCTTTTCAAACTCTCTAAATATGAAAAGATTGTCGAGCGCTTGTCTACTCCAGCTCATTAAAGGATTGGAAACAATATCTCTCTTGTATTATTTTACGCTTTTTCGGACTTGAGAGATTATTTTACAAAAAATAACTTGTGGAGTTTCCTTTTTGTCCCTCTTCAAACTCTCTAAAAATGAAAAGGACCGAGTTGTCTTTGTCGTTAAACTCATTAAAAACATCAAATAGCAACAAACTTGTCCAACAAGACAAGGCCGAGTTTCACATTCGCTAGACTCATTAAAGCATCAAATAGTGATGGATTCACCCGAAGGGTGAAATTATGCAATAAGAATATGTTATCCTCCTCAATATTGATAAAAATAAAGAGGTATTGGTCGGAAATGACTGGGGAAAATGGAAAAAGTCGAAAACACTTTATGGTAGCAAGTCGCTCTTGAACATGACACTTTCACCTCATCACCGTGACTATGTGGGTTGGGTCATTCAGCTTGATGGTTATCACACCATTGGTCTATCACACCATCCATTAGTTTGTTTTGGGTCAATGCTACCAATTCATCTTAGTGTTGCCAACATGTTCAATAGAAGTCATTCAGTTCAAACTTCATCCTTTGCAATACCGTAAACCTTCATTTTCATGATCGCCATTATTGAACCTTTTTTCATCAGTTGTTTTTTCATCTCCAAAATTATTTACCTTGTTACATGTTGTAGATGTGAGATACATCAAGGCCCTCCTGTGACAAGTCGCTTCTTGTCTACATCAGCACATCGTCCAAGAAGTTGACTTAGAAACACCCCTTCGGAACCTTGAAGCTTACATACATCAATGGCAGGTTTCTCGCTTTTGGCAATAAGTTGACATCACTGGCCTTCGTCTAAAATAATTTGTATGGTGTTCGACATCAATTCATTTATTCACACCATGCGAAATGTACTGTAGTACCTTGAGGGTCATTATCATTATCGGTGATTCCTCTCGCATCTGTTAATGGCTTACATCATTGGCTAGTAATCAGACGATGTCTTTCCATGTTTGACTTTAGAACATCTATTCACATGGTTAGACTTGTACTTGAGCAAAAGACTGAACGATATTGAAGACCCCAGATCTAGTTTCATCAACCGAGGCTGTGATATTTTAAGGAGTACTAAATCAAATGTACAATGGACTTATATTCATGGTCAACCATTCATGGGTCTATATCTGTAGACGACTATATTTGTACATGTAATGAAAGTTTATAAGTTGAGCATGGGTATGCCTTCCTTCAGCTAGTTCATGAGAAAAATCAAATTATCATGATATATGTATTGTAATTGATGCAGGTCACCTTCCGTTTCGAAACCTCCTCTCCTTGTGATAAATCATTTCAATCGACATATATATTTACGACTTCATGCTTTAGGGGGCAACTGTTACAGATCTATTTGGGCACATCAACCCTAACTTACAGATCGATAATATTAGGGCCCATCAACCCCTAATGCAATTGTTACATGCCCTAAAGATGTTAAACATCAGAATGCCTCTCTTCCCAAGAAGTTCCATCACTGAAAACATCCAGAAACTGCCTCTAAGAATATCAGCGTAGTTAGGCCTTCATTAGGGTGCACTGCAATGAAAACCATACACTATTAGGGTGCTATGCAACACACTTGGTCCCTCTTTGGCTTGTGCTGAGTGAATTTGAGCAAATTTCCATGAGGCTTTGAAATATTCCTTATCCATTGGATGCCTCTAGAAGTTTCTCAAGGCTACCCACTCCTTTGAGTTCACATTTGGATGAGGAAGGGAGTTAAGGAACATCAATCCCCTTATCCCTTGTTCCATGGAAATTATTTCTTAATATAGGAGGGCATTCATTATCACCATTGATGGAATAAATTCCTTCATTCACCTATAAAAAGACCACTCATCTAAGTGATCAAGGGCTGGAAATTATTGATTTGTAGGGAGATGTTGTTGATATGAGATTTGAGTTGATTGCAAGTATTGTAATGATGTCAAAGTGTCTTGCTTGTTGTGAAGAGAGGGTGGGATTGAACTGGAGGAGTGATGCTGAATCAGGAAAATTGGGTTGTAACTCTTCCTTTCACTAATAAAATGTTCAAAGCTTTTTCCATATGCTTGTATTGTCTTTTGATGATTTCGTATGCTTATCATGTACTTTATTCCATGCTATGTCTAATCAATAGATCATTATCATATGCTTTGATGGGTTCTTGTTTCTATCTGTGTTTAGGTACTTCTCAAGCAGCTTAAGTATGGAAAGGAGCAATAGAATCAGTCAAGGGAGGTAAGGAACAAGTAGAAGCTACAAGTAGGTTCTCTGTTCTCTTATTTTATCTATTGTTTATAGAAAAGGTAGAGAATGCTTTTTACTGTTGTTTGTAGATTAAGCTATTAGTCTAGAAGGATTAGGCATTTATCCAGAACACTAAAACTTCCCAAAACACCCTATGTCTATCACAGATACAACATATCTCTCCATAGC
Source organism: Pinus taeda (assembly GCA_000404065.3). NCBI lineage: Eukaryota > Viridiplantae > Streptophyta > Pinopsida > Pinales > Pinaceae > Pinus > Pinus taeda. Next base: position 21,117 of record APFE031207038.1, on the reverse strand, counting down.
TCAACTAGTCATAACCCCTTTCAGGTGGGCTTGGGATTTCAGCCACTATGTCCCATTGACGTGGCCATACCATTTGTAGCTACTTAGGAAAATTTGACTTATGTCCAATCCAAAGCTGATAGGGCTAATAGATTCATTGAGAACCTTCAACACATCCACTAGCAGGTTCATGACATATTGGACAAAGCTAATTCAAAGTACAAGCAACACCATGATCAACATTGGGTTCCACACAAGTTCCAGGTGGGTGACAAAGTTTGGTTAAATTTGCAAAAGGAACGCCTTATTGGGTCCCATCGGAAGCTTCGCCTACTCCGATATGGGCCTTACACCATCACTAAAGATATATGGGACAATGATTTTGAGCTCAGCATTCCACCATTCCTTGGCCTATACCCAGTGTTCAATATAGACCACCTTCGACCATACTTTCCACCATTACTGGATACATCAGATATTGCAGAGTAAATCACATTAACATAGTTAAACCTAGACTGGATGGAACATGCCACAACTAATCGGACCATGGACACACATATCAAGAACACTCGCCATTAGAAAATACAACTGTATCAGTTTGTCAAAGTTGGCCAGATACTGTACCAAGACAACTGGCTCACCACAGACCAAGTTCAACAGAAGTTTCTGCATCTCATGGAGGCACTCGATGCAATGGGGACCATTTCTTCCTAAGTGGGGAGGATTGATCTTAGTGGATAGTGGTGGCCACCCATCTATTCCACTTGGACCCCCACCATTGTTTCTTTTTAGTTTCCTTAATTGTAGCTCAACTTACTATTTTTGGTAGTTTTTTAGGTCCTAACCTTCTAGAGATGTTTTGAGGGACTAAAAACTGTTTTTAGGGAAAACGGAGAAACCAAAAAAGTCCCCAATCTATGTTTTTTGTTTTTGGCCTTATCTTTGAGATCTTTGAAACAAAGTATTATGACAGCCAAATGGAGATCATATGCCAAAGTACAACCTTGCAAAGTTGATGTACCAATTTACCCAAATGGGGCCCACGACTTTGGCGCTTCATCTCCTAGGGTTAGGTTTTTGGATGTTTAGGGTTTTCCATTGTTTCTCAGTAACAAATAGGAATTTGAGCCTCATTGTAACATAGTTTAGAGGCATGTAGCTGCCACATCTCTTGTCAGAGATAAGCTACCATCACCTGAGCTAGTTTATTTCCATTTATGTATGTAAGCATATTTGAGTTCTTTGATATTACTAAAATGAAGATTTATTTCTGTTGCATCTTTGTGTTTATGTGTATATTTGTATTTTGTTGCATTCTTGTATAAGTCTATATCAATTCCAATGATTCCTCTACCTTTCAACACCCAAGATACCTATAACCCTACGCAAATTAGAAAATACCATGTTAACCCCTTCAAAATAAAAGCAACATATTGACTCTACTTTTGACTATTTTAAAACTCCTAACATGAATGGATATATGAAATAGTTCCTTAACTAATACACCCCTACATATTTGAAATGACAATTTATTTCTCCTTAAATATTCCAAACCCCTCTTGAGCAAGGTAGTTTACCTCCCAAGAATGCTCCGAACATCTCTACAAGGTGTGAAGCTAAGAAAAAAGGAATAATTAAAGAAAATATAAACAAACATTAAAAAAAATGGATTTCTTTGTACACATCCCTTTTATGTTGTATGCAGTTGTTGCGGTGGGAACGTCGTAGGGTCTTGGGTTGAAAACCCCAATAGAGTGGAGGGCATATAGTAGAAAGAAATGCACAAACAAACAATTTAAATGCTTTAACTATTGAACTAGGAAGAAGTGTCCTTACACGGAGATCCTACATTTGGGTCAATCCTGTAGCGTCCGAACCCTCTGCTTCTTCCGATGCCTTTAAAACTTGTAAATTATCTAAGAAAACCATATACAACAACAACAACAACAACAAGCATGTTCATGATATACATGCTAGATCATATAAGAAAATGAACAATTACGCGTTAATATAAGATTTATAAATAAATGAAAACATGGATCAATGCATAAACACGATAAATATTAGGAACAAAACAACATTTTTTTATTGATGTAAGCTAAATGAAAGGTGGAAAACTACAAGTTGATTCTTCCTCCAGCTCTAAGCGAAATTGTCCTCCGGGTTCGTCCCATCCTAGCCTCAGCAATCTTCCTCCATCAATATACATAATAATATCATAAGAGGGATGAAGGATATCTCAAAAAAGGAAACAAGAGTTTCCCAAAGCTTGTGGAGTGAAGGAGGCACAATGATTTCTTCGGACTCGATCAAGGATCATGCAACTATAATATCAATATCTCATCTCTCCTCCCTTTAGGCCTTCCCATGGAGATTTATTTATACTTCTCCAATATATATATATATATATATATATATATATATATATTATATATATATATATATATATATATATATATATATATTTTTTATTTATTTATTTATTTTCAGTTGGAAAAAGTTGGGCCACGAGCTGTAGTAGGTGAGTAACAAAAAAAACCTGTAAACTCCACCCGAATTTAAGGATATTTATTATTTTTAAGTGTTTTAACACATATACAGAAGTTGGGTATATACTGAACCACATGTACACGCTTTTAACACAAGAAAAGTAGCTTATGGAAAATAAAACACTGTTTTTTAGATTTTGGGCCAAGTCTGGAAAGGAAGGGTTGCCCTAGGCTATAACCAGAGCATCAGATCTACCAAGAGTGGTAAATGGTGCTATAATAGATGCCCCCTAATATATAAGGTCAGAAGGAGTACATGATGGTCGAAATGTATTAAGTGTATAGAAGGAATCGTGCCAAGACCGAGGAGGAGTTCACCAGAATTCAGCCTGCCAAGCCAATGAAAGAGATCAGAAATAAACTGCTATCTGAGGCGAGCATACCCATGCTCAGAGATAGTAAAGCATGTCTACATGTTAAGTACAAAAGCGGATCCAATATGCATACAAGTATAAAGGAACTGAAATTACATAATGGATCATCTGGTCATATCCAAATAAGTACATGTATGAGTATCACATATAAGAACTGATCAATGATGCTGAAGTATGAAGTTGATCATTGAAATCATAAAAATGATCCAAAAAGTACCAAATCAAATGGTGGAATAAATGGTACTACACAACAACTCAGGTACCAACATATAGGATGTCGTTGTAAGGAACTACAACATATAAGGTGGATGGTGTCAACTAGCAGAAACAGGAGCAACTGCCAAGTGAACCAAGAAATGTTGATGCAAACCCAAGGTCTTCACCAACCGCCGTGGTACATTTCTACACAATGGGAATAGATGATCTGAAGTCGACCATGTGAGAAATTGTTTGATTGCCAGCCATTGATGTATACCATTAAAAAACGCGAGACTACTCACCGATAATGATGATGAGAGCCAAGGTACCCAGTACAATCTAACAAGTGTGAATAAATGAGTTGTAGTCGAACACTTGGAAGAATATATCAATCAGGAGACAATGATGTTTTCCCACTATCAATAGTGAAGGAGTCTATCACCGATGACTACAAACTCTAAGGTACTACCAAATGGACTCTAGATCTTGTTCCCATAGCAATGAGTTGAATTCAATGGAAAAAGATCCACTGGAAGGAAGGCATTAAGGCATCCTTCATCAATCTAGTGCAGGTGTAACCCATAGGCCAATAATGTGGAAGGAATCAGATGAATAAAGATGTAGTAACCCAACCAAAGCACATTTTCGGTGTACACAATATGTAGCTAGCGCATGATAGAAACCCTTTGAACAAACCAATAATGAAAGCTAACACGGAGGAAAGGAATCCACCAATAGGGTCAAATGGAAACCAAGGTACTGCATGAATCCCAATGTGTGATAATGAAAGTTGATGTCAAACACAAGGGAAACCATTCGGTCAAAGACCCATGATACTGATCGATGCTAAGCAAAAGGTGACCTATCAATAATGAAAATAGGGCTAGGTGTGGCTCTAGATCTGCTCTCAGAGCAATTAGTCATAGTAAATAAGAGAAAGACCCACCAATAAGAAGTCAATGGAGACCTTCTCAAACCAGCATGAGCAAAAGACCAAATAACTGATGTGATAATGAACATGACTCTGAAAACTAGGAATGGCCGACTAAAAAATAGGTCAAGAGACACCGTAGAGAGGCCAACTTAGGTTTACTTCCCTTGAAAAAAGCATGACTCAACTGTGACTACTTTGTATAATTTTTTCATGCAGGAGGCATAAACAAACTCTCCATATGATTGGAAGAGATAACCAATCAGAGGAGTATTGACTCGATAACAAGGTTAAGGCTCACCTAAGTCCAACTAAAGCCCACCCCAAGGGAGGAAAGACTTATCTTTTGAGTGCTTTGTTCAAGGGCGACACAACTGACTCTAGCTACCATCAATTATGGAAATAATGTCTCGTTTCTGCTCTTTTTGGGATATTATATATATATATATTATATATATATATTATATATATATATATAATATATATATATATATATATATATATATATATAATATATATATATAATATATATATATATTATATATAATATATATATATATATATATATATATAGATATATAGATAATATAGAATATATATATTTGTCTATTTCATATTTATGAATCTTGAAAAAGAATAAAAGAATGCTATAGTACAGTGGAAAGAACGAGTGTCCAAAAATAAGGTGCTCTAGTGCTTGGGAGGGAAACATTCCTATGCTCAATGTAGGGTGACGAAACTGGTTAATGACACTCAAAGGAATGTTCTTTCCACGGGTAAAAGGGTGTGCCAAGTTGTAGAGGTTAAGTGATTGAAAGGTTGATTTTGTAGAAGACATGGTCAAAAGGTGGCTTAAACACAAGTCCAAGTGAATCCGACTCAAGGCCAAAAGGTATAAATGGTCAACATGTAATGCAGAAGTACAACTCAACACAAAGGATCCTCTAGTGTATAAAGCCAGAAAATAGTGAAGAAGAAAGAGAATGAGTCTCCAACACACAAGTCATGGCGGGACTAAAGAGAACTCTCGAGCCTACTTAATATAGCAACATGGGAAACAGATGTTAGCGAGGATGTAACTAAGATGCCCATTTAAAGGTTGGATCTACCATCATATCAAGATTTTATAAGTTGGTGAGTGAAAATGGTTTATGAATCTATACATGATCGGGTTGACCCTATGGCAAAAATAGCGCAGTATGGAGGCTAGTATGCAAAATGCAATGGAAAGTGATATTCCCTAACCTATATTCCAGTAAGAAAGCGATACCTACCATGATGGGTCTGCAATCATGGGACCAAAGAAATTTCTCAAAAAATCTCCAAAATATCTTGTAAAATCAACCGATCCCAACACTCCAAGTCAAAAGGTCATAAAATCCACAAAAGCAAAACCAACTTTAGAAAAAATAATTTTCATTTTTCAACCTATATAAGGAGTTTTGGACTCACAGTTTTCTCATTTGTGCTTTGAACAATTGGGTGAAGGAGCTATGGAGAAAAAACCAAGCAAGCCTCCTCCATCAAATTCAACCGTTCAAATCATGTCAAATCTTCCATGTAACCTTCTAATCATACTTGTGATAATTTTTTATGCTTTCTAGATGTTTTTTCATAAATTTGACTGTAAGGAATTACTTTTAAAAATTTTGTTTTGTGTCATGCGGTTTGGATACAGGTGACCCACGTATAGGAAGGCCCTATACGTGACTGTGTTAATAAAGAGCCCGCGTGTGCATGAATTTAAAATTTTAAACATGGATTTAATGATTTAAAACATATTTTTTGTAGGATGACAATTATCTGGTGTGAAAGAGAGCATTGTGCCATTGATAACCAAGTGACGGAGGATCAAAACACATTAGATGCCTTGAGAGGATGCGTTTGTTAAAATTCTTCAAAATGCCAAACATGAAGGCGAATACTCAATTGCTTGAGCTGCTAATCCAATACTGGAGTGCAAAAGAAGATGCATTCGTGATTTATAAAATGTCCATGAGGATCGAAATAGAGGACATCTATTTCATTACAGGTGTTTCTTGCAGGGGGGAGAGGGTGCACTCAACCAGAAGGACGAGAGGTAATCTCAGTGTAGAAGACTACGTCTGCATATACTGTCCTGGAAACCTGAAAAAGGTTGGAAGTCAGATTCCAATCAAGTATGTAGAGATTTTATCACTGAGAATCCTATTATTTACCATAGCCAGGGTAAACGATTCTATAGCTCGACATCAAGCTTCACATGTTTCCATGAGACTTGCAGTGGATATTCTCACTACAATCTTTGATTGGTGTACACCTCTACTAACCAACATGAAGAAACAACTCACTTCCATCCAGAAGGGTTAGATGAAGAATTTTGGATACAGAACTATCTTATGTTCCTTCTTTTTGAGAGAGTACTTGGGCTTCGTCCCAAGGTATTATCCACCATCGGTAGCCCAAGAGATCCACAGATGGGCAGGTGGGCTGACTTGATGAAACAACTAGGGGATGGTGAGGTCCCTAGGACTAAATTTGATGACGAGTTTTTCCTTTGGTGAGAACAATAGGTCATTGCAGTCGAAGACTACCCTTATGCTGGAATGGATTTCCGAGGAGATCCGGATCTAGTATTTCCACTAGAGACAACATGGGGTGCCATAGGTATAAATGGTTTTTGAATTTTAAGATTGATTTGGATTTTCAACATAAATGAATTAAAAATCTTTCTGATGAGACAAAACACTTACAAACTTGTTGATATGACACAGATTGTGGACTGGTGAGACCTGATGGTCTTCCTTGACATAAGCATCATGGAAGAGATGTCGAAGGGGATACAACAGAGATTGAGAGAGTCCTCCATGCAGTCCAGAGAAACTTGGTGAGATTGACTCACCAAGTACCATGGTGGTCATAGAGGACTTACTAGAAGAGATGGAGTGACGCGTGGTGGGAGTACCACGGGATTGGGTGCGACTATTTCAGCGAGTGGCTAATGCCGTCGTTTTCTTTCTTGTTGCTCATCCTGAGTGGGATCATTAGATAGATGATTAGATCTTTTTTTATTAGACATGATGATGTGCATAAGCCCAAATTTCGTAGGGCATTTTGTCCCAATTTTGTATATTATTTTGGACACAAAAAAATATATCTATATACAAACGGTTTTATGATGATCATATATACAGATGATACTTCAATTATTTTTTATTTTTTAATGTGATGAATGATTTATATGCCAATACAATGCTTGGTTAGAAATAGAATTTGCTAAGGAATTTTTTGGTTGTGGAATATAAACAAATGTGATGTAAACAAATGATCTTTGCAATAAACACACTCTCAGAAATTGGCGATACAAATAAGGATCTCTTACCAGATAGATGTTATTCAGTTGAGATACCACCAATTGTGAATCCAAATAAATTACTAATGAATCAATATCAAAATATATCACCTCAGATAGTAAATTAATAACAACAATATATTCGGAAATATTATTTGAAGCGGGACTGATGCATACTCCTCTCGAAACCATCAACTGGCCATATGGATAATAAATCACCCAAGCTGTGGAAGCAAGGTTTTGGGTGTGTCTACTGGCACCATTGACGAACCCTAGATATATCAAATCGTCCACCAATACCTACCAAAATATATAAAAAAATATTGACATCACTAAAACCGATAGATAGATATGTACAATCATACAATATATACAAACAACTAAATTCTTGGCCGAAGCCTAAGCAAAGTAATTCTTATGGGAAAGCCCATTTCTGGGCCCCTACAACTTGTTTCCTTCAAAATCAATCAATTCATAGGCTCCCTTTTCCAAGACTCTTTTGACAATGAAGGGACCGTACCACATAGATTTAAAATTGCCTGCCCCCAAGGCATATTTGTCTTGATCATAGACCAAGACAAGGTCGCCTTCAAAACTTTTTATAGGACGAATAACTTTATCATATTGAGTTTTAACCCTCTTTTTATGAGCTTCGTTTATTATGGCAACATCTCAACGCTACTCCTCAAGATGTTCCAAATGAATGAGGCATTCTTCGATACTAGAAGTATCGGGAAGAAGCTCAACATCTAGTTTAAGGGAAGGAATTTCACATTCTACAGGAAAAATAGATTCCAACATGTAATCCAGTTGAAAGGGAGTAAAACAAGTGGCAGTCTTAACTAACATTCAGTATGCCCAAAGTGTCGGATATAACATGATGTGCCAATTGGATCTAGCTTTGTTAATTGTCCTTTGCAGGATGATTTTAAGGGATTTGTTCATGGCTTCTACCTGCCCATTGGCCTAAGGATAATACGGGGATGAATGCTCCTACAGAAAACCCAACTTAAGATCCAATTTAGACATCATTTTATTTTGGAAATGACTGCCATGGCCAGTGACAATCTCTTTAGTAATACCAAATCGTGAAATAACTTGATTGAAGAGAAACAAGGCCGGTGTTTCACCATCATTTGTGAAAGTAGGCATAGCCTCAGCCCACTTAGTCAAGTAGCCTACGACCACGATGATATACTTGTGATTTCCTGTCGAATGCAGATTACAAGTAGTAAAATCGATGCCCTATTTCATGAAAGGACCAATGGTGATCACAGGGAAAAGCGGAGTTGGATATGCATGCATTTTTCGAGTATAAACCTGATAGGGATGGCATCTTTTGACCACTTCAATACAATATTTGAAGCTCTAAGGCCAAAATTAGCTTGCTCGCAAAAAAATTTGGGTTGTAGGAAGCCCAGATAGATGACCACCACAAGCTCCATTGTGGTAATCATTACGCACATGCTCAGTACCTTCCAAGGTTAAACAACGTCTGAGGATTGAATCAACCCCGCGACAATATAAAGTGTCACCTATAATGATATAAATTTTAGCGAGGTGACACAAACGTCTACGCTCGTCCTTAGAAAAATAGGGTGAAAACTTCAAATCCTGGAGATATATAAGGATATCTCCATACCAGGGATCTTGCGAGGTAATAAGAAATATATGTTCATCAAGAAAATTTTCCTCCTAAACAATTTCTTCCTCACAAGGCAACTATGAGATTAACTCTTCAAATAATAAATATTTCTTAGACTTAGCCAACATGAACTTGAGGTCAAATTCTTGTAAAATGACAATCCATCTATTATATTTCCCCCAATCACTTGCCTACCGAGAACAAACTGAAATGGATTAACAGCTGCTAAGACGAAAGTTTTTTGAAACAGAATATAATGTCTAAGCCAGTGGACAACATGGACAGCTACCAAAACTAATTTCTTGATGGGAGAATAGCGCATTTTATGAACTACCAAGCCTTGGCTCAGATAGTATATTACATGCTCACATAAGGAATCATCTTCCTAAACCAGAACCATACCAATGGTTGATTATGCTACAACGAGATACAAGAGGAAATATTTGCTATAATCAGGTTGACTCAACAAAGGAGTAGAGGTTAATGCTTTTTTCAAAGAACCAAAATATCGTTGCACAAAATCATCCCATAAAAATGGGACCCCTTTCTTAAGAAATCTCATAAATCCTTTTGTGATCTCGGCACAATTGGCTATATATCTGCTCAAGAAATTTTCTTTTCCTTGGAGACTCTAAAGTTGACATATAGAAGACGGGGGAGGATACTGAAATATTTCCTCAACCTTGGAGGGATCTACACAAATCCCCTCTGTTACGATGAATCCCAACAAGTAACTGGATGTGACGGCGAAAACGCACTTATTTGGATTCAGCCGGATTTTATAAAAACGACATCATTCAAAATCAATCGAAGATGTTTAGGATGATCAATTCTCTTTCGAGAACAAGAAGCTAAGTCATCCAAATGGGCTTCGATAATGTGCTTGATATTGTGAAAAGCATATGACATGGTCCGCTGAAAAGTAGCTCCAGCATTTTTGAGGCCAAAAGGCATATTTTTGTATGCAAATGTGCCCCAGGGAAAAATAAAAGTTGTCTTGTGCTGATCTTCTAGACTGATAGTAATTTTATTATAACCAAAGAATCCATCCATAAAATAAAAATCTCATTACCCGCACATGTATCAATAATCTGATCAATAAAGGGCATGGGGTAATTGTCCTTAGGACAAGACTTATTTAGGTCCCTAAAGTCGATGCATACACAAATCGTTCCTTGCTTTTTGTCTACGGGGACTGGATTAGAGACCCACTCAGTTAAAGGAATGAGGTATATGAAACACACCTTAAGCAACTTCTTGATGTCAACTTTGATAGTTGCTTCTTTTCTAGGGTTTACCGATCGAAGTTTTTGACTAATAGGTTTTTCATTTTCATTTTTCTTGATCTCATGCTAGACTATAGATGGATCTATTCTAGGCATTTCCTCATAAGACCAAGCAAACACATCATGAAACTATTTGAAGAGATCGGTATAAGTTTGAATTTATTCAGGGGAAGAGTCAGCTCCAATGAAGACATTTTCAATAATGTGAAGATTCCTAGAGATTTTCGCTTGAACAGTTTGTGAGATAATAAATATGTTACCTTCAGCAAAAACCCGTGTTGGGGCCAAATGGTTTAAAATTGCATGAATGTCACTAGTAGAAGGACTGGACAAACTTGATTATACTTCACGCAAGTGAGGGAGGAAATATGAACAATGATGCAAATCATTCCATGGTCTTTCAACACCCGTCATTTCTTCTAGAATTTCTTCTTCAGATGGCAAGATAGTATCTAAGCAATCCTAATCAGAAGTCGAATCTAGAGTCCAGGTCAAAGCCACATCCCCATCCAGCTCCTCTGATGAAAAAGGAGTAGGATTGGAGTTTGTAGAGTTAACAATAGACTGATAAGAAATTTCTACTGCAGACATAGGACATGCCATTCCACCTACATGCCCTTCATCTAATGTGGTGGTAGATGAGGTTAAGGGCCAACGATCTGAAAAATAATGAGTTCTAAATAACTCTCTTTGAGAAGGTGCCTTGGAGGATGAAATAACATTAATTCTAGTTGAAGGAGTAGGAAGATCAAAGGTACCCATTAAGGAGGAGTACATTCCAACTCCTAAATTCTATATAGTCTGCTTGGGATTATCTACTAATGGAAAACTAGACTCAAAATATGCATGGGAGTCACCCAGAGAATAATCCATCTGATCAACCTTTACAATTCTCCCTTCATGAGGAAAGCAAAGGATTTGAAATAACGACAATACAATAACATCCATCTCATAAATCCAATTCCTACCTAAAAGGAGGTTGTAATCCAACTTCACATCGACTATTTCTACCTCAATATTTACCACCTTTCCCCCAACACAGATGGGAAAGGCTGGAATAATCCCGTGTGGCCTATGAGAATGACAATCAAATGTTGTCAATAGAATAGGTGAAGGAACACCTTGAGGTGATCCAATAGTCTTCCAACATGATACGGACATTACACATGTGGAAGCTCCCTCATCGACTACAGTTCAAAAGATATTGGTATTTCAATATGTAGACTTTATCTGGAAAGTCATATGATGCGGGAGTCTCTTCTTGATGTTTGACATATCGAATGTAAGCACAAGAGAATTTTTTGGATCAACTGCTCTGATTGTAGTGAGTAATGCACTCCTTTGTGCGTGACATGATTGGAGTACCTCTAGCGCCGACATAACACAAGGACCCTGAGCCAGATCTTCTACAATCGAGGAGTTATGGATTTCCTTAGCATTAGGGTTAATGGTTGAGCATTTTGCAAAGCCTTTCAGTATCCGAGGTATAGACTCAACGAAGGGCCTTTCGATATGGAGTGGCTCTGAAGCATCGGTAGTAGACTTAGCCTTAGTTGATTCTCATTCACCATAATCACGTGATCGTGTAGCAACATCAATATGTGAACTCATCATGTAAATATTTGATGTATTATCCCCTTCATGGTTTCCCCCTGCAGGGGTACCAGTACTAGAGTTCGCGCCAGCAAGTAACTGTTGCCCTTGGGGAAAAGGGTTAGTTAGGACAACCTGAGAGCTAGAAGACCCCACTGAACTAATAAGCACTGAGCATCTTGGATCTTAGGGAAAAGATGAGTCAAATTATCTCCATTGCATAACTTGCATGGAAATTTCACTTTTTATTAGACTCTTTTCTACCCCATCCAACATCATTGACGGGTTTGTTTGCATTAAGCTTCCCATCCTGGTTCTTTTTTCTACCTTGTCCTTTCTTCTTCCCATCAAATTGTTGGTTTCCTTTGGGGTTTGAAGTTTAGACAACATTTATAGACATAGGTTCAGAGGCACAGGCATTGATGGAGATGCCTGCATAGAAGAAGCAATTTGTAAAGACAATTGTTGCAATTGATTTAGTAGGTTAGCCATGTTAGCATCGATTGATCCGACTAGCCCGTCGGCATGGGGACCTAGCTTTGGCTTGGTTATATCAAATTTGGGCCTAGGAACCCTAGATTGAGAATAAATAAGTTCTAATTGTTGGGCTCTAAAAATAGCTTGTTCCTTAGTGAACACACCAGAGAGGGATACATCCTTAGAGAACTCAGGTTGTAAAGATTTAAGAAACCATTCAAGAAGGAATTCTTGTGGAATATCGGATTTAATGAGCCTCTTCCTTCTCCTCCATTCTTGGATGTGATCTAAAATATGGGTTGTCTGGTCTTGGTCAAAATTAGCTAATAGCTTAGTTCCAACATCATAGTGGATAGGCAACTAAAAATGGTTCAAAAATATTGTAACCAAATCGCCAAAAGAAGCGAAGGTGCCCCCTGGTAGTTAAATGTACCACTTAGCCTCATTTCTAGTTAGGGTACATTGGAATAATCTCAACCTGATTGAATCATCTATCAGGGAGCTTGAAAAACACCATAAGTGGAAAGTGGTTACATGGTTACCTAGATCTTCACTAGTCTTCCCTTCAAACTTAGTATATTTGAGGGAATTTTGGTTGGGACCTGAGGCCATGTTAGGTTATATCTAATCAGATCATTAGTCAATTTTAGAAATATTTGGCAAGTTTAACGTTTCTAGAAATGGTAGTTGCGAAGGATCCTGAGGATTCCACCTGGTCTGGGCAAAATTCCCAATGTTCTAAAAACAATACCCTAGATTTGTGAAGGCACCAGGTTGCCTAAAGTAATTCATAGACCCACCTGAACCATAAGGATCTCCTTGTTGTCAAAAAAAAACTAGAGTTTGACCAACTCCTGCAGAAAAATTTATGTATCTAGTGAAATTCCCTCCTAGAGAGGTGTTAAAAGGAGTAGAGAGCCCTTGGTAAGGGTTCCATGCATGAGCATAGGGAGAAAATTTCTGGAATGAATTGACAGAAGAATACGACATATTCCCTTGTTGGCTGAAGTAAGATTTATTTCTAGCTCCAAGCCCACTAACTGCAGGGTTTGTCCAGCCTTGAAAAGGATTATAACTTTGACCCGTAGAGGGAAAAGGCATTGATCCTAAAGATGGGTTGGAATGTGGTATATGACCACTCCTGTTATACAGGAATAGTGTCCACTAGGATGTTGCTATTCCCACTAAGATGGGTGGCTACCTTAGAAACAAACAATCAAAGTCTACTATTGATTCCTTCTATGAAAATAGATGAGAGGAGAACCAAGAGGGCCAACCTGAGTCTTGCGCTTGATTTCCTCTCCTTCTTGATAGAGTT
>APFE031207035.1:0-17555 GCA_000404065.3 Pinus taeda | reverse complement strand
GAGCGTCTTTCCGCATCTAAGAGATAATCCGAGCCATCCGTTGCAAACAGAATTCGAGCCATCCGTTGCAAACAGAATTCTGTGATAGCAAAGTGCGAGAGATAAGTGACGTTGCTTATCGAATCCTCTGCATCCATGTTTCTTGGTTTTTTAAATTAAATCATGTGCATCCATGGTTTCTTGGTTTTTAAAATTAAATCATATAAATTCCTGTTACTTGGTTTTTTTAGTCAGATCATTTGAGGTGGCAGCATAGATCCCTCGTTGCACAAAATGTGAGAGAAACAGAGCATGCCTTTTGAATATGGCCAGCGTGGAAGCATTTTTCAGAGGAGAAATTAACGGCGACCCTTCGGAGGTAAGCATAGCATTTTCTTGACTGACTCTATTTTAAAGTCTTTTGTCGATTAGGAGATTGTGCAGATTCTACTTGCATTGAATTTCTTGTATGTTTCCTAAATACTATAAGGGATGGTTTCTTTCTGAATTATTGATGCAATCTGCATTAGCTTTTTCTTGGTTAATCATATTACATCCAAGGGCCTAGCAATGCTCTTTAGTGATTTATTTTATAAATAATATAAGGGATTGTTTCTGCATTAGCTATCTCAGGTTTTGCTCTGAATTATTGATGCAATCTGCATTAGCTTTTTATCATTAGTAGCTGAAGCCTTCCAGATGTTCGGGAATCGATTAGTCATGCTGCCTCTGTAACTATAGCTCAGATCCTTGGCTCTCCCTAACTTCCCTTCTGTGGCTCTCTAACTATAGCTTAGATTCCTCTGTTTGTATGTCTCCTCGTGCCCTTCCATATTTTCAAAATAGCAGATTGAATTTCTGGATTTAAATTTGGATTCAATGTATTCGCTTTATATTGAATTTCTGGATTTAAATTTGAATTCAATGTATTTGGGTTATATTGAATTTCTGGGTTATGTTGGACTTGTAATTTAATGGCTAAATTTTTTTCTATAGGCACATGCGGACCATATGGATTTGATTTGGGTCACCCTTTTATCCTCTCCAGCTCCCCCATTTGGGTCACCCCTTTATCCTCTCCAACTCTCCCAGACACCCTCCATACTGATGCAGAGGTTCAGTATCTAATCCAATCTCACCCACGGCCAAATTAGCCTATATATATGAGATTACATAAAACCCATACCTATTTTTTATTCATTATAATTTGGTAAATTTTCTCAAACACTGGGCTCTCTCTGTATTTAATTATTTTTAAATTTTTATTTTATGATATATTTTGTTGGCATTAAAATTTTTTAACAAAAAATTTGTTAAGTTCATCAAAATACTTACATAAAAAAGCATTTAATCATTTTTAAGGATCAGATATTCGCCTCCTTTCGCTTTTGAAACACTAAAAATAGTTGTTCACATGATTTGGGACTGTATGCTTGGCTAGAAGCTTTCAACCCAGGATTTCACTGTGATTATTACCATTGCCCCACTTCAATTTGAAATGTTTCACTGCTTCCAATGACCCTGCCGATAGTACTCAATTCACTCCAAATAGTAAAACGCGGTATCTATCTTTTAACATTGTGAATTTTCTGTGGGGATACTCACAAATTTCATTGTCATAATTAGTTAGATTAAATTTCTGGGTTTATATTTTGATTTTCTCTCCAATCACTTTCGACATCTTGTGATTTTGTATTTCCTCTCCCTCAACTTGGCTTGTAATTTTGACTCGTTTGATTGTTTGGGAAGGAAATGAATAGAGGCTTTGAGTTGTCACTCTCACTCTCATTCAGTGTTTGTCGTTATTATGATTATATTCATATAAATTTCAATTTCTCCCACTCATTATTGATGGATATTTTCCCTGTATTAAAAAAAAATGGTGAATACATTTGGGATTTCATAATAATTACATGTGTTGGAGACTTGTACACCCTTACCTTTACCTTTACACTGTGGTGGAGACATTTCCAACTAGATTATATATTATGTGGTGGAGACATTTCCAACTAGATTATATATTATATTCCACAGCATAAATACATGCAAGCAAACTTAATATACTATATTACACAGATATATATTATATTATATATAATATACTACAAATATATGCATACAAACTTAATATATTATATTACCCAGCATAAATACAGAGTAGTGGGCTTAAGGTTGGTTGTTGAGTCTCCTGAAACCGTTGTAACCTTGTAAATATAATAGATTCATCTATCAAAGGTATTCTTGATTGAATATTGGATTTCTTTGTTTTCTTGTATGTTCATTCATTAATAATTTATATGATAGTTAGTTGAATTGAGGCTTCTGTGATCCATAATAGTTGAAAGAACAACTTATATGATAGTTGTGATGAGTTTGATAATAAATAAAATTACAATGATAATTGTGATGATTTTGATAATAAATGTATTTATTACTATGTTTTCATTTTTTTACTAGTGAGAAAAAATGATTTTGATAATAAATTTATTTAATGTTGTATTTTTTTTTTTACTAGTTTGAAAAAATAATTATTCTTTTACTTCTAATTTTTAAAGCAGTCAAACTCTCACTGTTTGCATTTAATTGATTACATTTTTTTAGTTTGATGAGTATGTCTAAATAGGTTGTAGGCTATATGGCAGTAAGATGACTTATATTGCATGGGCATATCATGGTTGCAGAAACACAACGTAGAGCAAATGGTGCAAAGGTAAATTCAATGCATGATATGAATTTTCAATCTATTCATTGCCTTTCAGTTATAAAATTAGGCTGGTAATTTTTCATAAACTATTAAATTTGATTCTTTATAAAGCTTTTGCTACTTTACAAATAAGGCATAGATGACAATTAAATTTTAATAATTATTTTTTGTTTTTTTGGCAGATGATAAGAAAGGACATGAATATACAAGCATGCTAGGATAGATGAACTATCTACATGTCATTATGAATTCATGACATGAATTCATTATGTTATCGTGACCCAAAATAAATTGGCATTCATTTATTTTTCATCTTCATTACGTAATTACTCTAAAACCACTAAAATAATAAAAAGTATTGTTTTGTTTGAAAGGGCTAAAAGCCCTTTCTCATTGCTCTTGAGGATGGACCATGGCTATCCTCAAGGGTTTGTGTCCCTCTCTCCACCTTACTTTTCCATTTACTTTTATTTATTTATTTTAGAACTAGATAGCTTTAGTTTAATAGATTGTAAATTAAAAATATCAAATAATGCATCAATATAAATAATAATAACATGTAAATTGAAAATCTTAAATTTTAGATCAACTCGAAGTTATGTAAATGGATTTGATTTAATCAATATTATATTTTTGTAGGCATGGGTTTTTGTGATAATTGCACAATTTTTTGATGCTTGTTTAGCGGTTCAATTTGTATATGATCAAGTTGTATGTCTTTATTGTATGTACATTGATTGGTTGGTGTATGTTAGTTACAATTATTTTTGTATGCCTATTGAGTGATTGAATATCTGTATGATGAAGTTGTATATTTTTATTGCATACAATGATTGATGGGTTTTTCTATTACTTTGTGATGATGAATTTAAATGCAGAATTTAGTGTAATGATTATTGTTTGAATTTCATTTATTTGATTGTGTTTTACAATGAATGGGTGGCACGTTAATATATATTTTGAAATGTGTGAGAATTTTCTTTGTTAATACTTGGTGCTTGGTATCTATATTATGTTTGTGCATTCAAATTTTTTCTGTGTGTGATGACAAAAATTTGATATGTAATGTTCAATGTATTTGTGTGTCTTTACAATGCTTTTTGACGTGTACTTGTGACTGTGTATGAGAATGGTTGTTGTTTGGCTTTTTATTTACATAGTTGTGTATTTATAATGAATGTGGATGACATGTTTGATATGTACTTTGAATTTTGTGTGGCTTTTCTTTAGCATATGGCTTGATTTAGTGTCTACATTAATTTTTTATGTTTGGATATTTACAATCTTCTATGTATGATGATAAAAATTTCATATGCAATATTTGTATGTATTTATAATTTTGCGTGTAGTACGAAGATTTGATGGGATGTTTGTATGATTGTGTATTTGCAATGCTTTTGATGTTTGAATGTTTGTGCATTTGCAATGCTTGTTATGATTGTGTGTTTGTATTGCTTATTAGATTGTAAATTAAAAGTATCAAATAATGCATCAATATAAATAATTATAACATGTCAATAGAAAATCACAAATCTTAAATCAACTTGAAGTTATGTAAATGAATTTGATTTAATCAATATAATATTTTCCAACCATGGGATTTTGTGATAATTGCACAATATTTGGATGCTTGTTTAGTGGTTTGATTTATGTATGGTAATTGCAATTTTTTTTGTATGCATATTGAGTAATTGAATTTTTGTATGATAAAGTTGTATGTTTTTATTGTATGCATTGATTGATGTGTTTTTCTCTTACTTAGTCACGATGAAGTTAAATGCAAAATTTAGCGTAATGATTTTGGTTTGAGCTTCATGAGGGAGATATTGGTGATTTAAAATCAGAGTTCAGATGAGGGAGATATCAGTGATTTAAAATCAGCTCTTTTTCTAGAAAATTTCGTGACGACGAGAAAGTGGAAATAGATTGGTGTGCTAGCCAAGAACTTGTATGCACTTGAGGTACAATATGCATGCAAAGCTTTGAGGAGCAAGGCAAAGGCTAGATACTTGGTGGTTGAGAGGGAGAGTAAATTACCTCTCAACATGTAGAGCAAGAAGAAGTCTCAGACAATTGCGGAGGAGCCACGACTCGTGCAGTAGCTTCAGGAGGTTACGGAGCAGCCACAATAGGGGAAGCTTAGTGGAGATCGAGTAGAGACATCTACTCATGCAGAGAACTCAAGTAGGGGGGAACTTCGAGGCAGGTGGACAAAGGGATCACATGCAGTCATACCTCCAAGTAGGAGGTGGGGCGATGTGGAGTGATCGTCCCAAGGAGGAGGGGCAGGATCCTTGAGGTACCCAACCTCTTAGATGAGACCTTGCTACACGAGCCCCGATGTGGAGTAGCAGGAACTGACTGATTGGGTAGAGACAAATGCGGATGGAGCGGCAAAGAGAGCGATAGTGCAGGGAATCCTAGGACAGCGTATAAATAGCAGGTTTCAGCAATGTGAGAGGCACAAGTGTTTTGCACAATGCTAGGTGGCACAAAGAGTTGTGAAATGGTGCGAGATGCATGGAGATGTTGCAGTAGTGTAGATATCAGAGAGGGAGCACTTGTCAGCAGCAGGTAGAGCTTCAGCATCAGAGTATGTTCCTAGCCCAAGAGAGTGGTCAGTTGGGAGTGTTTTTGTTCCAAGTGTTGTTGGAGCAAGTGGACCAAGTAGATGTGTTGCATGCGGAACATTCCAGAGTTACAGGATCAAGTTCGAGAGGAAGCATTTCTTGTTGAGAGGGAGTGTTGAAAAATGTGCAACAAGAAATGTTAAATTTAGAATGTGCTAAAAATAGACCTGCTAAAAATAGCATGTCGAAAAATAGCAGTTTGGTCAGTAAGGTCATTGGCCACATTGGGTGAGAGGTGAAACTGCTAAAAATAGAAAGTTCTAAAAATAGCATTTCTGGGTCCCTTCCTACTTATAGCAATCCCTAGTCTATCTGTAGGAAGTAAAATTAATTTTGGTCTTAATAGCAATTGGAAATATTAATTAATTAATTCAGTCGAGTTAATTAGTTAAGAAAATTCGAATTTGAAGTATTTGTGAGCATGCACATGAGTTGTCCCATTGATTAATGAATTTATCCTTAATTTCCTCCACTGATTGAGGGAATAAGTATGAGTTCTATAATGAGAGAATCAGTTGACTTAGTTCTAACTAGTCAAGTCTAGTTAGATTATTTTAACAAGTTGTTAAAATAATAAAATATAGTTTGTTAATGCTTGCATGCATGTTAGAACTATTATTTTAGGTCACTAAGAATTCACTCATGGGTAACTGTTGCATGTCAGTTATGTCAGAGACCCAGTTGAGATCAAATGTGGGGCAGTGTACTATCAGATGCTTGGATATTTCTAGTAAGTATTCCTTGCATGGAGAAGGATCTATTATAGGAGATTGGAGGACTTGTGGCCTATATATTGAGGCCTAGGTAGTCCATGATTTTCATCTTCTGATTGAAGATCGTCAAAGTACAAAGAGAGCAGGATAGCTATTGAGTTGATTCTTTTTGTATTGTGAAGAGGATTCCACTTAATTGATAATACATGGTTGGGTTTTTAAGAGGGTGCTTTCCCCTGGATATATCTTGTGTTATGTATGTTTGATTTCTCCATATTAGTAATATGTGTTCTTATTGATGTTTCTCATGGTTGATTAAGCTTCCGATAAAATGTTTATAGAAGTAAATCAAGTGTTTTGCTTTAGTACATTGCATTACCGGGTTGATCTACAGGTGGGAAATTTCTACATGGTATTAGAGCTAGCTGATTTGTAGAAAATGTTCTCCATGGTATCAGAGCTAGCTGATTTGTAGAAAAATTCTACAAAACTCTCCAAGAACTAATGGGGCATATGGAAATAGGTCTCCTGGTGGGTAGAGGTAATAAAGAGAATGCAGCACCATCTAAGGAGTTCAATGCATCTGACAGAGGACAAGGACTTCGATATGAGGAGCAAAATAAGGATGAAGGTTGGAAGCCTTTGCAATGTTGGACTTGTGGAGGAGAGCATCATAGGGGATATTTCCCACAACATCTGGGTGGTAGACCATGGATCTATAGTTCTCAGGAGGCACAGAAAGTGGGAGATGTTGGGAAGAGTATTCCTAAGATCTATGCAGCACTAGATAATAGACACATAGACCATTAAGCATCTATCATTGAGATGGATGGTAATAATTTTTATCAAGTTGTTTCTATTTTGATTGACCATGGATCTAATTATAGTTATGTTAATCCTGACCTGGTGGATAAGTGTGGTTTGAATAAAGAAGTGCATGCATATTCTTGGTTAATGTAGTTGGCTATAGGTACAAAGAAGTGGGTTCATCCTTGGGTAAGAGCTTGTGCATTTGATTTGAATAGTATGCGTACCTTAGCACATTTGAATGTATTACTGTTGTGATCATATAGTATGTTGTTTGGCAGGGATTGGTTGTACCTTCATAGAATCAAGGTGTATTGTTATGACAAATCCATTGAATGCTTGGATGACAATGGAGAATAAAGAGTCTTGTGAGGTAAGAAGAAAGCAACGGTAGTTAGAATGGTGATAGTTATGCAGGCCAAGCGTAGTCGTAGGAAAGGGTGTGTGTTATTTGCAGTGCACATTTCTAGTGATAAATGTAAGGAAGTTGAGGATGCAAATGTTTTGAGCAGGTACCCAGTTCTACATTAGTTTTGGAATGTATTTCCTGTAGATATTTCAAAGTTTCCACCTCACAGGGAAGTAGACATTTCTATTGACTTGGTGCCAAGGGCAACTCCGGCATCAAAGGCACCTTACAGGATGAGTACACCTGAGTTGGTAGAGTTGAAGCTATAGTTGAAGGAAATGCTAGACAAGGGATACATTAGGCAATGACTAAAAGTAGTTAAATCAAGTGACCATCAAGAACATGTATCTGTTACCGAGGATTAATGAATTGCTTAATTAGTTGAAGGGAGCGACAGTGTTCTTGAAGCTTGATTTGAGAACCGAATATCATCGGATACGCATTAAAGAAGAGGACATCTACAAGACAACTTTCTGAACCAGGTATGGCCATTATGGGTTTGTTGTAGTTCCATTGGTTTAACTAATGCTCTAGCTACCTTTATGTTCTTGATGGATAGTGTGTTGTGTCCGTATTTGGACAAGTTTTTTATTGTGTTCTTTGATGATATATTGGTATATTATAAAAAATGAAGAAAATCATGTCAAGATTTTAGCAGCAATTTTGATATTACTGAGAGAGAATCATTTGTATGTTAAGCTCATCAAGTGCAGATTCTTTAAGACTGAGGTACACTACTTGGGACACGTGGTTTCTAAGGATGGCATAGCAGTGGACCCAGAAAAGGTAAGATCTATCATGGAGTGGGTAGTTCCCAGGAATGTGGATGAGGTGAGATCTTTCATGGGGCTAGCAAGTTATTACAGGAGGTTCATCAAGAACTTCTTGCAGATTTATTATCTTATCACAACATTGCAAAGGAAAGGTAAGAGGTTTGAATGGACAGAGGAGTGTGCCTCCATTTTTTAGCAACTCAAGCAGTTGTTGACACATGCATGAGTGTTAAATATTGCCAATGTGGACAAAGAGTTTGTAATATGTACATATGCTTGTAAGAGAGGAATTGATGGAGTCCTTATGCGGGATGGACAGGTGGTATGCTATGAGTCAAGGAAACTAAAATAGCATGAGAAGAACTACCCGCTACATATATTAACTTGGCAGTGGTCATACATGCATTGAACATGTGTAGGAAATATCTTCTTGGTAGGAGGTTTGTATTGATGAGTGATCATAGTGGTTTGTGGTATCAATTTAGCCAACCGAATTTGATTGCAGGTAGGCTCAGTCGCTGGCCACGATCAGTGAGTTCAATTTTGAGATCAGGTATATCAAAGATAAAGACAACAAGATCGAAAATGCTCTTAACAGGAGGATACATGTAAATCACATAGCAAGTATGAGCTCTTACGGGATGGATTTACAAGATAGGATCTTACAAGCAGGTCAATAGGATGTCAGGTATCTGGAGATTGTGCACAAGTTGCAGCAGAGTTCAGCTAGTGGTACAAGTACAGGTTTAGAGACATGATATATGTGCCAGATAGTAGTGAGCTCAAGAAGGCGAGATTGAGGGAGTTTCATGCGAAACCATATTTAGGTCACCCAAGATATCAGAAGATGCTAACAGCAGTGCCGAAATTATATTATTGGCCGAATTTGAAGTGATATGTAGCAGAGGTTTTGGCTAGGTGCTTGGATTTTCAGCAGATGAAGGTAGAGTGTAAGCATCCATGTGGGCTTCTATAGCTGATTCTGATTCCAGAGTGGAAATGGGAGGTCATTTCCATGGAATTTATAAGAGGTTTGCCGAGGACAGTGAGACAACGTGATTCCATCATGGTAGTGGTGGGCAGGTTGATAAAGGAAACACACTTCATTACAGTGAAGTCTACATTCTCAGTGAGTGATGTAACACACATCTTCATCAAGGACGTGGTCAGATTGCATGGAGTTCCGAATAATATTGTGTCAGACAGGGATGTGAAGTTCACTTCCAAGTTTTAGAAGGATTTATTTGCATTTTTGGCTACAGAGTTAGCCTTCAGTACATCTTATCATCCACAGATAGATGGGCAGACAAAGAGGGTCAACAGGATATTGGAGGACATGTTGAGGATGTATGTGATGCATCAAAAGTGGAAGTGGAAAGAGTACCTTCCACTGGCAGAGCGTGCTTACAACAATGGGTACTATGAGTCACTAAGGATGAGCCTGTTTGAGGCGTTGTATGGGAATAGGTTTAATACTCCCATCAGTTGGAGTGATCTGGTGAACAGGGTGTTGATTAGACCAGACATGTTGGAATACATGGAGCGAGGAATGCAGGTAATCAAGAAGAATTTGAAATTAGCACGGGATAGACAGAAGAACTACACAGATCAAAATAGGTTGTTCAAGGAGTTCCATGTTGGGAAATAGGTGTACTTGCGCATCAAACCAAAGAAGAGATCCTTGAAGATTGGATAATGTGAAAAGTTGGCAGCCCGGTTTTTTAGACCTTTCAGGAATATTGAGAGGATTGGGCCAGTAGCCTATCAACTTGCATTGCCTTCGATAATGAAATTCCATGATGTTTTCCATGTGTCATTGCTTAAGAAGTATGTTAAAGATGTTAATCATATGATTGACTGGTCTGTATTGCAGGTGGAGCCAGAAGGATAGTTCCAGTAGGAACGACAGTGTATATTGCAGAGAAAGGTGCTCATGCTCTGGAAATGAGCAATCAAGTACGTTAAAGTGCAATGGAAGCAATTTTGGCCCAATGAATCTACATGGGAGATGGTGGATCAGACGTGGGCTATGTACCCTTGCTTATTCATTGGTTGAGCGGATGTTTTGGTACATGTTTTGGTGATGTTTGGTATATGTACATATGTATACAGATGTAAATACCACCATGAGATATGTTATAAATATTCAATAAGCGGTATGGTTTTCATGTCATTATGATGTTCTACTTATTATGTTGTCATGTTGGTTTGCTTCTCAACAGGATGATAATTGTAAATACTGCAATGAGCTAATTTATAAAGCTCCATGGGTAGTATGTTTTTCTTACAGAAGCCTTATTGGCTGTAGGTGTTGTTGAATACCGAGGATGGTGTTCCCCCAAGGGGGAGGGTTCTATAACAACCCTGGAGAAAATTCCATGTAATAAAAGTTAATAAAGGAAAAATAATAACCACAGTTGTTGGGATGTTTATTCCAAGCTGAATGTTGGGAAAAAGCATAGTGATGGGGATAACTGGTGATTTGTTAATGGCTAAGGAAATTCGAAAAGGAAATGACAAATTCTTTGGAAAGGAAAAATGGTATTTTGGCACATTTATTTATGAAAATAATGGAAAATGAAGAAAATAGAGGCCTCATTAATAAAAAGGCTTCCTAGGATCAGTTCTCAGACTTTTGTCAGTTCAATTTTGGATCTCTCTCTCTATTCTCTTTCTCTCATACTCTTGGACACATACAGTATTTTTGGAGCACTCTTGGAGGAGTGTGGCATACTTAGAGTTTTGGAGAAAGAAGGCAAATGAAGAGAAGGAAAGTACAAGACGAAATTGAAATTAGCAACTACATCGGGTTTTGCTTGCAAGTACTGAGTTGCATGTATGTTTTTCTCACTAGTTTTGGCATGCATGGCATATGCATGTGGTTTATTGGTCATGATTTATCATTGGCATGGATGTTTGCCTATATTGACAGTGGAGTTTCCTAACCTTGCCATTTCTTGGATAGCCATAGTGTTGTGGGTTTATTTCTTTACTTTTCTAGTTGGTCCTCATGTTTCTTTTAGCTTGGTTTGAGTTACTAATTCCTAGAAGCGATGGTTAGATAAACACTCTAGAAGCCCAGTAACAGCTTGGGTTGAGTTACTAGTCCTGGAAGCCTTGGTTGGAAAAACACTCTGGAATCCCTTGGCGAGTTGAGTTACTAGTCCTAGAAGCCCTGGTTGGAAAAAGCGCTTTGGAAACCCTGTATTAGCTGTGGGTTGAGTTACTAGTCCTGGAGCCTTGGCATGAACAAATGCTCTAGAGCCCTTAATGGAAAACATAGCAATGTATTAAATCACATTTCTCATTGTTATAACCATATACAATATTGCAGAGAGAGGTGTTCATGCTCTGGAAATGAGCAATCAAGTAGGTTAAAGTGCAATGAAAGCAATTTTGGCCCAATGAATCTACATGGGAGATGGTGGATCAGACGTGGGTTATGTACCCTTGCTTATTCATTGGTTGAGCGGATGTTTTGGTACATGTTTTGGTGATGTTTGGTATATGTACATATGTATACATATGTAAATACCACCACGAGATATGTTATAAATATTCAATAAGCGGTATGGTTTTCATGTCATTATGATGTTCTACTTATTATGTTGTCCTGTTGGTTTGCTCTCAACAGGATGATCATTGTAAATACTGCAATGAGCTAATTTATAAAGCTCCATGGGTAGTATGTTTTTCTTACAGAAGCCTTGTTGGCTGTAGGTGTTGTTGAATACCGAGGATGGTGTTCCCCCAAGGGGGAGGGTTCTATAACAACCCTGGTGAAAATTCCATGTAATAAAAGTTAATAAAGGAAAAATAATAACCACAGTTGTTGGGATGTTTATTCCAAGCTGAATGCTGGGAAAAAGCATAGTGATGGGGATAACTGGTGATTTGTTAATGGCTAAGGAAATTCGAAAAGGCAATGACAAATTCTTTGGAAAGGAAAAATGGTATTTTGGCACATTTATTTATGAAAATAATGGGAAATGAAGAAAATAGAGGCCTCATTAATAAAAAGGCTTCATAGGATCAGTTCTCAGACTTTTGTCAGTTCAATTTTGGAGCTCTCTCTCTATTCTCTTTCTCTCATACTCTTGGACACATACAATATTTTTGGAGCACTCTTGGAGGAGTGTGGCATACTTAGAGTTTTGGAGAAAGAAGGCAAAGAGAGAAGCAAAGTACAATACGAAATTGAAATTAGCAACTACATCGGGTTTTGCTTGCAAGTAATGAGTTGCATGTATGTTTTCCTCACTAGTTTTGGCATGCATCACATATGCATGTGGTTTATTTGTCATGATTTATCATTGGCATGGCGGTTTGCCTAGATTGACAGTGGAGTTTCCTAACCTTGCCATTTCCTGGGTAGCCATAGTGTTGTGGGTTTATTTCTTTACTTTTCTAGTTGGTCCTCGTGTTTCCTTTAGCTTGGGTTGAGTTACTAATTCCTGGAAGCCATGGTTAGATAAACACTCTAGAAGCCCAGTAACAGCTTGGGTTGAGTTACTAGTCCTGGAAACCTTGGTTGGAAAAACACTCTGGAATCCCTTGGTGGGTTGAGTTACTAGTCCTAGAAGCCCTGGTTGGAAAAAGCGCTTTGGAAACCCTGTATTCGGGGTCAACCTCCTGAAGACATACCGAGCCAGCTTGAAGGCTTGAAAGTCCTCGTATCTCCAAGTAGCAGTAGAAGTGGGTCACCTGAAGAAGGAGAACCTTATTGGTAGAATATTCTGATTCTCAACCGTTAGTTGTGGGATGAGAAATCCCAACAATCATTTGATGCCTTGAAAGAGGCACGCACATATGCCCCATTGCTTAGTCCTCCCAACTATTGGTGTCACTTTATCTTATACTTGGCAGCCTCACCATCCTCCATTGATATAGTGTTAGTACAAATCCATGATGATCTTAGTGAGCATGCGATCTATTATCTCTCAAAAGGCTTGGCTAGGTTTGAACTCTGATATTCACATGTGGAAAAGTTATCCTTAGCAGTTGTCTTTGTTGTCAATTTCTTCTGGCATTATATATTGTTGAGATAGACTACTCTCATCACCTTGGAGAATCCCATGAAACACATTTTATCTCGTCAAGTCATTGGAGGAGAATATTCCAAATGGATTGTTATGCTCTAGCAATTTGATTTGGTTTTTGCCACTCCTAAGGCTAAAAAATCATTAGTCTTCGATGAATCATTGGTAGACCTTCCTATTTTCAATCTAGATGAGGTAACCCATCATCCTCTTCTTGATGAATCTGCCTATCTAGTCAACTCAAACGAACCTTGGTATGGAGACATTACTATCTACCTCCAAATGCAACAATTCCACCCAGATCTCTTGAGAGATGACCATCATCACATTCACCACCAAGCCATAAACTATTTAGTGATGAATGATACTTTATATCATCATGGTGTTGATACCGTTCTTCGATGTTGCCTCACTCATGCTGACGTGGAACATGTTTTAAATGAGAATTTCCATGCTAGGGCATGTGGCGGTCATCTTTATGGAATGGCTACTGCCCAGAAAATTATGTGCATAGGATACTACTAGCCAATGTTTTTTAAAGACTATATTCTTGTAGTCCAACTATGTCATCCTTGCTCAATCTTTATCAAGAAAATTTGCACACTCCCAGGCCCACTAAATCTTATTATCTCTAGTGGTCCCTTCTCTAAATGGGGCATTGGCTTCATCACCTACAATCCCACTTCCTCTGATGAACACAACTTCATTATTTTCGGTGTGGATGACTTTACAAAATGGCATGAACAAATGCTCTAGAGCCCTGGGAGGCTTGGGTAGAGACCAATACGGCGATGGTTTATGATGTTCGACCGTGAGGTGGAATCATTGTTGAATGGGTTGAAGTGGTGATCATAACTTAAACAAGAATGCAAAAACTTACATATATAATCATAAACATAGAGCTGTAGCATAAAAACACTTCATTTCATTAATAGAGAAATATTGAACTATGCTTACAAACAGAATGGAAATAAGATAGCTCGGGCAATGGTAGCTTATCTCTAAGAAGAGATGTGGTGGATACACACCTCTGAACTATGTTACAAGTATACCAAAAAGATATTTAATTGAAATTGTGATTTATTCATTGTTAGAAAGTGTTAATGCATGATTTAAAAACACCATTAAATACATAAGCATGAAGAATTGTTAAGAAATTTTGTAGCATATTAGAATATCAAACCATGAGAAGAAAAGTGATGCAAGAGATTATTAATGGAGTTTGGATATCTTCAAGCCTACATCTTCGGGCCCTGGTCTTGAATGGGGAGGCCTTTATATTAGAAATTCAAAGCCAAAAAATACATCAAAGCTACATCAAAAAGATCCCTCGCTGGTCCAGTTGTGTTCTGCTCAACCTTAGAAATCCGACGCAACATACGGCTCAAAAAAAGATCTCTTACAACTCCTAGAATAAACCAACAAAGTTCTGCCTCAAAATCCCCAAAGCTACACTAAAACTCTTCTCTGTTGCACAACATTTCTCAACTCCTCTCTACGCTTCATGGCATTACATTACATGTATATATAGTGTTTATGACTAACCTTAATGGAAAACATAGCAATGTATTAAATCACATTTCTCATTGTTATAACCATATACAATATTGTTTAGAACCACACCATATATTACATTCAGTGCAATGGAAACTATGCACATATCAACCATATACTATGTTTTAACTCCGGCACATTTATATGGTTTCCCCAAACTTAGTATATAGTTAAAACCAAAACCAATCGTATGTGAATGGTGGAGTGGTGGAACTATTGCGGTTATGGTGGAACTACGTCTTAAACATAGCATAGCAACATAACCTATTGACATGTGCACAAAACATTACATAACAAATTGCATATTATGGGCGGTCGATAGAGCTACAGACCGTGGCATTAATGTTGAACTAAGTATTAAATGTAGTAGAACATTCTCGATGGTGATGGAATCACATTAGAGCCTGTGGCAAGAACGTTACATCCACATCAAATATAGTATGTGAACATGGTGGAGTGGTGGAACTGCGTGGCAAGTGTGAACACAGTGGAACAGCGCATCCCGTGGCATCTGATGGTGTTAAACCATAAATTTCTTCAACCGCTACATTTGTTGTTTGTGAGCATCGCTTACCATATGATTTCACACTTTAATATTAATCCACCACCATAGCTTCATAACATATGTCATTGACATGGTTTATAACATATGCCCCATTCCATTGTTTTATAAATCAAATGCACACTACATGTTTAATATATGTTATGTGTGCATTTTAATATATGGTTTTTTTTTTTTTAAATGACATTTTAATAGATACATGCCATCACCATGTAAAAATCACCTTTTAACCTATTATTTCACCTTGCAACCAAACTTGAGATATTACCACTATAACAAAGCTAGAGATCTACCACTGAGTTAGACGTGTACGTTTGCCATGTGTCGAGCAGTAAAACATTGTTTTGTCTCAAACTTCCACAAGCAATTCCTCGTTCATTCAGAGGTCAAATGCACCTGTTCAAGTTGCATTGGAGTCGTTTCAGCGAGATCTACGCAATGGTGTTGCTTCCACTTGAATCTAGTAACTTTGAATTTTAGGCTTTTTCTAGATCCTTGATCATCCATTGATCAATTTCGGATCATTTCCTCCCCTCTTAGACCTTTTGGACCACCAAAAGCCTAAATTTCCATAAGACCAATGTGGGTTCTATTTTCCTACTTGTCCGGTATCTTTCCACTCTGTTATGAACCTGTACACTTTACTCATCCATGCAATCATCAGCAAAACACACAAACTACAGAATATATCAAGTCCCTTTCCACCCACATCTACATTCATATTTGTTGTTAATATCCAGACACCACTAAAAAATAATAAACCCATTAACAACATTAAAAGTATTGACATAGCTAAAACCATACCCTACTTTCCTTTCATAGCTGAAACAAAAATGAACTTATCACGCTACAAATCTTGTTGATGTACAATTTTGGATTCCTTAAGCAAAGTTATCTGTTTTTAATTAGCTTTAATGATCCCTTGCTTAAGTTCTTTAGATTGTACAACAACACCTTTCCTAGCATAAGCTGCTTGTTTTAACTGCTCAACTATAAAAAGAGATTTATCACTTTTGTGTGATGAGAATGTACAACATATTCAACTCCTTTTTTGAACAAGTGATACTGATTAGTTTTCCTGCAAAAGATCGCTTTTATATCATATAAATACGGGCTTCCCAAGAGCATCCCACGTGTATCTAGTTTTACCACATCACATGTCACCTTATCCTTAAATTGAGAAGTTATTGCAAATGGTAACATGCATTGCTCAGTTACTCACAATTTATGATTTCTTCTCATCCAAATTAAAGTGTACTGTTTATGATGCTTTATGGTTTTCAATCCCAATTTCTTAACAGCTTTTTTTGAAATTAGGTTAGTTTGAGATCCACTATCCAACAGTGTGTCGATCTTTGTATGTTTCATAACAACCCTTATATGAAATAACTTGCCTCTAGAGTTGTTAGAATCATTAACTTTTGTCGGATTTACCAGTGATAATCAATGATGTGACCTGTGTCTCATTGCCTGAATCTAACCCTAGGCACAATGGTTTCATTGTTGTTGCAACCTTTTTCTTCCCTTTTCTAGCCCACTTTGGTTTATTTTTGTGATGCCATTGCCAACAGTGATCCTCGTCATGGCCCTCTTTCTTGCAATATTTACAAGAGATATTCTTCAACCTCCTTCTTGCCGAAGTTTACTTTCTTCACTTTCCCTTTTCCCTTGCTTTCCATTCTGGCTGTCAATTCTGATGATACCCCAACTCCCAAATTACCTGCTTCAATGTAAGTCGCTTGTACTACCACTTCATCCAAGTTAGTAGGACTGAACATAAATACAGTATTGCGAACATACTCAGGTAATCCTCCTATGTCTTTCATTAGATTTTCTTGAGTATACAAAGGAATATCTAGCATCAATGCCTTCTTACAAAACTCATTTGTATATTCCTGCACTGAATGACCTTTCCTTACTTTTAGTCCTTGCCATTATGTTAAAGATTTTTCCTTATATCCCAATGGATAAAAAATTTCTCTAAGTGCAGTAATAAAATCAAACCATGATGGAAATATCTTACCGATATGCTAAGTGCCTTTCGTTAACTTACTCTGCCACCAGATCAATGTTGTGCCTACTAAACGAAGCGATGCAAGTCTGATTTTGACTTCATCTTCAGTGATCTATTGCACACCACAATAGACCTCCATTTTCCTTACCCAGTTGTCAAGATTATCGACATCAACTTCTCCATTGTACATGGGTAACTCAAACTTAACATCAAGTTTCAACGACGGTTTCGAAGTTTCAAGTGGAGTCAAGAGAGAAGTGATATGGTCTTTTTGATCACCTTCATCTTCTTTTCCAGATTGTGATGTATTTCCTTCTTCATCTCTAGACTTTGTTGTCTTAAACTCTCGATCCATTTCTTCGACCATGGCT
>APFE031207015.1:0-43008 GCA_000404065.3 Pinus taeda | reverse complement strand
TGGATCTTCGCTCCTTGCTATCCATCATACGGGGGTTGTTGTCCTTGTGGCTAATAGGTTGCCATCTTGTTGGTTGTTTTCTTGCGGGGTGATGTGGGTGATGACATGTTGAAGTTTTAACCCACAATGTCTTTTTCTTTAATTCACCCTGCTGAGGTGCCTGTTGTGGTGTCTTCTTTTCCAATATGACTTCAACCACTGAGTCCTCCTCTGATGTATCAGCACCTGTAACCTTATCTGCTTCAGCCTCTGTTTGTGTCTGATTGTCGACCATCAACTGCTCATCATCTGATATGTCAGACCCTGGAACATCTTCTGCTTCAGCCTCCTTGGACTCTATTTGTTTATTAATGGAAATATCATGTAAGGTAATTTTCTTCTTTTTATACCAAAGCTTCAGGAATTTCTTCTGTACATTAATATTGATAGTACCTACTGATTTTATCCAAGGGTATCCCAAAACAACATCTATGTTATCCATATCTGAAGCATAAAAATCACTATGCAACATATACTTATCCATTGAAATCTTCAAATCCTTGTACATTTGAACATTCTCATCATCAACTTGTGTATTTTCAATGTTTTTTGTTGGAACTTGCAATTTTTTTACCAAATTAACATTGATGAAATTATGCTTGCAACTAGGATTTATAGAAACAATGATCTTCTCTTTTTGAATCAATCCATGAACCTGTAATAAGGATATACTAGTAGGAAATAACCCCATATGTTTCTCCTTAGTTTCCTTCTTTTTTGTAGCATAAGACCATTTGTCCATAAAGAGTTTTTCAAATTCTTCATCCGACAAGTCTTCCAACTTTTTGATTCCTAGCGATCTCCACCATCTGTCGGCATCCTCTTGCAAATTAAACCGTACTATAGCCTTCCAAAATATCCCATATTTGAGCTTTATTGTTTGTATGAATTCTTCAATAGTAGGACCATCATCTTTTCCGGTAAAATGTAGAGTCGTCATGAAGAGGGTTTTGAGAAAAAATTCTATGACTTGGCGAAAATTTGAAATTGTCACAGTTTTGTCAATATTGCTCAAAATCTCTATTATAACCTGGCTTTGGAAATGGAACAACTATTATGCATCTGCCCATGTGATAGAAATCCTGATTCAGACACTGGAATTTCAGATCTGCGCTGCTACTCTCTCGCTGTCACCCAAAATTTCTGAAAAAAGTGCTGATTTTAAATCAGTGATATCTCCTTCATCCGGACTCCGATTCAATTGATGTTTTTTTTGAAATTAGGTGTTTTTTCACAAGGATTCCAGATCTACAATTAAATTTTTCAGATCTGGTGCCAAGAGGTCTAGATCTGCGTCACAAATTCGCTGCCCCGAAAAATTGTCTACAACACTACTGATTTTTAGATCAACGATATCTCCTTCATCCGGACTCCGATTTGACCAATTTTTTTTTGAAATCGGCTATTTTTTCACAAAGAATACAGATCTGCAATCAGATTTTGTAGATATTGAATCAAAACGTACATATCGGATCTGCAAATTCGTCGCCCTTGAAATCCTGCAAAAAGTAAAAAAAAAAAAAATTTCTCCACTTTTGTGCCCAAGAAAGTGCTCTGATACCACTTGTTGTATATCTAAACCGGAAATATGATGATAATATCCCAAGAATAACAAGATAGAAATAGATAGAAATGCTTCTTTATTGATCAAACCCTTATGGTAGGGCAACACCAAACATTCACTCCTTAAGGAAGGAGAATACTCCACAAGCCATATGCTTGTTCATACAATAATACTTTTCTTCATATCCCTCCATGTGGAGTCTCTAGCCTTTATATAAGCCTCATACATACAATATCATGCATCATTACCATGGTTTCCTCATACCATCAACTAATACCATGGGCCCCTTACATTATTATTAACTACTTGTGGTCCCTTACATGACATAGGTTAACCACCTTATTTATTACTATGGTCCATCCCATTATTACATTATTACTTTGGGTACCTCCCTCGGTACCCCATATTACCCCCCCAGGTATATAACATAAGGTCTAGAAAAACCTCCAAGTTAAGCATAAACCTCCATGCAAAGCCCTAGATATGGAGTTATATTTATATCCTTATATTAGTAAGGTAGTCTATACACTTTAATTTTAATTGTACCCTCCCTCTCTCGCACACACACACTAATAAAACCTAGTTTTAAAATCATCCCATATTTTCTTGGCATTGATTCATTGCAAAAGGAGCTTTCCCCTTGAAGTGGATTATTATTTATTGAACTTTTATCATATGCAAGGATTTGGTTCATAACATTTTATCCTTCATGTGTTTATAACATTTCATATTCTTCAATGGCTATATTGTACATTGTACTCATATATTATCCAATATATTAGTTTCACTCATTATATTGAAATTCAATAGAGCTCCAATATAACCTTTTCCAAACTCCTATCCTTCTTATTATTCCCTAGCCACCATTGATGCTACATCTAAGAATTAATTAATGAATCTTGAGAGGGAATGGTCTCCATATTGTTCTGGGAGAGTAAGCATTTTTTAATAGACTAGACCTCAGGAGTAAAAGCCTAGGATTTTGAAACTTAAGCCTTTTCTATTTAAAATATAATAATCCATAATTGCATGTACTTGTGTTTGAAATTGATGTCAATCCACCACCTAGAGGATTGTTAACAAAATTGCGATCGTGAAATAATCTCCCCACCATATCTCTCATCAACTTCAAAGTCTCCTAATCTAGTGAGTGCGAATAGGTTAAGAGGGTATCACTTAAGAGGATATGGGTCCAAGTGGGTGGATGATCGGCTTGACCCAGATTTGTTGGCTAGTCAGTGGATAATCAAAGAAGTCTAGATCCTCCTCTTCCATCATCCACGTATACCATCTTAATCTACTTGTAGCTCACACTCCTTACCAAAGAGAATAATTGATCACACTCCTCAAATATAAATCAAATGCTATAAGAGTAGTGGTCTAGACCTATGCTCCACCCTCCCACCCAAACGTTGCATTGTAAATCTTCTATCTACCAACATTGTGGTCAATGTTTCCTTTTGCATATATATCCTATTTCCAAAGCATTCCTATTTAACATAACATGCTTCTAAGCCCCTTTTTTTAACCTAGTTTGGTTTCTCTCAGCCCTAATGTTGTTTCGACACACTTCACTAATATCCAACCTAGCTCAATCTCCATTCTGGTGTCCAATATCACCTTATACCTTCATATCACTTTATACCTTAGCTTTAGCTTATTCTCGAGTGATTTAAAATTAGGATCTACCATCTTATGCCTTGAGTCAACTAACATCCTATTTTTTTCCTTTTAACATCTCTTAACAAAATTTATGAACTTGCTCCAGTGAAAATCCCATGAGTCATCCATATCCATAAAAGTGAAAGTGTGGCACTTCAAAAGACTATCATTATCAATCTTATACTCATATTTTGCCACCGACACATTATCTTGTAGTAGTTACATGAGCTCTCTTGATTGCATGAGCCTCTTGTTGTTATTGGATGAAAATTGCACCAAAAGCCTTAGGATTGTATCTCTTCATGCTAGAGTTTACACAATAAGAAAACTAATAACTATTTCAAATTATTTTGAGTTTCATATGATTAATTGACTCGAAACATTACCATCACTAATATACCCTTTCTCAGCCATTATAAGCCACTATCACAAGAAGCACTCCGATGACTCATCATCATTGCATTTGAATATATAAATTTAAGGTCTCTTTGAAATTTTTTAATTATATATTTTTTTAATGTTTATAAATATTTATCAATAACACTTAATAATTACTAATTTAATTAAATATTAATAATTAGTTATAATTAATAATAATTATCTTCTTTAAACATTGTAAAAAAATCATGATGAGTTTTACACGTTTTGCATAATTAAAGAAGGAAAAAAAAATCATCACAGCTACTTTCTATCTATTATAAACAAATTTGAATGCAACTTTTGAAATTAATGAAGTTTGACCTTTGATGTTTGTGTGGTTACAATGATCGATTTCCTACCTGGTTGATTTCCTTTAAGTTACACACAAAGGAATTTCTAGGATGTGGTTCAATTGTCAAGTGGGGAAGGTTGGTTTCTATAGGTCCTGTTGTCCAATTTTGAGCAGGACTATGAATGTCTTTCTTTTTTAAAAACCTAGTTACAACTGTCAATCTTAAGGATTTGGGATTTTGGGTATCCCAAAGGTGTTGAATCCATTTCTGCCATAAAAAAATAATTTAAATACTTTCACAATTAACATCCAAGCAAAATTATAACCCGAATAAACAACTCATAAGTTTTTTTTTTCTTATTCTTGTTGCAGTGTTCCATTTTTGGTCAATATTGTTTTTTGTTATCTTGCATATTAGTAGCTCAATCTAAGGTATTGTATGCAGAAACTTTGTTTGTCCCAGAATTTGTATGGGGCTACTCTGTTTTTGTTGACAATCAGAATTCGTTAAAATTGGCAACTAGGGCCAAAATCCAAGTGGGTCTACTTATTCAAGGCAATTGATATTTTTCTTGGATTCCTCTCATCGGGAGGTGTAGGATTGATCTAAATATCATCCAATTCTGACAAGTATTCATGGAGATATGAATTTATTTGTGTTATGGGACAATTCATCAAGGTCGCCCAACAAACAAATTTCCCCCACTTGTCCTTCACGTTTTAGTATAAATAGAGGTGCCTTTCAAGTCATTTTGGACACACCTCTTGTGATCTCTTTCTCTCCACTTGTATTTAGGTTTTGGTGGGAGGAGAGATCCTAAGAGTACACACTACCCTAAGAATAAGATGCCTTAGCTCTACGCTACCATAGAGAACCTTAATGATGGTATGGAGAAACCCTAACCATTGGCCTAATGAAGAAATTTAATACACTGTCATGGAAGGATGCCCTAGACTCTAACACAGTCATGGTGAAGAAGGCTTTAACGTGGTGGAGAAGGCATCTATAATGCAGGTCTAAGAGACCCTATGATGCTGATCTATGATGCCCTAAATCTGTTGTCACAATGTGCCCTAGCCGTAGGCTTGTGAGAAGATCTATTAGCATAAAAGAGGAGTCATATATATAGCCTATCTAATGCTGTCCATGTGCCCTAAACGAAGGTCTAATAAGAGACCTTAAGACGTTGTCAAAATGAAGCCTATACGTTTTCCTAAGGGTGTTATCTATAGCAAACTTATAGTTCAAAAGATACCTAGCCGAAACAAGGAGTAAAAGTCTCGAATCATACTTGGAATGGATATGTCTTCTTATTATCCATGTTAGCCTCACATGACAAGGAGAAGTATCCTTGTGATCTCTCGGAGGAATGAATTTGGATGAGGACACTGTATTACAATATATGGATCTGCCTCCTTACAATGTATATCAGTGACATCACAACAACTCAGTAAATAGCCTTGGTATAATATATATATGTGTGTGTGTGTGTGTGTGTGTGTGTGTGTGTGTGTTTGTACTCTTTCATGGTTTGATGAAAGTACATTCATGGTCTTTATATGTTTTTAAGACATTCTCTTCAACATTGCTATGTGCTAGGCCACAGGCCATAACACCATAGCTGGGACTACCTTGGGGTTGTTATCTTAGTTTGAAGACAACATGATGATGAATGCTGTAACATAATGAGGTGAAACATGATGTAATGAGGTACAACATGATGTGATGGATGAAACAACATGAATAGGTGCAGCAACATGATGATGATGCATTGTAGTATGCATTGAGTGTGTGATGGTGCAGCACAGTGATGATGGACATGGTGTGATGGTGCAACACATGGGTGAAGCATGATGCAACACAGTGATGATGGGTACAACATGGTGTAGCATGGTGATGATGGACATGGTATGATGGTGAAACATGGTGCAACACATGGGTGCAACATGATGCAGCACAATGATGATGGACATGGTGTGATGGTGCAACATGGTGTAGCACATGG
The DNA here is from genome assembly GCA_000404065.3 of Pinus taeda. Classification (NCBI taxonomy): domain Eukaryota; kingdom Viridiplantae; phylum Streptophyta; class Pinopsida; order Pinales; family Pinaceae; genus Pinus; species Pinus taeda. The sequence continues at coordinate 37,025 of APFE031207015.1, read as the reverse complement.
GTGCAACATGATGCAACATAGTGATGATGGGTGTTACATGGTGCAACACAATGATGATTAGTGCAGCATGATGAGATGCAACATAGGTGATGGGTGCAACATGATGATTAGGTGTAGCTCAGGGATGGGTACAACATGGTGATGGAATCACTTGAGTTCAGATCTTCTCCCTCATGTGTCATTTTCTTAAATAAGATCTTTGCTCTTATTTTGTCAAGTCAAAATGTTGACTTCTGATGTATATGTATTATCTCTCTCTCCGTTGAACTATTGAAGAACATAAGAAGAATTGATCAAGGGTTTCCCCACATTGGGGTTTGTCCCTGGATGGCGCCACATTTTGTGTCCTCTTGCCTTGGCTTGTTTTCTGTGATTTATGTTTATGTTCTTTCTACATTTTGCTATCATGCTAAATGTGATTGCTAATCTGATTGATATTGAGCTAATAAGGAAAATTGAAGTAAATTTTCTCTCAGCATAGAACATACCAAAACTTAACATGGTATCAGAGGTGAGGTGAAGACAAAGCCCAAAAAAGAGTGAAAGAGTAATCACTGAAGATAGTTGGAAAGGACAAAAAGACTCAATGGGTTGCTCATCCATTGTCAAATTCACCAAGGGTGAAGTCGAAGCAAAGAAGATTATCAAAGTGGCACAACAGAAGCATCTGGTGGCATAACTATGGGTCACTTCAATGGGAAGTCCGAATCTAAGAATGGAAGGAAAAGGAGACGCCTTGCTTGCAATAAGTTTGGCCATTATGTGAGGAAGTGTCAAAATAGAAGGGACACATCACTTGATGATGATAACAATCAATCCAGGGGCATGTTCTATGATCAAAGGAATGATAGGTACAATGGAAAAGGAATTAAAGGAATGCAACTCATCAAGGAAATGGCTGAATCTTCAAAGAAAGCAAGGAACTCCAGGTATGAAGAATCAAATGTTGTTTTAAATAAGCTAAAGGAGTATTATCTTATATTGGCCCTCTCCACTACTTCTCCTCTAGACTCTTTGGGAATCTGGATTATTGATTGTAGTGCTTCAAGGCACTTCATCGGATAGAAGGAAGCCTTCTCTATTTTGATAGAGAAGGAAACAGTCATGGAGATTATCCTTGGAGTCAATGTCACCTATCCCAGAAAGGGTGTAGGGAATGTTACCCCTCAATTGAATGAGGGTAACACGATTCATTTACAAGAAGTTATTTATGTACCTGATCTCAAGAAGAACCCGGTGTCCATTTCGGCAATGGAAGTCAAAGGTTTCAAGGTGGAATTCATCGATGGAAAGGTACATGTTTGGAAAAGGAATTTTCAAGATGATTTTACTCTTGGGTTCAGGGTTGGAAATTTATATCTTGTAGGAAGTCCATTGGGGACCATGTTAGTTGACACATCTATTCTATAGCACTGAAGGTATGGTTATTATCAGTCCCTACCCGATGTGAGTCAAATGGTGACAAGAATGACTGAATTCAAGAAGAGCATGTAGGTACATGTCCGATATGTACAGAAGGAAAACTTACAAGGGGACCATTCCCCTCATGTATAAAGTCCACAGATTTTGAACAACCTGAGGGGTTTGAGATTCATGATTGAGAATCTCATGTATGTAGGTGGAAGAATGCTCTCTATGATTTAAAGCAAGCACCCCGGGCTTGGTATGAGAGGATTGATAGCTATTTGATGAAGCTAAGATTCACGAAGAGTGAAGCCGATCCAAACCTTTGCTTTAAGGTTGTGGATGATAGACATCTCATACTGGTACCTTATGTGGATGATCTCTTTCTGGTAGGTACAGACCCTCTCATTTACAAAAGTAAGAGGGAGTTGGATTTCGGATTTGGAATGGTGAACTACAAGCCGTGACTACCTCGATGAAGCGTAACTTTAAGAAGCTATGCGGTAGTAATGTCGAACTTGATTTGGGAAATGCCTCTCAGTTTTATAAACTCATACTAGCATTGATGTTCTTAGTAAACTCCTGTCTAGATATATGTTTTGCAGTTAACATGTTGAGCTCATACATGGTTGAGCCTCACTGGATTCGTGCCAAGAATCATTTGAGAAATCTTTAGGGCACAATCCCTAATGGATTGAGATACACTGCTGGAAATGTGAAGCTGCATGATTATTTTGATGTTGATTAGGCAGGCAATGTGGAGGATTGCAAGAGCACTTCTGGGTGTTGGTTCTCTTTGGGTTCTGCTTTGACATCCTAGATGAGTAGGGAGTAGAATTCAATTGCTTTGAGCACTGCTGAGGCCAAATACATAGTTACGAGTATGACCTCGTGTGAAGTTTCCTGGTTGAGGAAGATCTTCAGTAAGTTGTTTGGACACATGCTGGATACCATTGTGATCTTCTGTGACAACTAGAGGGGGATTTGATTGTTGAGGAATCTTGTGTTCTATGATCGCTCCAAGCATATAGACATGCAGTACCACTTTATCTGAGATATGGTACATCGAGGAGCAAGAAGGCTCCATCGCATTAGGACTGATGTTCAGGTCATCGATATTCTGTCAAAGCTCCTGGGAAATGTCAAATTCTTGACATTCCAAGAACAACTAGGAGTTGTGGAGAGACTCTCTCCTAAGGGTCTTGTATGATATGGACATTGAGCTCTAGGAGCTCCGGGCGCCTTGGGGGTACATATTGGAGCGATGAGCAACCATAGGGTGAGTGGTTCAACCTTCCCCTAGTGGTTTGCTATGTAAGCAGGATGAGTGGTTCATCCTTCTCTTGCTGAGACACAATCATAGGGTGAGTGGTTCAGCTTTCCCCTAGTGATTTGTTGTGTATAGGGTGAGTGGTTCGGCCTTCCCCGGAGATACCCCTGGCGACATCTAGGCAGGATGAGAGGTTCATCCTTCTCCTGCTGAGACATACTACCCATGCAATCTGGCACTCATGGGAAGTACCTCTCATCTAACTAATGAGTATGGAAATGACGATAGGGACGATAGTAGTACTGACGGACGCATCGAGTTACTACCGTACTCCCTATGGTAGGATGATATTGGTCTAGGATCAATTGGAACTGACTTCAGGTCAATAAGAGTGATATAATTTACTCTCTTTTGGAATTGATTTCATATCAGTTAGAGTGGTATGATACACTCTCTTTATTCAGAACTGATTTCAGATCAGTAAGAGTGGTATGACACACTCTCTTTATTTGGAATTGATTCCGGATCAGTAAGAGTGGTATGAGACACTCTCTTTTATATGGGATTGACTTCGGGTCAGTAGAGGATGGTATGATACATTCTTAATCATTTCTTCTTATTCATAGTTCAGCAGAGCAAAGCAGTGCAGGGCACTGATGGCAGAGATAGTACAGTCTGGAAGATGGATTAGCAAATGGAGTTCTCCCTAGTTGAGAGGGAGTGTTAAAATTGGAAACTAGAGCCAAACTCCATGTGGGTCTACTTATTCATGGCAGTTGATATTTTTCTTGGATTCCTCTCATCGAGAGGTGTAGGATTGATCTAAAGATCATCCGATTCCGACAAGTATTCATGGAGATATGGATTTATTTGTGTTATGGGACAGTTCGTCAAGGTCAGCCAGCAACCAAATTGCCCCCACTTGTCCCCCACATTTTAGTATAAATAGAGGTGCCTTGCAAGTCATTTTAGACACACCTCTTATGATCTCTTCCTCTTCAATTGTCTTTGGTTTTTGGTGGGAGGAGAGATCCTAAGAGTATACGCTGCCCTAAGAAGAAGATGCCCTAGCTCTACGCTGTCATAGAGAACCTTAATGCTAGTATGGAGAAGCCCTAACCACTGGCCTAATGAAGAAATCTAATACGATGTTTTGTAAGGATGCCCTAGACTCTAACACAGTCATGGTGAAGAAGGCTTTAATGTAGTAGAGAAGGAATCTATAACCTAGGTCTAAGAGACCCTATGACGCTAATCTATGAGGCCCTAAATCTGTTGTCACAATGTACCCTAGCCGCAGGCTTGTGAAAAGATCTATTAGCAGAAAAGAGGAGTCATATATACAACTTATCTAACATTGTCCATGTGCCCTAAAAGGAGGTCTAATAAGAGACCTTAAGACGCTGTCAAAAGGAAGCCTATATGTTGTCCTAAGGGTGTTATCTACAACAAACCTATATGCAGTTCAAAAGACACCTAACTGCAGCAAGGAGTAAAAGCCTGGACTCATACTTGGAATGGATCTGTCTTCTTGTTATCCATGTTAGCCTTGCATGACAAGGAGCAGTATCCCTATGATCTCTCGAAGGAATGACTTCAGACGCGGACACTGTATTATAGTATATGGATCTGCCTCCTTGCAATGTATATCAGTGATATCACAACAACTCAGTAAATATCCTTGGTATAATATATATATGTATGTTTGTACTCTTTCATGGTTTGATGAAAGTAAAGCCATAGTCTTTATATGTTTCAAAGACATTCTCTTCAGCATTGCTATGTGCTAGGCCATAAGCCATAGCACCATAGCTAGGAATACCTTGGGGCTGTAATCTTAGTTTGAAGACAACATGATGATGAATGCTGGAACATAATGAGGTGCAATATGATGTGATGGATGCAACAACATGAATGGGTGCAACAACATGATGATGATGCATTGAGTGTGTGATGGTGCAACACAGTGATGATGGACATGATGTGATGGTGCAACACATGAGTGCAGCGTGATGCAGCACAATGATGATGGACATGGTGTGATGGTGCAACACATGGGTGCAACATGATGCAACACAGTGATGATAGACATGGTGTGATGGTGTAGCACGGTGCAACACATAGGTGTAGCATGATGCAATACAGTGATGATAAAATGTTTTCCAGCCTAATATAACACAATGGCAAATAGAATGTTAGGAAATGGATAACTATGCAATTGTAACTACTTTTTATTCAATAAAACTATTTGGTAGTTGGTTTTTTTCTGTTGGTAGTACGAAAAACATACAACGCTTGCCCATAGAATTGAACCATGAAACTCGTGATGTCATTAAGAAATTGAATGTAGACTCGTCGCAAATCTCGACAAACTTCTTTTTCATTACGAAATCTCCACGTATAACGCTTGCGTCTACGTGACATTCACTGGTTGCCTGCAACACTGATTTGTCAGTTCAAAAATTCAATAAAATAGCAAGATAAAGATACCAATTCAATGCCGTGAATAGTGTTAGAATTTGTGTTCAGCGGTATATAAGTTGTTGGGTTTGAATTGCTTTTAAATTAGATGATTTATATATTATTTATATTAACTCGATAAAATATATTTATTAATTTGAAAAGATAATAAAATATAAATATAAAGATATTAATTTTGTTAATTAAAGTTATTATTAGTGATCGTGGTGGGGAGAAAGTAATGGAATTTTCTCTACCCAAATTCATTTTTCGCAAGTTATATGATGGATGTTGATGGTATCAAACAATATATAATTTTTAATATTTCTTACAAGTTACATGATGGATGTTGATGGTATTAAACAGTATATAATTCTTAATATGAAATATGTAGAGTTGTACCTGTGAATAAAAAAAAATTATCATGTAAATTAGTAGTAATTTTAAATGTTGTAATAAGTGATATGATGACTTTGAAATAATTGGATTTGAATTTGCTATTTGTATTTTTTCAGAACAAAAAAGCATCATTGTATTATATTGAGACTATATAAAGGTTCCAGATAGTATAAAAATCAAGCTTTTAGAAGCTGAATGATCTTGATTTTGAAAACAGAAACTGAAGGATGAGTTCCTTCATGAAGGAAAATATAAAAAAACAATCTGAGCTGCTCCAAAAAACATTAGAAAAACAAATACAAGTTATATGAGCATCACATGTAGGAACATTTCTGAGCTGAAACCTTATTTCAAAGATTGCTGGACGTCCATCAATCATGTCATATGCATGGATTAAAACAAAAAGGATGAAAAAAGAGCAAACCTGGAAATAATTAAAGGATAATTAAGATCCAGGGATTGAGAAGTCCTGGATAAAACAAGAGTTCTCTCCATATATTACTTTCATGGACCAGGTACCTGTTTCTAGTAGAAGACCTTCCTTTGACAGGCTGTCCGCTTGCTGGTTCTGGGCACAATAAATGTGTTGAATGGAGCAATCTCTCACGATTCCCCAAAAAAACATAATGCTGTCCATCCAACCTGCAAAGTGTGGGCTCCTAATTTGGAAGATTCCCTTGACAAGATCAATCATTGTTTTGGAGTCAATGATCAATACTATGTAGTTTAACAAACAAACATAGAGTAATTATAAACCAATAATTCACTTATTACCTAAATTTCCATTATATCAACCTGATACTACATTATTCTCTTCCAATGAATAAAATAAAAATAATATTATCCTAGTCAAATAAACCAGATGAAAAAATTGTAAACTAAATAAACCAGATGAAAAAATTGTAAACTAAATCTTAACTTCATAGACAATATTTACCATATAAAGAGATCCAACAATTAAATACAGCATGGAAATAATAAATAAACAGATAACATCAATGTCTCCCAATATTCCCAAATGCAACATAATTTTGTTAAAACCTGTTATTTCAAATGTTGTGGCCTGACAACCTATACTGACAAAACTTCCACTACTAAATTCTCTACCGTTGATAAGCCTAGCCAGAAAAATGGCATGGCAGATCACCTCAGCCAATGGGAGGAATACCCACTTGTTGAAGAGGAACTTGATCAGATCCCTGATGATGAGCATACCAAAACAAATAATTTAAAGCCACCAAGAATTTACACATGCATCAGCGGGTCTCCATGATTTTCCCAGATTGGGAGACGATGAATTGAGAGTGACGTTTCTGTATTCCGCCCAGTCATCAAGTACATTTCTCAGATCAATGAGCTTGGCCTTGAGGCCTTTGCAGCAGTTTGCGTGCATGGTGTAAACATCAACCAAGTCTGGGCTCCTCTGGCAGAATCCCCCAAAATACTTGGTTTCCAAGAACATAAATTTCATACCCCTTGCAGCAAACCCGGTTGTGGACTTTAGAATATTTAAGACGTCCTGCTCTTTCTGGCCCGGGAAAGAGCTTCTTGACAGATACCAGTCTTTGTAAAAACTGATGGTTCGTTCATTGGAACGGACGTACATGAATCCTGTGTTGGCCGCGTTCTTGACATCAAAAGGGTTGCCATTGTAATTGTCACAAGTGATCTGGATGTCTGCATCTTTCCCCAGCCTTTCGAAGGGATTTCGCAGCCACATTATGTCAGAGTCCTGCACAACTTAATAAATGTTATTTTTTAAAATTTAATGTTTCAGAATTTTATGGAGAGGAGCTACTTCAAACAATTAATTTAAAACCAGTTTAATCTTTGGAATATTTTAAACTAAAATACCCAAAACTCGATAAATTCCAAAATATTCTTAAAATCCAGAAATTTACATTCCTGAAATCCAGAAATTTTGTTGGAACCTTTTAAAACTAAAAAAACCAAAAAAGGCCCGAACATGACACAAATTTCCCTGCATTCTATACCCACTTACCGAGAAAACCACACTGTAACCACGTTTCAGAATTTCTGCCAAGAAGCCAAGCCTTCTCCACATCATTTTCAAGTAATCGTCGCTCATGTACACTTTCTCTGCAGAGAAATCAACGCCACTTGTCTTCAAAGAGTAGCAGAGTGAGTGAATTTGAAGGCAGCGGTTGTAGGCCTTTGCATCCAAGGCAACAATTAGCAAATTGTTCAGCAAATCCGCTGTCCCTTCACCCACATGGAAGCTCTCCAGGAAGAGATCAATCATGGTACTCCGCTCAGCCCAGGCCCCATTCAATACCGTGATTATTAGTGTCCTGTTCGCATTAGCTGTTTTCGCCAAAACTGTGTCTAATTCATCTTGAGGGGGACGGGAAGGGGAAGGAACAGGAGCTGGGACAGGCGCCATTAAATTCTTCTGTACGCAACAAATACAAAAGAGTAAAAACATGGTGCACTGAATTCGTTACGTGGTGAAATATGAGACAAAAAGTAGTAATTAATTACCAGAGGCATTCTTTTAGCAGATCCCATGGAAATCTCGGAGTCTCCTGTAAATGTGCGTGAAAAGAAATTGGAAAGAGCAGAGAAGGGAATATTAGCGTTTTTAGCGTTCTGCAAGAGAGTCAATAATGCTAATGCGACCCCTTCAACGCAAAGCAGGAAGAGGAACGCCCTCCTGATTACATGTTTGGGGACCATCGTGGCTTCTGCTCATTCACTTATGCAGGAATTCACTCACCACTTATTTATGTTCAAGCGATAACCTTCCAGACAGTATTGACATGACAAGTAATCTCTGTATATATGTCACATTTCTAAAAGAGAATGAAATTATTTTATTAATATTATATGGATTTAAGACTTTTGTAGTTAATATCTTTTTTAATGGTTTTTACTGTGGGTTCTCCGATTACATGTTTGGGGACCATCGTGGCTTCTGCTCATTCACTTATGCAGGAATTCACTCACCCCTTGATTTATGTTTAAGCTATAACCTTCTAGACAGGATTGACATGACAAGTAATCTCTGTATATATGTCACATTTCTAAAATAGAATGAAAACAAAAAACATAAAATTATTAAATTATTTTATTAATATTATCTGGATTTAAGACTTCTGTGGTTAATATCTTCTTTAATGGTTTTTACTGTGGGTTCTTGATGAAAATGAAAATTTGGGGACTGCCCAAAATCCCAATTCCTTTTAAAATCTTGATCCTAGACCTGTGAGTTATGGCCCACGAAGCCGAAGCCTCGACGGAAGCATCCTAAAACTTTACAACAGAGATATTCTTTAACTATCGAACCAGCCCTTTTAAACAACGTTTGAATGAGTGTTAAAACAGCGATTCTATACGACTGCACCCCTGGTCTAATTGATCTGGTCGTTCACTCTGGTCAGCAGAGATGCCGATAATTGGCATGAGCTACGGTTTCCACCAGGAATCCACGATTGAACGGCGTCCCCACACAGATCCAAATCCCCATGAAATCTATAAAGAAGTTGTGTGCATAGGATATCCTTCCGCACAAATTCATTTTGATTACAACGGATTGACACCCTTTGGCACTGCTGAGCTTTGCGTGGGAGAGCTGGGAGTTGTAATCCTGCACGACATAAATAATTATTCTCTCTATGTTTACTTTTCAAGAATGAATTGCCCTTGGTACCCACAAGCCTTCCGACAGCAACAGCCATGATCACTTACAATAATCCGCTGGCCCACAAACCTTCCGACAGCAACAGCCATGATCACTTACAATAATCCGCTGGCCCTCAAAAGGTTGAAGCCCAACTTACTAGTCTCCGCGAGCAAACACAGCATATAAAAGGATCACAAACCTTCCTAGCAAAACCATTTCACACGCAGAATTTGCGGATTGAGTTATCAGAAAATCAGCGGCTGGAACGCGCAATCCCATTAAAAAGGAAAACCATTCATCCCCCAAATTTCTCATCTTCTGGATACATAGCACAAGGGAGCTTTTTCTTTTTCATTTTCTTTGAACCGCCCAACCAGAAGCGGCAATTTGGCGATGTGATATCAATAACTATTAAAGCGGTCCAAATTTTGGCTCACGCCAATCCTCAACACTCGCTTTTCATACATAACGTTTAAACAATAAACGATTAACATAATAGTTACGCAAGTAATTCAAATCGCCATTGATCTGTAACCGATCAATGTCGATCTACAAGTTCACAACACGAAATTAAGCCAATTATCAAATATACATAAAAGTATAAATGGCACAATATACACTAAAGCCAGGTTTATATATATATCACAAAACTGTTACAAAATTAAGACATTTCAGCGTTAAAACGAGCTCACACTCGGCTACATTTTGACCCTCACAAAATTCCTCCCAGAACAGATATCTCTCACACCCTATCACATTACATTTATATAAGATGCATTAGGTAGAATCGATCATATCTTCTCCTAGTTTTTCTATAATGAAAGCTTTCCAAAAACCGTGCATCGCTGTTATCAATAGCAAGTCTCCTCAAGACATATCCGCTTTAAAGCTACTTTAAATTTATCCGCTTTAAATCTGCTTTAGCTCTGATTTAAGGTAGATTTTCCTATTTTTCTCCTTCGATTCAGCTTTGCTGTCCACGTAGGCTTTGCTCTGCTTTGTTGCTGGTTGCTCCCGCATCAGTTCTCCGATTACATGTTTGGGGACCATCGTGGCTTCTGCTCATTCACTTATGCAGGAATTCACTCACCCCTTGATTTATGTTTAAGCGATAACCTTCCATACATGATTGACAAGTAATCTATGTATGTATCTCACATTTCTAAAATAAAATGAAAACAAAAAAACATAAAATTATTAAATTATTTTATTAATATTATCATTAGTAAAATATATATAAGTGTTAAACCATATGTATTTAAAAAATTACTACTCACTTCATATGACACATGTTCATATGATATATTTCATTAATTAATCAATTTAATTAAAGGGACAAAAATAATATAATTACATTGGGTATAAATATCACTTTTTGATTTGTGTATTTACAGAAAGTATGGCAGAACTCTCCAGAAAGTATGGCATAGATGTTGTAATGCAACCCAGTATGATAGAGATGTTACAATGTACTGTAATATTTTTATGTAGTTTGAACGTTTTTTTATGTAATTTGAAAGTCTCCAGCATACTGGGTTACACTACAACATCTCTATCATATTAGGATGGAGAGTGTCTCTCTGTACAAAATACTTCATAACATGATAATCACCAATTAAACTTCATTTAGAAACGAAGATAATCAATCACCAATTGAACTAGGGCATACTTTTAATTAATTTTAGAAATGATATAATTTATAATTTTTATTTGATGTCTCAAATATACTTAAGTATATAAGTTATAATATATTAATATTTTAGTAAGTAGATTTCCACATTTCATGATTTGAAGATGATATTGAAGATTTTTGGACAAATGTATGTTATATGTTTCGGGTGAACTTCACCCATATCCAGGGAGAAAAATCTTAATTGATGATTCAAAGAGTGTCAGACCATGAATAAATATGGATAGAACAAGAAGGTCTGAGATGGGATATAGTCATTAGATATAGAGAAAGATTGAATATTAATATAATAATTTATTTATTTTATTATAATATATTATTAAATATTGAAGATTAAGTATAATAAATTAATAATAATAAAAAATTAATAAATAATAAAATTAGTAATAAATTAATAATAAATAATAATAGATTAATATCTTATTTATTTTTTGTGTTATTTAGGGTTGAATGATTATTTAGTTGCTTTTTTATATTTTTAATCTTGTTTTAGGGAGATATTTTCTTTAACCATTGATTGTTTACTATGTTTTATTTCTTTAATCTTATTTTTCATTCATTGGAGTTCAGCCTTCAATGCTATTATTTTATTTTCTAATGATTTGTAATTATTGTTTAGCATTCTAGTTAATACTAGTTTAAATTGTTCTCTTTTTTCTCTTCATTTTTCTAAAGATTCAATATACTCACTAAAAATATCGATCAAAAATAATTTTATTTGATTTAAAGCTAAAAATATGAGAAAAATTACTCATAATTTAAATAAACAAAACTTAAAAAAAAAAGGGCAAAAGAGAGTGTATGCACCTATTAGAATTGTATTGAACACCTGAGACATGTCCGAGTTGTATTGAGCACCTGAGATTGCAGAATTGGCCGAGATCACAAAAATGTTGTTGCAGACCCGAGAGACCATAGATTTAATGAATATAACAAAGTGCTTCAATTCGGGCCGCAGATTAATGATTGGGTTCTAATTATTAGATAAGGTTAGAAACTATTTAATAAGTAAATTTGATTGTAGCTATAATCTAATATAAACAATTGAATATAATAGAAAATAAAATAATTCATTTAGATTATAACTTAGTAAACAATCAATTTATAATTAGATTATATTAAATTTGAGAGAAAGAGGGGGCTAAATAGAAAAATTATAGATTTGAGATTATAGGGATTAATAATATTATTTAATATTAATAATAATAAAAGATGGAAGGGGGCGATGTGGGGTTAGCAATAGGAAAGAGACACTAAAGATGAGGTTTAAAGATGATTAGGATTGATATTAGAGAACAAAAAATGTCTAGTAGCTTTCAGAGGTTGACTTAACTAAAACTCATCTTTTTTTTCAATTTTGAGAACTTCTTCAATGGCTCAATTCGAGTGGAAGGGAAAAGAGGCCAAAATTTTGGATTTGTCGAAAAATATTAAATGCTTAGTATTATGGGAGTGTTATGTGATGACAGATTTAGTGATTCACTTATGGTAGGTGGCAGCCACATGTTCCTTTAGGCGGGTTTTGAAGGACCTTCCACTTTGTCTTATGTAGGATATTCCGTAAGAACAAGGTATCTCATAGACTCCAGAGCCAAGCATAGGGTCGTTTTTGTCTTTCGTTGTTTTGAAGAGTTGGCTAAGTGTTGCTTGGGGTTTGAATAATATTTCGATGTTCCGTTTGGATAGGATTTTGGAGATATGACCAATAACTCCCTGTATGTAGGGAAGGGAGACTTTCATTAAGGGTGAATTGCTGGAAGGGTTTCTAGGATTAGGGTGAAGAGCTCCTATCCCCCTCTGCTCTCCACCCTTTTTCCCTGTCTCTTTCCTATTGTTAACCCCCCATGGCCCCTCTCTATCCTTCATTGTAATTTAATATATATTAATATAATAATCTCTATAAATCTCAAAATTTAAACAGTACCGTATCTTTCTCCCATCTTCCTCTTTCTAAATAATAATTTAAAAATTTAATCTAATTATAATTAAATTTTATACTAAAAATTATATCTATATTTTTTAAATTAGTTATATTCTATTGTTTCTATTAGTTTATGGTGTAGTCTAACTTATAGACAAAATAGCCTTTTTCACGGGAATTCACCAAAACGCAACAATACATTTTCAAGATTTTTTATTGTTTAAAATGTATAAAAAGATTTAGCACCCTCGAAAACCGTTGGGGCACTCAAATTATGCACATTAAATCATTTAATCTCAAGTTTTTAAAAATCTTTGTTGGGTTTTGATTAAAATTAACCAAAAAAAATAGTCATGAAAAAGGCTATTTCGTCTATAAATTAAACTAAGCTTTAGTTTATAGCTCGAATCAACTACTTACTAAATACTTTATAATATTATTTAATTCTAATTTTAATTTTCATCCATTAATGTCAATTCGACAGAATCTTGAATATATCATATAACTCTAATTTATTATAATTTAGCAAATTTAACCATATTATATTTTTCATCCCCTATTTTATTCCAATTATTAATATATTTTTATAATTTTATTCCCCCATTCTATTCAATTTCCAATCTTAAATGATATTAATCTATTTATAATAAATTATAATCTCTTAATTCAAAGTGAATATTCTATCAGAGTAGCCTTTAAGAGCGATTTTTTGGAGTTGGCAGATTTCTAGCTAAAATCCGCCAAAACAGCCCTCAAAAACCCATGGGGCACTTTGATTGTGAATAGTTTACCTATCAAACTTGTGATTTCAATGAATCTTTACGTATTCTAGACATATTAGATCCGAAAATAAACTCTAAAACTTTACACGACAAATTAGATCTGAAAATATCTCATCTCTAACAATCATGTTCTAACCCTAATTATTCATAGTTTGACACTTTTTGCCAAGCATCTCATGCATATCATTGAGAACACAAAGTTGTCCAGAAATCTTCACCACCATCATCAAATATATTAATAGTAATTTATGTTGAAATTTTTGAAAAAAAAAATATAATAAATGTTTGTTTATTATTATTTTTAATAATTGTTGAAATTTGAGCTTTTAAATTAATAAAAAGTAATTATTATCTGTAATCTTAATTCAACTTAGTCTAAGTAATACACTAAATGATTTTTTGGCCTGAATCTAACAAGATTGTGATTTCTTTTTGCTTAAAATAGATTTTGCACCCTAAAAACCCCTGATGCACATGATATTTGAAAATTAAACAGCGTCAACATATGATTTTAAAAAAATGTATTAGATTTTGAATAAAATTCACAAAAAAATGTTCTTAAAAGAACCATTTTATCTATTGATTAGACTACCTAAAGTTAATGCATAATCTTGACAAAAAATGTCATAACCTTAATTATTAATCTATTTATAAATTACAGTGTTTAATTTTTTATTTGGTTATAAACTTTGAGTTCCACTTATAAATTGAGATGGATGTTTTAATATATATTATTTACTATAATTATTGTTAAAATGTTTAATGGGTCTCTCATATCCAATACATTTGTATTTATATATATGTGTGTTTGTGTGCACAACTTGAGTTTAAATTGTTTAATCTATAGAAGTTGAGTGTCACGGGGTATTTTTAGGGTGCTAAATCCATTTATACATTCAAAAATGCCTTTTAAACAACAAAACATCACATTCTTTCTTGAAATTGTTTGATTGATTTGGTGGAAAAACACTTTTTCATCTATAAGTTATATATATATAATTTATACAATACATTTATTACTATGTTAAATTTTGATTGTGAAATTTAACTACCCTACATTAATATCATTTATTTTTCATTAATCGTAATTGATTTTAATTTTTATTAAATTGTGATTTTTATTTTATTTTTTATTAAATTTAATATTATACATAAATATTTCTTGTTGGGCAAGTTAATTGGTTAATCCGAGAAAAGTGAAATCGTTGAAACTCAAAGACCAAGTTCAAATCCCCTCTGTTGTGACTTGGGCTACTAGGAGGAGGACATATTGTAGCCCCCTAGAGGTTTACTAGTAGTTGTGTGAGGGAGGCCGCCGGGTTCCTCTGGATCACAAAAAAACTATTATACATAAATATCACTCGAGTTTATAACTTAATAAACCATTCATTTTTAGTAGTTGGATTTGATTGTGTTAAGTTTTTGAGAAAAATGTTATTGCCCATAGTTTGGTTGTAGGTAATGGTTTTGTACTTTATATTTATTTAATCTATTATTTTTTTCCTATGGTTTTTTTATCAAAATGTTATTGCCCATAGGTTGGTTGTAGGTAATGGTTTTGTACTTTATATTTATTTAATCTATTATTTTTTTCCTATGGTTTTTTTATAGCCATCGTTTCGTACTTTATATTTATCCACAATATATATACATATATATTTTTTTTGTTAATTCCTTACTTTTCATTAAATTTATTTGATTTTTGTTAAATACATCATTGTCAAGTAGAATGATTTGATGTTCATTTGCATTTTACATTTACATTTATATATACTTTAATTTCAACATATTGAGTGGGCATTTTTTTCTATATATATATTTTCCCTACATTTAAAAAATGTTGGCAAACTTTCTTACATTATGCTTGCACTAGGTATAGAAAGGCACAATTATGAATATTTTAGAATATTATGTGGAGGTTAAATCCCTGTTATCCCCTTAATAATTATTAATAATTAAATTAAAATTCGAAAATCCTATTCCAAAATAGCCATGCCTATCCACATAAACTTTGTTTAACAAAAATCATAAGAAAATTAACCAAATTATAACTTTGTTTTAAATTATTGAATATGAGTTAAACATATATTTATATATATATTTAAAAAATCATGTAACAAGATACTTAATTATGAAGATTAACCTCTAATTATAAATAGGCTTTGTTACAATACCATGGGTCATTATTATGGCTTATCAACTGCTACCTGCCCAAAAATCCATAATTCGTTTCATATGACACTTGTTCATATTACCTTTGTTTCACTTGACCAATTTAATTGAAAGGTAGAAATGACATAATAATCTTGAAATAAATCCCAATTTTTAATTTGTAATTATGATTAAAAATGTTCTAAAATACATTTTTGAGGTTAGATCCATACGATACACCTAGTAATTATTGATAATTAAATTGAAATTACAGAAAACTTATTCCTACTGAAGCATGTTTGTCATTGATATCAACCCAAGCATCGCTAGAAGAAGTCCCACCTTTAGTGAAGAAAATGACAGGGAAGATTAGTGATATTGCAAGAGAGACAATCATCAATTGATTTTCCATGTCGTGTTGATTCCAATGATAGGTGGTACACCTCATAACTCCTCACGGTTGAGGAGATATGCCTCTCTAAAGAATGGAGCCCCATTTTTGGTCAAGAACCCCCAAAGAAGATGCTACACACAATTTTTTTATTTATTCAAGAAAATTAAATAAAAATATGCCTATCATGGTCAAATTCAAAAGAATATTTTTATGAAGGATAAATTATCAAAAATTGAATTAAGTTGGCCCTAATGTTTGTTGGGGATTTTGGCTCCAAAATTAAATTTAAAATTCATATTTGCAAGTCACCTCAAAGGGTTCAAGGGCTAGTCGGCTCCCTCCTAGAGGCCTATATGACTACTATATATATGTAGCTTGTCTAAGTTCAAAATACATAATCAAACACACATCTTTTGAGACATTAACTGTGATCTTTGCGGCCTAGAGTAGTCATGAAAATACAAAGGAGCATGCTAACATTTGGTTATTTTTGTTTAGCTATTTGAAGTTTATCTTTTGCCTATTGGATTTTTTATTGGGTTTGACTGTCTTCTAAGGCCACTTAGCGTTTCTGAGGAAGATTTGAAATATTTTCTGAAGCTATTTTCGTTGGGTACTGAGGCCTTGTTTGAGGAAATTTTCATGGTTATTGAGGTCTATTTTTGGCCAAATATTTAGGCTTGTGTTAATGATTTCTTCTTGAATTCTTGACAAGATCTCGGTGACATTCTTGAGGTAATTTCTAGGCTTGGTTGAGGCTCATACTAGCATAGTTATGAGGTTTATTCACTTAACTATATTTTTAACAAACCCATCTTTTTGAGGCCTACTCAAAAGCTTACCTCTGTGATATTTTCGACCCTAACCAAGAGTTTATAAATGCAGGCACAAGGTTATTGTAACAACGTTTGTGAAAATTCCATGTAATAAAACTTTAAAGGAAAAATAATAACCAGGGTTGATGGGACACTCATTCCAAGCTGAATTTTGGGAAAGACATCCTACTGGGTTTTCATTTGGTTTATTATGGCTAAGGAAATTGGAAAAGGAAATGGCTAAGGCTTTGGAAACGAAAAACGACATTTTTGGCATATTTATTTATGAAAATAATGGAAATTAGGAGAAAAGGAAAGTGAAAGGTCACATGTTGCATGTGAGGAGGGAAATGAAGAAAAATAATGGAAAATGAAGAAAATAGAGGCCTAATTGATAAAAAGGCTTCTGATGATTAGTTTGTAACCTTTTGTCAGTTCAGTTTTGGAGCTCTTTCATTATTCTCTCTCTCTCTCTCTCTCTCTCTCACTCTTGGATACTTAGAGTTTTCTTGGAGCACTTTGGCATTGGATCAAGAAAGGTAAAGAAGGAAAGAGGAAGGAAGGAGCAAGCAAGGAAGAGCATGATCAAGCAGCTACATTAGTATTCTTTGTAGGTATCGATTTGCATGTGTGTTTTCCTTGCTATATTTGGCATGCATGGTATTGCATGTGGTTCTTTGTCGTTATGGCATGGGTTTGGCCAGGTGTGACAGTGTTTTCAACCTAGCCTTACCATTTCCGGATAGTCATGGTGTGATGGGTTCTCATGTTTTGGTTGAGCTGGATTACCAGATGGATTTGAAGCTGAGTGAGGTGGATCTCTGAATGATAGAATACACGGTGTAGTAACCCTTGAACCAGACTATTGGTTGAGGTAAAGTCAAATTTTGTGTTGCCTAGGTGGGCCTAGAAATCCTAGAGGTGGTTACCCTTTATTAGGCCTAGGAATCCTTGTTGGTGAATGGTGGGATACATAGTAAATCCTAGAGGGTGGAGCCTGGATTTAGGACCTAGTGATCCCTGGATCAGACTGTGGATTGTAGTAAAGCCTGAGGGAATAGGGGATAGGAAAATTCCTCATGGTGTAGGTGGAGAAATCCAATGGCATCAATGCTATTTTAGCCTAATGATCTAGTGGAGATCATGGTAAAGCCTATTATTACATGTTTATTATGTTTTTCCTAGTGATTCAGGATGGATTACTGTAAAGCCTAGTTTTATTGATGAGGGTGAGGTGGTTTAGCCTTGGGATGCCCTGGCTGGTTATTTTGGTTTGATTCCCACATTCATGCTTGGAATATGGCACGAGGGTGAATGGCTGAAGAGAGAATTGGCTTAGCCATTCTATGGTTAGGTGGAATGTGGTAGTGCCATCCCAGGTTCGATTTTGCATTCATTAATAAGAGGTTCTTTCCATGATATATTATGTATAAATGTATTGGTTTATATGTGGATTCTATAGCTGATGTATCCTTGATATTTCTATTGTTATTGTGCTAGTTATAAGCATGTATTATGAAAATGATGATGTATGGATCCCCTCATGTTTTTACTTGTGAATGAATGAACAATGTATCTATGGCCTAATAGATGATAATGCAACTAATGATATACGGGAACAGTGCTTCTTAGCGATTCTGAGATAAGTATGAGACCCCTACGCTCAGATATGTTATTTACTCCTTTAGATTACGTATTTGTGATATGTTTTAATGAAATTCCTATCATGGTTAGTAGCGGTCCATTCAAGCCCTTGATTAAGTAATTGCATTTGTATCATCATTCCATTGTTATCTTTCTGTTATGAAGGTTTCATTTAGTTCTGGCTAGTGACCTGGGCTATGGGCTTGAAAAAGTGGCTCAAATCCCGGGGATGCTGAGCAGAAACTCCTTGGGCACTAGCATACCATGCCATGGAGTGTCGAGAGCCTTTTGGACGCGTGCATGTCTATATCAAGGGAGCGTCCGAGAGTTAAATGGTCTAAAATATCAGTAGGACCAAGGGATTGGATACCTGAGAGGTTGGAATGGTTCTTGGGATTCTTGTTGTTGATGTGGAAGGTTTGTATGGTGTGTTTCCATCGATTCCAATTCCTTAAGTTCGCATAGGAGGTTGAATCCCATCATAGTAACATCTCGTCACATGTTTACCTCGGTTGGTCAGTTACTTGGGTAGATGTGGGAGGAGGCTGTTACTGTTATACTTTAGGAACTTATTCAAACCGATCTAAACTATTTTGTGGCTAAACCTGTTAACACACTAGCCATCTATTAAGGCATCTCATCTCATCATTTATTTGAGGGTAGATCTGTGTTAAAGTGAAATTTTGAGGACTATTTTTTTGTGATTATTCATTAGATAACTCATCACTACCTGAGATTTGATATTGCAACTTATGAAGCAACATTTTATAGTGACTCTGAGTTTAATTTGAGACTAACTAAAGTGATTTATTTTGGTTTCCCGAGGCTTAAAATTTGCAATAGTTAGAGATAAATTTTAATCCCTAAACCAAGATTCCTAAGACAACCATTGGTGAGACCTAATCTCTCATAATGAGGCAGGATAACAATTGATAGGTCCCATTACTCTATGGTTGAGTCATCAAAAGGCTGGACACAAACCATTCAAAAAGTTTAGAATTAAAGACCATATCTCTATAAAGATATTATGAAATCTATATCTTCCTTGCACTGGTTAAAGTAGCCTTCCTAAAGTAACCCTCTGTGGACACCTTATTCTTCTTAAATATTTCTTACACTTTTGATAAGTATTCCATTGTGTTATGCTTTGTGAAGGGAAGAATTTGAAGACAATTCTGAGTCCAATCTAAGCTAATTATTTTCAAATTAATGTGCCCTTATTCAAGCAACCAGATCTTGTATGGAATCTGAAGCAACTAATATTTCCTCCACGAAGATTTTGGAACATTATTGAAATATCTTCTAGAAAGTTAGTGGTCATTAAAAGAATTAGTGATTTAAGTGTTGAATATTGACTTCTCAGAACTTAAGTTTAAAAAAAGAATTGTTTGAAAGGATGACTAAAAGACAAGTCGCAATAGTTGCAATTAGAAATACATCAGGACAACGACATCTTTAGACACAACAATGGTACACACATTGTAGGCTTCTTCAGACAGAACATTACCATACATTGCCGAAATCTTTAGATACAATAGTTTTACGCTCTTGGAAATCAATAAACTTTAGGTAGGTTAAGTTGAAGTAAATATTGTTTTGCAAACAGAGAGATAGAAATTGTTGACTGAAGCTAGGAATTTTTGAAGTCTTTTGGGATCTCATCTAAATCACACTTTATTATAAGGGGGATTATTGAATATCTTTGTAAGTGGTTCATTGTCCCTGATATGAGAGCCCACAATTTATTTCTCTATATTTATATTTTCAAGGTGGTTGGGTGGTGAAAGGCAGGAGAGAGAAGTTTCCTTTAGGTTGGAACTTGAAAATACTTCAGGGTGGTAGGGTGGTGCTAGGACAAGTTGGATATTTCAAGGTGTTGGAGCATCCTTTCAATGGAATTTGATAAAGATAGGGTGCTAGAGCATCCTTCCAATTTGATCTGGTAAACTAGGGTCTTGTACATCCTTTTAGGAGTTGAAGCTTCCTCATAAATTGAATTTTTTTTAGAGTACTAGGAAGTTGGAGCTTCCTCTTTAGTTGGAGCTGAGAAATTTTGTACTCATAAATTATATTAGAAAAGCATTTGTTGTTTTTTCTCTCAAAAGGGTTTCCATCTAAAATTTGTTGTGTACTACACTTGTGATGTATTAATGATTCTTGTTTTGATTCACTACCAATGCTTTGAAAATTAGCAATTAACTAATTGCAAGTGAAATATTGATTCGCCGGCCTCTCAGTATTTCCAACAATTGGTATCAAAGTTGGTTCCTTTTGAAACACTAGAAGGGAGATCATGGATTGTACAAAGAATGGAGTTCCAATATTTAATGGACAAAACTATGCATTTTGGAGTGGGAGGATTAAAGTGTATATGCAAGAACAAGGAGATGATGTTTGGCACTCTGTAATGATTGGATAGAAAGAACCCTCGACTCCTACAATAGATGATCCATGTAAGAAGATTTATGATAGTAATGCTAAATCCAGGAATGCTATTTTGAATGGTTTAATAGAGTCTGTGTATGTTAAAGTAATTCATTGCACATTTATAAAAGATATTTGGGATAAGCTCTAGAATATATATGAAGGGAACAAAAAGGTCAAGGAGGAAAAGCTTCAAACCTTCAGAGGAAAATCTGAGTAGCTAGGAATGAATGAAGATGAAGATATTGCAACTTATTTTCTTTAGGTAAATGAAGTAGTATTGTCTGCCAACAACTCTCATACATTTTAGCAAAAATTAATGGCCCACCATTGAATTTTTTGTAAAATCCCCACTTCAAATTGGATTTGATTGGTCAATGGTTTCACCTATCTTCATTAGTTGGCTTTTATGCCTCTTGTTCCTTTAGGGTTTAGCATGACATTATCATCACATTCTTTTGTTCTGGTCTTAGGAATTTTTGCTTTGATTGCTTGGCCTCAGGTGGTTGCACACGTTGTTTTCGATCTCCTTGAGTTCTCCAACAATATACAATTCACTTGGTTCTCACTTCCAGTCTCAAAAGTGTGATTGATTAATTTTGGGATAGTTTTCTTAACTTGCATAGTTAAAACCCACCTCCATGTTAGTACTAAAACATGTACATTATTAGCAGTGTATGGTTAAATTAGATCTCCTTACTATGCTGATTACATTTTATAGTTATATAATAATTCAAAATGGAATGTATTCATTACATAAAATTTCCATATATATAGTATGTTATTTCGAATAAATATTTGATTACCAACAAACTCCACCCATGTTCACATTTTATTTGGCAAAGAAAAAATATTTAATGCTCGTAATAACCATATATGGTTATTCTTTGTATTCATTTGCTATATAGCCTTTGCAATTTATAAGTAAAACAATGTGGTGAGCGCATGTTATATAAATTGAAAAATATAAGTTGTATCGCAAAGGTGTCATTATAAATTGCATGGAGGATATTATGAAAAAAAAAAGAGAATGGTTGCTATATTTATGAATTATTATTAACGCAACCCATTAAAAAAGTATGAAATTAGAGCTCTTGTGATATAGCATAACACAACTAAATTACAAGAGCCCCATGCCAACAATCAAACCAAAATCTCTGACTTTGACACTGCCACCTTTCATCTAAATGATTGGTTTGACACATTAAAGTGTATCATAGAAATTGTTTTAGCCAAGGTACTAAGCATGAACGCTTTAGAATGAGTTGAAACTATCTTCCCGTTGGCACCCATGCCACTCCACATCACAAATATATACACATAATTTTTTCAACACATTGGTGCATTGTCCACCAAGCACTTTGAGATCGAATTCATGATAATACTCATGTGTGCAATGGTTTATTACAACGTCGATGTCGTCACCATAATTCATGTGATATCACAAAAACAAATCACCAATATGTGCGGCTTTATTCCGTGAGCATGCCCGCCATGTCACCTTTACAAATGCCACACCTTTCCGATTTGTTTAAATATGGTCATGACCTTAGACATCTCAATTCCAACGTATTTGAAAGCACATTATACTTATGTATTGAACATGAGATGTGCTATTTATTAGTCCCTGCCTCCAGCATAGCACGGACTATAGCATTTGATTGGGCGTTAACCAGGTATTAGTTGATGTTGACTGCGCTGTTCACCGAAATTTAAGCTAAGGTTTGGGCATTTCAATTTCGTGCAATGACATTTTAGCCAAAATTTTCACTTGCACCTCTTATTGGAAACCTCACTTGTTTCGAGGCACATTATGGTGGACATTGTTATTTTATCCAAAGTCTGGTTGCAGAAATGTTGGGACACTACTTTTATCCAAAGTTTGTTTTCTATGACCAAATATTGGGACAAATGATTTTATCCCAAGTTTTTTTATATTGCCACGATTGTCGACCAAGGAGCACCTGTCAGTGTTTCACTTCAGTGTTTCACCACTTGCCAGTGTTTCACTTCGGAGCCAACACATATTCCACCAACAACAGAGAGGTTATTCGGTACTGTTCTTTCAAACACAAACTCACTGCCAACATTCCACCAACAACACAGAGAGGTTATTCAGCACTGTTCTTTCAAACGCAAATTCAGCCCAAAGAGCCTTGTGAAGTGCCTTGGTATAACTATTAGGAGGCGGAGCAAATGTTTATGTCTAGGCACCAATTTGACAATAAGAGTCACTAGTCCAGCTATTGAACCCGACAATAAAATTGATATAACAATTCACTTGAAAATAGTATTGTTGCAGATAATGCATCCGAGATCCACATACTTCTTCTTCTTCTGCTCTCCAGGCCCCAAAAACCAGCTCTGTTGAGTCTCATCTAGCTGCCTGGAAAGAGCAGATCTGTCAAAGTTCTGCAAGTTCCTTCTCCTGTAATCGTCCGTGGCTGAATCAGAATTGATCTCCAGGGCTCCTCCCCACGGATCTTGCCCATACATCGACATGGTGGAATAGAGTCCCAGAAACCCAAAGTCCCAAAGATCTCAGCACAGCCACTGAAACCACCTAGTTTGTCTCAGGTGGGTACCTGATATTTTTCACAACGAATAACCACTGAAACCAGGATTTTCTCAGGTGGGTGGCTCAGATTTTTCAAAGAGGAATTGGATCAAGGCTACACCCACTTACACTGAGCCTTCCCAAGCCTCTGGTGGATTTTGCCAAGTTCTTGCATCATTCTAGTACGTTCCCTGTTCATGCTCCTCCTATTCACGCTCCTACTCAAAATAGGTCTAGGCCCTCCTATTCACACTCCTGCTCAAAATGGGTCTCACATGAATATGTTCTATAATCTGAATTCACAAACTCACAAATTTATTCACATGAATATGTTCTATAATCTGAATTCACAAACTCACAAACTTTCCACAACAATATGCTCTATAATCTTAATTCACAAACTTACTCACAGGAATATGCTCTATAATCTAAATTCACAAACTTACTCATAATTTATCTTGAGTAGTGATTGAGGCTTTCTATTGAGCGATTTAGATGCAATTTGGAAAAGTATACTTTGTTGTTTATCTGCTTCATTCAACATTTTCTGATTTAAGTTTGATTTCATCGTATGTTGCAATAAAGGAGTGGTCATATTCGGGTTTTTGGTATGTGTTAAACCTTAGAGTGCCATAGTCGTAACCACACAGTTTCTAGATTCAAGATTGTATGTTAAAACAAGAGCTCCATGGTCGTAACCATACAGTGGCATGATTCAAGCTTGTTGTATGTGTTAAACCCCAGCATGCCATGGATGTTACTATACAGTGGCTAGATTCAAGCTTGTCGTCTTTGTTAAACCCCAAAGCACCTGAGAGCTCCATGGTTGTAACCATATAGTTTAAACCCTAGAGGGTCATGGTCCAAAGAACGATGACTACAACGTAACGCATGTGGACTAGGTGATCGAGACTGACCTACCCACTGGTGGATGAAGATGGCACATGACAATCTTAACAAGGCTTTCAAACTAGTATAAAATAGTGTTGAATCTAGACTAATATATCATTCATCCTTTTGCAAATGGTATGATTAAGATAAGACAACTGATTTATTTATGTGTCCACGAAAAATAAATCAAATCTAATAAAAATGGTAAGATTTTGTTGATATTAACCTATAACATAGAATTTACTAAAAAGCCAACTTCACAGATATGATAAGATTTTTTCACAATGCAACTTTATGGATAGAATATCTTGAATATCCAACTTTGCAAATTTTGTAACATATTTTTCTTACTTTTATAAACTTAAAGTGAACCGATATAGTAAGATTGTTTTCTTAGTTTTAAAGTATTTTCCTTATTTTATGATATCGTAAGATTGTTTTGATAGTTTTAAAACAATTTGCTCTATAATCTTAATTCACAAACTTACTCACAGGAATATGCTCTATAATTTGAATTCACAAACTTACTCATAATTTATCTTGAGTAGTGATTGAGGCTTTCTACTGAGCGATTCTGATACAATTTGGAAAAGTATACTTTGTTGTTTATTTGCTTCTTTCGACATTTTTTTATTTAAGTTTGATTTCATCATCTGTTGCAATAAAGGAGTGGCCATATTCAGGTTTGTGGTTTGCGTTAAACCCCAGAGTGCCATAGCCATAACCACATAGTTTCCAAATTCATGCTTGTACATTAAAACTAGAGCTCCTTGGTCGTAACCATACAATGGCATGATTTAAGATTGTTGTATTTGTTAAACCCTAGCGTGCCATATGAGAACTTCTTAGAATTGTTGTAAAGATGATGAAAGACTTTCTGTTTCTCAACCCCGTCAGGGACTACCACTACGACAGTGGCTCCCTTGTTGAATTATAGTAGGGCTACTGCAAGAACCAGCCAAAGTAGTGGTTCATGAAAACAACAAAAATTTAAAACTACAAATGCTAGACACCATGACTTGGCTTGACTGTTGCACTTTGTGCCATGTCCTCTTCCATGTAATCAAAAGCTATGATCCACTTGCCATACCCTTACATGGCATGCATAAACTCCATTTGGATCTTACAAGCATTTCTTATGGAAATAAAGGGATCTTCCATAATTATAAGCACAATCTCAGGGATTGTGTGATTCTTAAAAAAAAACTATAATATCAAATCAATTTCATCTTGTTGTTGGCTAAAATTTTTCTCATTAACATTTGGGAGACCACCAGCTCAGAGCTTCAAGTTAGACTCTTTTATGTTTGGGTTAGTGGCTCCAACTAGTTTTAAGTTGTGTTTAGTTACTTGTATGAGAATTGCTTCAATGGATAGAGGCTTACAGGATAGGAAAGATTTAAAGGGAAGCTAGAGGTGGTTTGATCATTCTTAATAAAAAAATAAAATGGAATATAAGCTAAACTATATCATCCACTAATTAACCTGAGTGTTGATATACATATGTGTAAAAGAAAGAAAACTTAAAATAGAAGATATAGATTCTCAAGCTATATTGTTAATTAAATAAATATAAAAATGAATTAATTAATTCAATTAAATAGTTAATTGAATTAATTCATAAGAACCATTCACATGTGATTTCTTTTCACTTATACCTGTAATCAATGAACATCAATACATCAAAAGTGACCATATTTCGATCAATCAATTATAAGTGTAAACAAAATATATGAGAGAAGATTCCAATTATAAATTGAATGAAAGCGCAACTAATAAAAGTGCTAATTCTATTTTACTCCTTTGCAACATGGAATCTATAAATGGTTTAGAACTCATAATAAAGAACTAGTGAAGTATAAAATTTTAATCAAGACTTTCTTGCAAAATATCAGAACCCCTAAGCTTGGGCTTGAGAAGGACTTAAATAGTTTTTTGAACAAAAAGAGAGAATAATTGCATGTCTAATATTCTCTCAACTAAAGAAAAAACAAATTAGAAGAAAATAGACATTAGGAACAATTTGAACAAAAATAATTAGCTTGGAGGAATAATTATAGATGAGCAGCCAATGGGCGATTTCCATTGCTGATAGACTTCTGGAATATGTTCCATCTCAAGAGGACAGTGAGGTTTAATGCTCACTTGAAAGTTGAATACTCGATCTCACAATCTAGGCACTAATTGAGTTATCTGTTCAATAATGACATTGGTTACTTGTAGGTAACCATGAGGTTTAATAAAGAATTCCTAGGTTAACTCAAAATCCACCTTTAACAATTGTTCAATCCTTTTACTGAACTCTGCCCTAACATTTTCCAAATTACTTTTAATATTTCTACCTCTGGGAGAGTCTCTTCTGAATTGGCTAGTAATATATTTGATTCCTTAAGTGATTGAATAAAATATTGAACAATTGAATTAGAAAATATTTCAACATCATTTACAAATCCCTTAACCAAGTGTATCACATAATCCCAAATATGAAGCATATAGACTTTTGCATTTCATTAATGCTAGGGAGATTTGAATAGAATCTTTTAGGATCATCTGGCCATTGTAAAAGCTCATTGATTTTATGCTTAGCTTCATAATAGTGGATTTCAATATCAATTACAACATCAAGGAAAGATTTTTCAAGTTTTCTTGAGCATGAGTTATACTTAACTTGTTGTAGAGGAGTTGTTGCTCATGTTGAAGCTATTGGTTTAATTCATGATCTTCAATTTTAAACTTGACAAGATACAAATAATTTGTGATGTAGGATCATTAGAGCTTCCATGTCATCAAGCTTTTTAGAGATAAAGCTCCAAACTCAGTTTCAACATGGAAAAGGAATTTTATTTCCTTATTGTAAATAATTTTAATTTATCTATTTCTAAAAGAACTACGGATAGAGATAAGATTTTTAAGAAGAAAATTTTCCTTTTAAGGCATGAGAGGTTTTTGGAGAAAAAAATCTTGGTAACAATTAACAAGTTGTTAGGATATGAAAATGTTTAGAAATCTTAGAAACTATTGGAGTGCTTTTAGGTTCTAGAAAACCTATTACATTTCTTAATTCTACTTAGTGTAAGCCTCTGGGAAATAAGAACTAATGGCCAAATGAATGCGAAATTAGGCCATAGAAAGTAAATGTGAGGTGAGAAAGGGACAGGGTTGTGTATTAGGCCAAACAATTTGTATATCTGCATTGGTTTTATGAATAACATCTTTATATGCTTTTAGTTTATGAATATCTCTATCTTCATCAGAAAGCTCATTCATGACCATCTTCTTGAAGTGCAATATTGTTCAACAGATGATCAAGTTGCAGACATCTTTACAAAGGCTCTCACAGAGGTGAAGTTTACTAAACTTTGATTTATGGTTGGAGTTCAGGAAGTTGTCACTAAGGGGGGATAGGCTCTAGTGCCTCCTTCCTTCTCCTATTGTGTCATATTTGTAAATCCTTCAATCCTATCCCAAGTTGTTCTTAAGGGGGGATGTTAGGATATTTCCGACACATAGGAATAGTTAAGTATAACTTGGTCTAGTATAGAGTTAGGTAAAAGTGTGTTTCTTTACTATTGTACTTTTGTAACTTACAATCCGACGGTCATGATATGTAGTGATCCGATGGTTCATTCTCTCCTCGGTATTACCGACACTTGATCCGTGGCTTTGACACCCGGTTTGGTCCATGATCTCTATTAAAGAGCATGGAGGGTCATTTGTAGGTTAACTATTCAGGGAGAGAAGCTTATGTTAAATTTTATTCTTTTTATTATAAATTTCCTGAGGTGGCCGTGTTGGCTCACGCCGTGGACTGTTTCCCTCTTTGAGGGTTTTAACCACGTCAAAATACTGGTGTATTGATCTGTGATCTATTTGTGAGCGATGTCCTTTGGTGTTCTGTCTGAGGAACTTACCCTGTAAATTCCTACAAGATGAATGTCTCTGCATGAGTATAAATTGGTGAATTGACGACGCATGTGATTGTAAATTTCGAAATAAACCTTGTATCAGAATACGAGTTATTATTGAGGGATTGAAACCCAATTGAGATATATTGAGTAGTGGGTTTGATTTTTGGAAGTTCTTTAGATCACCTCCTTGTGTTGAATAATATTGTAAATTCAATATTGAATTGAGCTTTTGGGTTGAGGACTAGTGATGCACACACCAATGGAAACACAATCTTAGTAAACCATTGACCAAGAAGTGGTCAAAATTGTGACATCTGGTGACTCAGTTGTTTAAATTCTTAAATGGGAATTCACATCAAAAAACCTAGGAGTGTGGATGTATTAGAGAGGCGTTATTTTCTTGTGATATGAAGTTTTGGAATTGTTGAGTTCCATGTAATGAAATTACAAAGGAAAGGAAACAACCCATTGAAAGTTGTGTTGGAAGGTGAGTGGCTTTTTTATTCCATCTGTTTATGCAAAATCAAGTTGAAGGTATTGCTTGGTAAAGATGACCCAATGAGATTTGACCCATTTGGGAATCAATTTCTATTTTGAAGCCAAATTGTAATATGTATGGAAATGACTCTATGGTGATAAGCTTTTTGCTTCTGTGAGTTGGATAAACCATTAGAGGAAATTTTAGCCTAAAAGTGCCCTTGAAATTTTCACATAATTTCCATGGCATAATATGTAAACCAATCAAAATCCTTTAAATTTAAAAAGACGTACATGTAAATATTTTGGAGGAAAAGAAGAAAAAATAACTTTTTTAATTGTATTTTTGGTTTATGTCCTTATAGGTTTACTCAAATTTCAAGTGTAGACACTCATTGGATGCGGAATTAAACTTCACATCCAACGAGTACCTATCATGCATACTTTTGAGAAAAACCACATTAATAAAAATCGAAGATACATTAAAAAACTGTGTTGAAAATGTTTTTTAATGTATCTTCATGTTTTGTCAATGTGGGTCTTGTCAAAAGTATGCATGATGGGTACTCGTTGGATGTGAAATTTAATTCAACATCCAATGAGTTTCTACACTTGAAATTTGAGTAAACTTATAGCTCTTTTCCCTCCAAAATTCATAACTCTTATTTTATTATTGTAACTATTATTTTATTATTTTTCCTTATGAGGCCACTTTTAGGCTGAAATTTCCTATAATGAACCACTTTATTTTCCTCATCAACCTCGAATATACTTGCTTGTCTAAAGGCATGGAATATACAGTGAATATGCCAACTGGAATTAATTGTGAAAAGTCACGATTTAATTGTTGGTATTAAGATTTGTAATTGGCAGGGATTGAACACAAAGAGACGAGAATGTTCTGAGTTTATAAAACACACATGAATATTTTAAGTTCAAAGTTGTAGGAACTTCCAGTAACCATAGTTGAGGAAGAAGTTTGGCAACGAGTTTTGTGAGAATGGGAATTAATAGCCTACTAACAATTAGGTTGGCACCCTCAGTTGGTAGAGTACTGACACTTAATATCAGAGAAGTTGAACTTCGCATGAAAAGTATATTTTCATGCTATCAAGTGGTATCAGAGCAAATGTTTTCTATTCGGAATTGAGGAGCAATTAGAGAAGGTCAATCTAATCAATGGTGAGAAAGATGAATGAATAAGCTAGATGAGCAGAGAGTGCTCAAGTGAAGATTCCATGGGAAGGAATTAGTTGAAATACTAAAGGAAGACTAGTCATGGAAGAGCTTAGTGTGGTATTTAGATAAAATTTGATGGAGTGAGCTTGTTGTAGTGGCTTATTTGTAGCTAAAAATGAGCAAGGAAAATCTCATAGAAGAAGGAAGGTTGTGACTATTAATGATCATAGTAAATGTTTATAAGTAAGCCATAACATATCAAGTTAGGACAAACTTGATAGAGAAGTAGTTGAACTTAAATTACAACTTCAGATGATGAGAGAACTACTACAGAGAGATGAAGAAAACCATAGATACAAATGGACTATACAAAGGAGAGTTCAGTGGAATTTTTTGTGGGAGAGATTGGGACAGGGGGAAATTTCTTAGGTAAGGGAAGAACCCAAGATAGTTAAGTATTAAGAAGTGTTTTACATATGTGAACTTGAGAAAGAATCTATCCTTGGAGAAAGTGATGATGATGAGAGACCACCTAAAAGTATCATAGATTGTTTAAATAATGAAGATCAACATGGAGAAATGATGCCTAAAACATCAAATGAGGGCAAAAGAACTTACAATTTTGAAACTGATGATTTGTGCATGATTGCAGGTAGCTTAAGCCATGAAAATGATGAAGAGCATTTGAAATTGTCACAAAGGTGGAGAAGAATGAACAAAATCTAAATTATATTATGAAGAAGGATGAGACTATGTGTTCTCATGTGAATCAATAGAAGGATATTCTTATAGAAGTGAAGAAATAATTTTTTGGAGGAAATTTGCAATAGTCTATTTTAGCAAGAAACAAAGTGAAATTGGCTCATGCAGACAACGAAAATAAAGAATATATGAAGCATTCAAATGAAGTTCTTATGAGATGTAAAGTTGAATTACAATTACTGGAAAACTTGTTGGTAAAGGAATCTAAATTAGAAATTATAGCCAAAGAAGAGGAATGTTCAAGCACGCCTAACAGTGAAAATGCAGTTACAACATCCAAGGAAGCTAAGGTAAATTGTAAATTTAATTTTGAGGATACAAGCATAAAAAATGGCGATGGATATGAAATAGAATTATTTCTTAAAAATAAACTACAAACTGAACATTGGAATTTAATATTCAAAGATTTTGATGAAGAAATGTAATTTTTAGAGAAGTGGCTAGTAGAAGATATAGGTGAGGGATCAAGTTTAGCCTATTTGAAGAAGAAAATTATTAAGCCAATGGGAAGTAATTTAGAAAGAAGAGAGACAATAATTGATGAATAGCAGTAACAACACATTTCAGCAAACATGGAGTAACATGTACCAACAAGGAGAAAAATTAGACATGGAGTTTGAGAAATTGAGAAAATTGCTGTAAGTAATGCCTAGAAAGAGGTAAACTAATGTAAGAAGGGCAGTCAATAACAAGAGGTATTTTACTGTGCAAGAGAGCATGAGTAAAGTAAATATAGGGCTGCAAAATAAGGTTTGGAAACTAGTGATGAGCCCTGGAATTGGTAACTTATTGGGCTCATTTTGCCTAATTGTTCTTGATCAATCCACCATTTTTCATAGTTTATGCATGTTTTTTGAGTATGTTTATGTTAATTGCATGAATGAGGGTGGTCACTTTACCAAGAAGGCTAATACGTGGTTATTTCAGGTTTTTGGACAAATTTTGGAACAAAGCCAAGCGATTATGAGCTAGATGACAGCCAAGCATGAAGGAACAAGGGTGAGGATTCATAGGGGGGATGTCTCTTGCATTAAATGTCCCTTCCTCGAAATCTTCACCCTTAACTCGGAGCTCAGCAGGCCACCAAAACGAATCCTAAAGGCAGTCGAGCAGCTTGGTGAAAAGTGACTGTTTACTGGCAGTTGGAGCAGTCGAGCCCCTTGAGTTAAGGAGGGCTACTGAGGCCCCTGGTAGGCATAAATAGGAAGGCTTTTAGCCTTTGTAGTTTACTTTTTGAACTGTTGTTAGTTTGCACTAAGGTGCCACTATTTTCTCAGCTCATTTTCGTAGCTGCTGTTGTGTAACTTTCTTATGAACATGGCTATTTTTGAGTAATGGAAAGCAACTTTATTTGACATCAGTTTTGAGTTTCTTTAGGAGCCTGCAACTCTTGGGGTTGGGCCCAACCCAAGTGTCAAGGCTTCCTTCATGCACTGTTATTTATTTTTATGTCTTTGCAAAATAGTTTCTGTTAAGTAGATCAACATCTTGTTGGTTACATAGGTCATGGTTGATGATTAGATAGGCTTTTTATGTTCAGATTTAGTTGGTAGATTAGTAATAGGGAAGATCTCCAGAAAAAGGCCATCAAGCACCTCTGATCTCACCTCTCCCTGAGTGGGATCGTGAGCTGGGACAAAGGTGACATTGCAACCAACAAAAATATTGTCTTTGCTTCACCATGCAATTAGTAGTGTTGGATTCTTAGTTGCCGAACCTGAGATCAGTTTTGATTGCATGCTTAGGGTTATGATTGCTTAGTTACATAGTCATTCCATCTGATTTCATTGCAAATAACTTATGTTCCATTTCTCTGCTGCTATCTAGGTCAGAATAGACTAACGTAACTAGGCCTTTGATTTTCCAAGTGCTTGATTGTCCAGTTTGAAAAACCACTTGCAGAGCACCTGTTAGCCTTCTTCATCTGCCCATACTCCATCAACTCCACTTGCTCCATCCTCCAATTAGAACCCTTACCTCACATTTGCCTCATTCGCTTACTTTGCCCTGATTCTCATCTTGTTGTGCAACATCGTTTCATCCCTCCTTGAACAAATCTAACCATCTACGCCACTCCTCAACTCCATCCACCAAGTCTTGGACCTCCTCACACCCCTATATCACCTCCATACTCATTCCTCCACCTTTTTCCCTCCATCAATCCTCCAAAATCCCATTTCTGAACATCCTGTAGAAAATTACAGACATCGTGTAGAAATTCCAAAACATCCTGTAGAACCCCTACAGACTTCCTGTAGAAGCATACAAAAGAGGTTTCTTGAAAGCCAAACTCTGTGAAACTCTCAAGAAGGGTGCTAGGGACCCCTTAGGCCCTCTTTGAACCTTCCCAACCTCCTGCAAGTATTTCCTCTCGTTGATCCACCTCTGCACAGTAAAAAATAGTGAAAGCACATGCATGATGAATCTGACAACTTAATCAAAAATACAAAAAGATGTTTTCTTCAGATAGAAGTATCTTAGACACATGTATTTTACCTTCCTAGAAGTAATGGCATCTCTTTCAGTAGCTTGCATTTTCTTTTTCGCATAAGTAGGGCTAGCTGGTAAAATTAGGGTTTGCTAGGGTTTGCCTTTCCTTTCATCGTTTCAGTTTCTTTCTGCAAGTAGATTAGCTTCCCTTGAGTTAGCTTTCATCCATTAGTAAAAGGCTTCTTCTTAGAGCTCATAGAAGTTGGCTTAAGCCCCTAGCGGACTTGTGCCAGCTGACCAAGTGACGGCTGCGGCAAGAGCTAGTACTTGTGCATACAACACCGTCGCTTCCAAGCTTGTTACGAACTACCAGGTTGATATAAAGTAAAGAAGGGAGTCCCAGGAGTTGCAGCAATATTGCTACAATATTGGAGCCCACCAACTAGGAGAAAGGAAGGTGACAAAAGTAGATGCAAAAGAACAATGAGAAGAACGATCAACAATGGCATAAAATTTGGCATCCAAGAGGATTAGTTTATCGAAGGCTCATGACTAGGAGGTCATAATTTTTTTCTACCTTCGGATTTTGATATAGGAACATTATAGCTTCCAAGTCATCAAGTTTTTTGGAGACAAAGCTCCAAACCAAGTTTCAACATGGAAAAGGACTTTTATTTCCTTATCGTAAATAATTTTAATTTATTTATTTCTAAAATAACTATGGGTAGCGATAAGATTGAGTAGATAAATTTTTAAAGAGAAATCATACCTTTTAAGACATGCGAGGTTGTAGGGGGGGAAATCTTGACAACAATTAGCAAGTTGTTAGGATAGGAAAATGTATAGAAATATTAGAAACTATCAGAGTGCTTTTAGGATCTAGAGAAGTTATTGCATTTACTAATTATATTTATTGTAAGCCTACGGGAAATCATAATTAATGGCTAAAGGAATGTGAAATCAAGCCATAGAGAGTAAGTATGAGGTGATAAAAGGTTGGGGCTATATATGTAGTAAGTGTGAGGTGAGAAAGGGTTGGGGCTATGTATGTCGTATTGTGTATTAGATCTGTACATTTGCATTGGTTTTATGAATAACATCTTTATATTCCTTTAGTTTATAAATATCTATGTGCATTGTTGATATTTTGATGAATGGATCTTCATGAATAAAAGTTGGTGAATTGATTGTGCATGTGCTTGTAAATTTGGAAATAAACCCTGTAATGGAATACGAATTATAACTGAGGGATTGAAACCCAATTGAGATATATTGAGCATTGGATTTGATTTGTGGAAGTTTTGTAGATGACTCTTTGTGTTGAATAGTATCGTAAATTCAATATTGAATTAAGTTTTTGTCCCAAGGACTAGCGATGCACATGCTCATGGAAACAAAATCTTAGTAAATCATTGACCAAGAAGTGGTCAAACTCGTGACATCTAGTGACTAAATTATTTGAATTCTTGAATAGTAATCTACCTCAGAAAACATAGGAGCGTGAATGTATTGGAGAGGCCTTATTTCCTTGTGATATGAAGTGGAATTGTCAAGTTCCATGTAATGGAATTACAAAGGAAAGAAAGTCACTCATTGAAAGTTGTAGTGGAACTATTGTCTGAAAATGTTTGTAGCATTTGTTTTAGGAATTGTTATTTATTTTATCCATTTAAACTGTTCTGAAGGAAAGTTTCTAGTGAAGGGAATAATTGGATATCAATCAAAAAATAGGATGACATCTAATAGATTTGAGCAAGAATTTTGCATCAATGGCTTTTGTTCGATGGTGATAAATTGGGAGAAACCCATCAAAAGGGTTTCAAAGAGAGAGGAAGGGTTAGGCACCCAATGAGATGAGTCTGATAATTACTCCCTCAACAGAATTGTGCCATAAAAAATTTGAGTTGTCTTTAGTGAGATTTTTTGGAAGCCTTTCCGGTGGGTTTTTTCAATCTAATTTCTCTAAAATTTGGTAGGAATTTATTGGAATCACAAGATTGATGGTAACCCCTACACAATCGATGTGCCCTAAGGGTTTTTCAGGGTGTCGAATCCATATATACACTCAAAATTCCAGTTTAAATAACACAAATCAATATTTCACCTTGAATTTTTCCACCAGATTCCTACACTGGAGAGTCCAAAAAGTCACACTAAAGACAACTCCTCAAAAATTTCCGGTGAAGGGAATAATTAAATTTCACTTGAAAACCAGGATCAATGTCTAATAGGTTTGAGCATCAAGATTGAGAACAAATGATTAGAGAAAATACCTAGACGACCATCACGATTTCCCTACGAAATGTTCTTTGGAACAACATCAACATCGAGAAGTCTAAGAAAAAAGAAATTTGGAAGTCTCTACAACAATTTCTTTTTTACTGTTGATGTCTGAAATAGGTGATTATCAAGGTATGTGGAAACTCTCTAGATACAATATCAGTGATAGGAAGTCAAAGAAAGTATGGATTTGAAATATTAGTATAGAAATTTACATTATGTTTGTCGATGTCTGATAAAAAAATATATCAAGAGAATGTGAAAATAGGTAAAAGGAAAAGGTTTGATGATTGGTATAGAAATTTACATTCACACTTATGACATGTGCATTGTAGAGGCATGAGAGAATACTCCAATGTGTGTTTTTTAAGCCTTAGAGCCTATCGATAGGATTCTTCAAAGGATTCTATGATAGAAAACTTTAAACTTATAGGGGGAAATATGGAGGGTGGGATTCTTCAAAGGATTCTTTAATAGAAAACTTTAACTTATGGGGAAAAAATATGGAGGGGCCCCTCACGGTGGTCAGATCTTTGCTAGCTATAAGGGGGCGGTTGTTGGGCACAACCTTCAACCCTAAGTCTCCCTTCAGTTTAGGCAAACAAATCTTGTCCTAGGTCACGAAGGCCCATTTCTCTTCATGAAGAGAGCCACCCTATAAGAAGAAGAATAGAGGTGTTTTATAGATTTTAAGATTCCTTTAAGAGTAGGTAAAACCGAGAGGTGATAATTGAAAGGGCCATCAAGTCCAATTTTAGAAGCACTAGTTTCCCGGGAAGGTTACTGAAAACTCCAATCACTCAGTTTCTTGTTGAATATTTTCAAAAGCAAGTCTTCTCAATGCATGGATCACAAACAATTGTCAACCATTGGAGCACCCAAGTATTTTGTTGGGAGCATACTACATTGGAAGCCGAGAAGTTTGCTAATGTGCACTTGGATAATAGGGTGTGTGTTGAAGAAGAAGATTTGGTATTTGTTGTGGTTGATTGAGGTACTAGATGTGTTCATGAAATCCTTCAAGACCTATTCAATTATATTCACCTCACTAACAATCAAAATTCCTATGAGCAAAGTGTCATGAACAATGTGTTGATGAGAAATAGTTGGAATATTCCTACAAATATTTAACTTTTTAAGATTTTGGTGTTGAACAGCAACTGACAGAGTGCATCCAAGTCCTTCTACTACCATGATGAAGAGAAATGGGGATAAAGGGTCTCCATGGTGAATTCCTCAAGAATCTGGAGAATTCATGTCCAACTAAGCTTGTCTAAGGCTTTGAAGAGATCAAGTTTTATTATCGTTCTTGCCTTTCTAGGTTTTTTAAGAGAGAATGATCTCATGTTCCAATATTATGCCATGTAGAATATAATGGCCTTCCACATCTAGTTTATTCTTTTGAGATGAGGGATGGGATGTTAGGGTCCAACCCTAACCTTCTTATTTACGTAATAGGATCGAGTCATAGTTATAGTTAAGTAAAGAGTCAATAAAGCCCATATAAATAATTGTAAGTGGTTGACCCACATTTAGTGAAGGGA
>APFE031207013.1:0-12515 GCA_000404065.3 Pinus taeda | reverse complement strand
TCATCGAAGAATTGTTCATTTATGTAATGTAAAGGAGGTTGCCCCCTCGAAGAGGCTGAATTCTAAGTCGTTGATCTATCTTTTATATCTTTTCTTGAGCTGGTTTCATAACACAATCCTAGGCTGAACTATGAGATTTTGATATATGTAGTTGATTTCTTGGTCCTTGGCTAAACTATAAGTTTCTAATATATGCGGCTTGTGGGTTTTTTTTTTCCAAAGAAAAAAACAGTAACTTTTTATTAATAATATAATAAAAAAAGTTACACCAGCTTAAGCGAATAAGACAAAGCTCAAGAAGCCAACCTGGGCTCAATGAGCTTTACACATTTAACGCAGCGTTAGAAGACTAACGTGCACAAAGGAGGAGAGAAAAGAGAAAGAAGAGATACAGAAAAAGAGGGAAGAAAAGGACAGCCGAATCAAGATTTCCGCCCCTTTTTCTTTTCGACCTTGCGCCACTCTCTTTGAGTGGGCTCGATCGGAACAATGACCAAATGAGACTCGGTATTCTGCAATCCTGTTTCCTTGTCAGAATCTGATGTATCAGAATGATGTTGCCGTTTATTACCCCCCATACTTTGGTTCGTGCCTGTCAGCTCAGCCTGATCGTGGAGGATCTCTGCCTGGTTTGAATGAAGCTGTGGAGTCTTCTGATCTGATGTGTTTTCCTTCTGGTTCCCTGTTTCATCATTCTCTATAGTGATGTCATCATCTTCTTCTTCTGTTTCTTCGTCTTCTTTGTTCGAAGAGACTTTCTTTTCAGTTGCATTCTTCCTCGCTATCTCATCAATGTTCTGCCAACCCTTTGGCTTCCTTTGTTGTGGCTTGTTCTTGTTCTGGCTTTTGCATGCGTTGAGCAAATGACCTGTTTGTTGACATCCCCTGCACCTAAAAGCTGTATTCTCATAGTCCAGAGGTTGTTTCCATTGTGTGTTGTTGAAGGTTAAAATGATGCTTTCAGGTAGTCCTTTGCTAAGGTCTACCTCAACACATATCCTAGCAAAAGTAAAAATTCCTTTTATGTGTCTCTCTGGATCAACCTTTAGCATTCTTCCAAGGGTATTCCCTATAACTGATAGGGTGTTATGGTGCCAAAAATGTATTGGAAGATTATGCAATCTTACCCATACAGGCATCCTTGATACCACCATAGTATTGGGATCGAACTCTGGGAACCATGGGGTAATAAACAGTCCCGCATTGCCCCAGAACCATGGTCCTTCACTGAGAGTTTTTTCCTTTTCTTCTTCTGTGTAGAAATTTACTATAAAAAAACCTTTAGAGCATAGGTTGATTTGACAGTTTTTTGTCCAGGTCGTGTGAATCCACTGATACAACGCATCGGTTTTAGGCCAAAAACCGTTAAATCTACAAATAACAATGTTTTTTATTAGATCTGAAAATATATATTTTACCTCTGGTAAATCTAGCGATATGGAGGGGTTCTCTGGGGCTTGGTCCACGATATACTGCCCTGGAGGAGTATGGATAGCTGTAGGTTCTTTCCCTTTCGAAGAAACTTTCCCTTTAGCTGCATCACGATAGGAGCCTGTAGATTTTGACGAAGCACCCTTAGATCCGCCCCGCAATCTGTGATTGAGGATAATGGTTGAGTCCTTTGCAACCCTGTAATGCTGGAGAGAATGCTGATCCTGCATGCATTGCCCAGAAAAAATTAGTATTTGTAATGTAACTGGAACTCCCAGTTTGACCTGGATCTCTCCTTTTAGGTCCATTACATTCATCCTGTCCCAGATCTGCATGCAAACGTGACTGCCTGCTGTTGTTTTGATGAAGATTTGCATCAGATCCGCTCTGTCTGCTTTGGCCAGGTCATGTTCTTCACATTTTTGTTCTGGATCTGGCAAAACCCCAGTTTTTTTTTGCCTGAATCGTTTCAGATCCGATAGATCCGCCTTTTTTCTCCAGCATTTTTCTAGATCTAGATTGCCGATACCCGGAACGTGGTCCTTGCTGTGGGTATCTCCCAATAGCCTATCGTAGTCTGCTGGCCCTCTGACAGAGAGAGGCAAAATGAAGGGAAAAGCCCGGATCTGCAGAAAAAATTAATAGGGTAAGCACCAGGTTCCATGGGACCGGTTCCATACTTCCCCCCCGAGATTTTATTTCAGCTCTGCCTTTAATAACCGGCCCAAGACCCTCATATCGACTCCATATCCAGCCATTGGAGAGGACGAAACTGCCGTCCATGAACAGGGCGTTTGCGAAGAACACGCCATCACAAGCTCGTGGCCAGGAAAAGGGGACAAACCCCGGACTTTGATCTCTTTTGGACAGGGCAAGAAAAACCTTTCCAGCGAAAGATATCACCCGAATCCGGAGATAGTTAGCAGAGAAAGGTTGCCCATCCGTCAAACATCAGATCGATCTGCAACAGAAGACATCGTTTGGTTCTGCGACGGCGGCGCTGAAGCATCTACCGGAAACCCTAGGACCGAGAATATCCTCCATCTTTTTTTAAATGTCAGGCTCTCATGCGGCTTGTGGGTTGTTGCATATATACGGGGAATTTGCTAGTTCCCATTAAACTTTTTCCTTAAAAAAATCTTGACAAATAAATTTAGTTTCGATTGAAATTTCATGTTTTAAAGAGTATTAATTAGGATACCATAAATAATGTGCAACTTCCATAATTTCATTTTTCAATATTTACAAATAAATTTCAATATTTTAAAATATAAATATTTATTAGAACTTACACACTTAATGTTGTATGAAACTGTATCTTTAAAAATTAACTTTATATATTATATATATATATATATATATATATATAGTTTTAATAATATATCTATATATATAGTGAGAGGTAAATTGTATTATTTTTAGAAAATGAAATTTATATTGTGATATATATACCTTCAAGTTTGTTTTTCACTGGGGAGACCAACCATATCTAAAAATGCACTCTCCTTAAAAAGGACAGAGATAACTGAGTTCTAAAATTAAAAATAAATAAATTGACTGAGACTAATAAGATGGCCTAAGTGAGTTTGTACATAGATATCTGGAAACAAAAATAAAAAGTCCATAACCAATATTATAACATATCTAAGTCGAATGATATGTATCTGATACTTCAACTTGGATGGGCACTTTTGGGTTCTTTATAGTGCCACCTACCACTAGAGGAACGCTGAGGTATTGTTCAATCGTCTCCATTCTTCGATCCATATCTCTCAAATACCTATGCAAGTGTTCAAGAGAGTGCAAGATATCCAAGCAGTTCTCGTGCCATTCCAAGATAGTCCATTCTAGTAAAAACTTCATTTTCCAATAAAGGGAAAACCATCTGCATGTATTGGTTGAATCGTTCCCTTGTGTTCCCTATATATGAGATCAAATCAACCCATTTAGTAACAACCTTTATGTATGAGAGATTAATCTGACGAGAGGATGCTTCCCCCTTAGATCAGGTGAGTTCTCCTTGGCTGGTGTAAGCTCCTGGTATCAATATGAAAATCCTTCTAGCATGTGGTGCATGCAAGTGTGACCTCTATGGGCTCACTCTTGGTAGTAAGTGGCCCCTATTTTGACATGGGCCCTTTGGTCTGGCATAGGGAGCATACCCACTGGTAGAAGGAATTCAGAAAGAGACCAACCTCAACCCATAATGCGAGAGGTGCAATGGTGCTTCCCCAAGAATCCATTGCCCAAGAGAGAACCTCCAAATAGCTCTGAATAAGGAAAAAACACAAAAAATCCGCCAACCACAAATTCCCCACCCAACATAAACCAATCACTTTAGTAATAAGCCATCAAGATAACCACCCCCTGAGAAAAGAAAATATTGTAGGCGAACAAGGAATCAAGACCACTTGAAGGATGGGAGTGGCAGGAATGTAGACTTCAAACAATAGCCAAGGCAAGGAGATACATACACCATACACCAACTTGCTTGAAGAGAGAAGCTGAAAGCCAATAAAAGGAAAAAAAACTATAACCTACTAACCACGAATTCCTCACCCAACAAAAACCAATAACAAGGCCAATAAACCACTGAGCTAATACTACCCTTAGAACAAGGTCACCATCATGTGGAAAAGGAAATAACGTTGCTTAGAGATGGAGAAAGGCAAGAGAGGAGAAGGGCTTAAAACAACACTAAAAAATTTGCTAGGATATGGAAATGGAATTTTACACTTGGAATAACAAGGGGAGGAGAGAAAAAAAGGAAAAATAAATGACCACCAACCTCCCCAAACACTAGAGAAAGCACCCTGAAGTGATTCCAATATAACTCAAATAGTATAAAGAGGAGGATAAACACATTAATACTAGATAACAACTAAAATTGCAATGATTAGAGGAGGACACCGTTTATTGTCTTATGGATTTCCAGATGGGGAGTTGGTATCTATGTGCTATAGGACCCTTCATAATTTCTATATGCTCTCGACACACTCACCATTGTCACTAGTGAGATAGGCTCTTCCTACTCCACCTCCTTCCCTCTACATGAAACCAGGGATCCAACATTCCTTCATCGTGGATTTAACAGCGTAAGTGAGGTCATAATCACCTATACCATTACATGAATAAATTGACTGCTTCCTCTATCCTTAGACTTCTATCTTCTCCTTCCCATCATAGTTAGTTTCCTTTAAAATGCATCCATCACTGCATTTAACTTTGTTGGGGGTGAGTTACCACATCCCCTAGCTCATTTGCTAGGTGGGGCAACGACGTCTCACATCCCCCCTTGATTTGTTAGTCACCCCATTTGGGGGTTCAATATATAATTATATAATAAAATTAAAAAACAAAAATTTAAATAAAATATGCCATAGTCAAAATCTTCCTTGTTTTGGCTCTTTTTCAAGCATATTTTCTGGTCATTTTTTCCCAACATTTGGCAGGAATTCATTAGAATCGCAAGTTTTAATTATGAAATTTGTGTAATACGAACGATATTAGGGTTTCTAATGGCATTGAATCCATTTATGCATGTAGAAACACATTTAAACCAAAAAAAAAAACCATAATTCCATTAAATTTTTTATCACTAGATTCTGGAAAAAAAGACAAAATGTAGAAGAGTTATGTTTCGACACAAAACACTACATTAAAAATATACACAAATTGATGAACATCATTCAATATTTCAATATTCAATGGATAATTTCCCATGAAGGCCTGCGCCGAAGCCATGGGTCAGCTTAAGGTGGTGGTTGAACATGTGGTTGCACGCAATGAGATTATTTAAAAAATAAATAGTGGAATGGATGGAAGTTATAATGAAGATTGAGTGTTTTTCTCAATGGATAAGGTAAATTCTAGGTGGATCCCTTGCCTATTCTCTTCAAATTAAACATGCTTATTCATCTGCCTCTGTAGATCAAAATCATTGCTTTCTAATTTTTCTTGGCATTAGAGAGTTCTGGAGTTGTCTGTCATAAATTTGGTGTCATGTACCTTTTAAAATTGAAGCTAGATCATGGGAAATGTTCATGGAATCCATCAATAAATATTATAAGGAATTTAATGTACTTGTTTAGGCCCTGACCTCGAGTAGTCACTCTCGGCCATTTTCACTCCATTTTGTTAAAAAATGGAGGCAATTTTGGATCTTTTGTCTTCTGAGAAAAAAAGAAAAGCCCTTATTATGTCAAAAAGGGCTATGGTAGCTAGTTTACAAGGCTATGGTCCATCCTAAAAATTTGTGGACACATGGGTAGAAGAATAGTGGGTCTTAAAAATGAATAGCCATGGATTTTCATTTTCCTTAGGTTGTGGTATTTTTATCTTTCTTTTTTTAGGCAGGGTAGTAGGGCATCTAATTTCATATCTAGACCTAATTTCATAGGCACCAAAGAAATGTATCTATCCCCTTGAACTTTAGATTTCAACCCAAAATGAGAAATCACATCCATCTATATTTAGGTAAGCCTCCCCCATCTCCCATTAATCATTTGGGGTGATTTTTCATTAAGAGGGAATCATACGAAAATGAGTAGCTTCCTTGATTGCATAGAACTAAAATGATCTGAAAATGGGGCACTAAAGGCTTCTTGTCAAGCCTACAAGAAATTGTCCCACTTCTAAAGCTTAAATATTCCCAAGGTCTAGTGATTAACCAATTGCAGAATTAATAATGTGCTTGAAAATAGGTGTATGCTT
The DNA here is from genome assembly GCA_000404065.3 of Pinus taeda. Classification (NCBI taxonomy): domain Eukaryota; kingdom Viridiplantae; phylum Streptophyta; class Pinopsida; order Pinales; family Pinaceae; genus Pinus; species Pinus taeda. The sequence goes on along the minus strand of APFE031207013.1, from coordinate 6,371 downwards.
AAGTTTATTTTTAAATTGTTCAGTGCTTTAAATTCTATTGCTTATGCTAATATTTAAATACATGTGACAGTAAATGATGCAGTAATAAACAAACACACAGAACATCAATGTAATATGGAGTTCACCCAAAACTCTTGGGCTATGTCTCCTTGAGCTCCAGTCAACTCGACTAGGCTCTCTGGGATTATGGCATAAGTTCTTTTATAAGATCCATGCTCAACTCCATTGGATTACATAGAACCTAAGGGTTTAGAATGCCATCTTACCCTATTGGTTGTCCTCATTCTGCAGCCAGATCTAGGCTTCTCTAGACTTGAATCCTTCAATCAGTGCTCTGATCTATCTCGCTCTAGCTTGCACCAAGTCCCTCAGAATTCTCTCATTGTCTCTGGAATGCCTTATTCTATCTTCAACACACTCAGAACACTAGCAACAGCTAGATCATTTCGACCCTTTGCTGTTCTGTAGCTTCACTACGACATCACAGCTCTTAGAAGTCTGCTTTGAGCTTTGTGGCTCTGAGGCTCTGCCTCCAACCTTTGGTGGCTATGCCTCTATCAAGCACTCTAGCTCTGCAGCTCTGTTGCTCTCGTTCTTAGCTCTGGCTCTGGCTCTTGGCTTTGGCTCTCACGAGCTTCTCTCGGCCTCTGAATGTTCCAATGGTTCACTCGATCTCCAAGCGCCCCTTAGCAACCTTCCAATGACCTTTAGCAACAACTCGCTGTTGTCAATTGAGCTTTCTTGTTCACTCGACCTCGAAGTGACTCCAAAACTCTCTCAGCTCTCTGCGCTTCCCGCTACAACTACCTCGTCAATTGAGCTCTCTAGCTTCTTTGAGGCATTCTTCCGGCTCTTCGGCTTCCCCAACCGTTTCTTTGCATTTAATCAATCCTCTATGGCCCTCTGACTTCTTCTGCTCCTTGTCTGTTCAACTGGCCATCTGGCTTTGTGGCTTTGCATGTTCCCAAACACATCATTATCTACAAAAACGCTTACTTGTAGCGTGGCACAATGATCAGGAGCTGTTACAAAGGATTTGGGGCCTTCCTTCAGGCAAAAACCTGAAAATGGGATAAAATTCCATTACACAGAGATTTACTAAAAATACACTATAGGGCTTGAAATCCAAACTTAAAATTCCATGAAAGTGCCCTTATAAACCCTATCGGGTCTGCCTTTCATTGGCATATTGCATTGTATATGCGGATTGGCCAAAACACCAATACACGAGAAATACATAGAAATCCCGAATTCCAAGATCTCAAAATTTATGAAATCGGGTTTATAAACCCATCGGGTCCAGCCCTTATCATTTGTTGCATGTCGCACTATCAATGGCCCTTTATATCGGGGATCATCGATTGTCGATATCGACGTATCGCTATCGGCCCCGTCACTATATCGCACATCGCAATCACAACGGCCACGGGAGTCTTCCCTTTGACCATGCCGATCGCCGATCCGTCGATCTGTCGATCGTCGATATCACACCTCACGTATCACATCAGTGGGAGGTCTATGTGCTCTTCTAATTGCCGATCGCCCCGATCACTGATATCGCAATCACTAATTACGTTGGCACAAGGGTCTGGGTTTTGCTCCTTTGATCGCCCAATCGCCGATCACTTTAATCACATATCGCTCATCACGAATCCTTCATGCCTTTGGCTTAAGTCCGCCCTTTGAGCCTTTGGCGCTGCAATTTTTCCTTTAAGAAGGCCTTAAGTCCATTTTTATAATAAATGCCTCATTTTCCAAAGGACAAAGGCAATCTTCTTTCTGTGATAACATCTTCGTCCGAAGTCCGTTTTAACCCATTCAAGTTGCAGTAGATTCAAAATAAAAAGATATACACAATGGGACTATTTCCAAGAGCAACCCTTGACTTTCATTTTCCTCTATGAGGAACACTTTAGACTTAGAAGTTTATCCAAGATCCATTTTGGATCACGCCTTCCACCTAAAACAACTTTTGGTCTCCAAAAGACTGATATACTAATCTAAACAGTAAATGAGAGTATCTCACCCTCTTCTTTCAGCCTCCATACACTTGCCTCTACATAGTGTCTCTGAACCAAAGTCTTTGACCACTTTCTTCCTGGATGTGCTCATCCCCCTGGGAAGAACTATCTTTCTCCTTGTCTTCCTGCAGAACTCCTACTGACAAGGTTAAGAAGGTAGTTTGAACTTCTTTGCCCTGATCATTGATCCAAGGTGGCTCAAACAAATGTGAAGCACATTTTCTCCACAAAATTTTCATTTGTATCTGTTTGAAAAGCTGCCAACAACAACTGTTAACAACAACAACAATACAGATAACAACTGGATGGCATAAACTTCTGCTTCAACAAAAGAAACAGATTTCACATCTTGTGAACACCTCCATGTTTTACATCTTCATACAAATGATGGACTAGATAACAAGCCCATAAAACATGCCTTTAAAAAAAATGACCCCTCAAGTCAAGCATGTAGAAAAGTACCTTTAGGACTCTTTTTCAAAATATGAACCACTTTATCATCATCTCCATCTTGGAGACCAAGTTAAATTTTTCCAAGTCAACATTACATGCATGTTACAACAAAGCATTCAAACCTTCAAGTTAATTACACATACATGTTCAAATACAAGGAAATCATCAACATCCCTGTGTTCATGCACATCATCCTCATGCATGCATTTCATCCTTCAACTTTCACTTAAGCACATTGTACTTTCGAAGCTGAAATGAAATATAATGTTGCAACAACAAAGTGAGTCTCCTACTCAACTTCTCCATTCACCTTATTGGTAAAATCTTGCAACTTGCATTCCATTAACAAAGAAATGAAAATAGATGCATCAATAGACATGCAATCTTAATTGGATAATAATTCTAACCATTTCTTACCAACCCATTTCAAAGGTCTTTCCTTTGTTTGCACATCAGCATCAACATGTGAATCATCCTGAAAAATATCATCCATGGAAACTTCCTTTCCATTTCTGCCATCTTCTCTTTCCACTTTCTTCAACTTTTGTGGAAGCATTGTTGGATTTAGAGTCCAACACTTTTTTGCAAGATGCCCTTGCTTATGGCAGTAAGTGCAACACATGTGCATCCTCTTGACAACATGATTTGCCTTGTCCAATGGACCATTGGCTTCTTGCTTCCTTTCCTTCAAAAGTTTCCTGCATGTGGCTATCCTCTTCCAACATCTAGAAACATTATCGTTATCCAAACCACAAAAGGAACATGCAATTATTTTCCCATATCTATGTGGAAATTTATCATGCTTTGCAAAATCAAAAGGAAGATGATGAGAACCAGATTTATACCTTTCTCTTTCACCTTTATTGCATGCTTGAGGAGGCGAAGCAAATGAAGAAGTGGCACCCATTGGAACACCATCAATCTCTTCAAGGTTGTTAGAGTTTCCACAACTCTCTGGTTCAAGTGTGTGCTTCTGAACACCTACATCCTGCAAATTATGTTTCAAGCTATTGCATTCCTCTTGAATACAACCTTCACACTTCTCAGGTAGAAGACCTGAAATGAAACTCCTTCTTGGAATTGTTTCAATTGTCTTCATAGCAGCTTTGGAACTTCCTCCATAAGACTGTCCATAGCCAAGACCCAAATACTTAGGCCTTTCCTCAACTATTATTGGCTCAACAATACCTTGTACATGTTTGCCCAAGCCCTTTCCTTCATATCCTATCTTGGACATTAGCTTGGAACCTATGCCTCTGGTACGTTTTTCAAAAGAATCAATACAAACATTTGAGCTCTGTGGCTCTGAGGCTCTGCCTGCAACCTTTGTTGGCTATGCCTCTGTCAAGCACTCTAGCTCTGCAGCTCTGGTGCTCTCGTTCTCAGCTCTGGCTCTAGCTCTCACGAGCTTCTCTCGACCTCTGCATGTTCCAATGGTTCACTCAACCTCCAAGCGCCCCTTAGCAACCTTCCAACAACCTTCAACAACAACTTGCTACTGCCAATTGAGATTTTTGGTTCACTCGACCTCCAAATGACTCCAAAACTCTCTCAGCTCTCTGCGCTTCTTGCTACAACTACCTCGTCAATTGAGCTCTCTGGTTTCTTTGAGGCATTCTTTCAGCTCTCTGGCTTCCCCAGCCATTTCTCTGCATGTAATCAATCCACTGTTGCTCTGCGGTTTCTTCCGCTCCTTATCTTTTCAATTGTCCATCTGGCTCTATGGCTCTGTGGCTCTTCACATTCCTAAACATATCATTGTTTGCAAAAACTCCTGCTTGCAGCTTGGCACAATGATCAAGGGTTGTTACAAAGGATTCAGGGCCTTCCTTCAGGCAAAAACCCGAAAATGAGATAAAATTCCATTACATAGAGATTTACTGGAAATACACTACCGGGCTTGAAATTTAGACTTCAAATTCCATAAAATCGCCCCTACAAACCCTATTGGGTTCGCCTTTCATCGACATATCGCATTGTATAGGTGGATTGGCCAAAACACCAATACACGGGAAATACACAGAAATCCTGAATTCTCAGATCTCAAAATTTATGAAATTGGGTTTATAAACCCATCGTGTCCGGCCCTTGTCACTTATCGCATGTCGCGTTGTCAATGGCCCTTTATATCGGGGATCACCAATTGTCGATCGCCGATATCGGTGTATCGCTAGCGACCTCGTCGCTATATCGCACATGACAATCACAACGGCCCTCGGGGTCTTCCCTTTGACCATGCCGACTGCCAATCACCAATATCACACCTGGAATATCACATCGGCGGGGGGTCTATGTCCCTACTCCTCCAATCGCAGATATCGTAGTCGCTAATCGAATTGGCACAGGGGTCTATGTTCTACTCCTCTGATCGCCCGATCGCCGATCAATGATATCACCGATCGTTTTAATCGCATATCGCTCATCGAGAATCCTTCATGCCTTTGGCTTAAGTCCACCCTTTGAGCCTTTTGCAATGCGATTTTTCCTTTAAGAAGGTCTTAAGTCCATTTTTATAAGAAATTCCTCCTTTTGCAAAGGACAAAGGAAATTTTTTTTTCTGTGATAACTTCTTCTTCCGAATTTCATTTTAGCCCATTCAAGTTGTAGTAGATTCAAAATGAAAATATATATGCAATGGGACTATTTCCAAGAGCAGCCCTTGACTTTCATTTTCCTCTATGAGGAACACTTTAGACTTAGAAGTCTATCCAAGATCCATTTTGGATCACGCCTTCCCACTAAAAGAACTTTTGGTCTCCAAAAGATTGATATACTGATATGAATAGTAATTGAGAGTACCTCACCCTCATATTTCATCCTCCATACACTTTCCTCTGCATAGTGCCTCTAAACCAAAGTCTCTGACCACTTTCCTTCCTGGATGTGTTGGTCCCGCTGGGAAGAACTGTCTTCTTCCTTGCCTTTCTACAGAACTCCTGCTGAGAAGGTTACAGAAGGTAGTTTTAACTCCTCTGCCTTGATCATTGATCCAAGGTGACTCAAACAAATGTGAAGTACATTTGCTCCACAAAATTTTCATTTGTACTTGTTTGAAAAGCTGCCAACAACAACTGTTAACAACAACATAAATACAAACAACAACTGGATGGCCTAAACTCTTGCTTCAACAAAAGAAACAGATTTCACATCTTGTGAACACCTCCATGTCTTACATCTACATACAAATGATGGACTAGATAACAAGTCCACAAAATATTCCTTTAAAAAAATGACCCCTCAAGTCAAGCATGTAGAAAAAGACCTTTAGGACTCTTTTTCAAAAGATGAACCACTTGTTTTACAACAAAGCAATCAAACCTTCAAGTTAATTACACATACATGTTCAAATACAAGGAAATCATCAACATCCCTGTGTTCATGCACATCATCCTCATGCATGCATTTCATCCTTCAACTTTCACTTAAGCACACTGTACTTTTGAAGCTAAAATGAAATATAATGTTGCAGCAACAAAGTGAGTCTCCTACTCAACTTCTCCATTCACCTTATTGGTAAAATCTCGCAACTTGCATTCCATTAACAAAGAAATGAAAATAGATGCATCAATAGACATGCAATCTTAATTGGATAATAATTCTAACCATTTCTTACCAACCCATTTCAAAGGTCTTTCCTTTGTCTGCACATTAGCATCAACATGTGCATCATCCTGGAACACATCATCCATGGAAACTTCCTTTCCATTTTTTCCATCTTCTCTTTCCACTTTCTTCAACTTTTGTGGAAGCATTGCTGGATTCAGAGTCCAACACATTTCAGAAAGATGCCCTTGCTTATGGTAGTAAGTGCAACACATGTGCATCCTCTTGACAACATGATTTGCCTTGTCCAATGGACCTTTGGCTTCTTGCTTCCTTTCCTTCAAAATTTTCCTG
>APFE031207005.1:0-15648 GCA_000404065.3 Pinus taeda | reverse complement strand
CTAGGTTATGCAAAGGTAGGTTAGGTAGGCCAGGACAAGCTGGGTTATGGTAGGCTAGGTAGGGTAGGCTAGGGCAGGTTAGGGTAGGCTATGCTCGGGTACACTCGGCTAGATTATGTTGGGCTAGGGTAGGCTAAGCATGGTAGGGTAGGGTAGGGTAGGCCATGGTAGATTAGGGTAGGTTAGGCTAGGCGAGGCTAGGCTATGGTGGGGTAGGTTAGGCTAGCTAGGCGAAGTTTTGGTAGGATAGGATAGGAAAGGCTAGGCTAGGCTTAGGTAGGTTAGGATACCCTAGGCTAGGATAGGTTAGGCTAGGGTAGGATAGGGTAGGCTAGGGAGGGTAGGCTAGGGAGGGTAGGCTAGAGTACGATATGCTACCGTAGGCTAGGCTAGCATAAGATAGACTAGGCTAGGTTAGGCTAGGCTAGGCTAGGTTAGGCTAAGGTAGGCTAGGGTAGGGTAGTTTGGATAGGCTTGGGTTAGGTAGGCTAGGATAAGCTTAGGATAGTGTAGGCTAGGCTAGGTTATGTTAGCGTAGCCTAGGTAGGCTAGGATAGGCTACATTATGCTAGGCTAGGTAGGTTAGGCTAGGCTAGGCTAGGTAGCCTAGGGTATGGTAGGCTAGGGTAGGGTATGGTAGGCTAGGTTGGGTTAGGATAGGTAGCCTAGGGTAGGGTAGGCTACGATAGGCTTTGGTACGTGAGCCTAGTCTAGATTAGGCTAGATGAGATTAGCCGAGATTAGGCTAGGCTAGATTAGAGTAGGGTAGACTAGCTTAGAGTAGATTAGGCTAGGCTAGATTAGCCTACAATAGGTTAGATTAGGCTATGCTAGGCTTGGCTAAGTTAGGTTAGGATAAGCTAGATTATGCTAGTCTAGATTAGGCTAGTTTAAGCTAGATTAGGCTAGACTAGGCTAGGATAGATTAGGCTATGTTAAATTTGGCTAGATTAAGTTAGGATAGGCTTGGTTGTATTGAGCTAGGCTAGATTGGGGTAGGTTAGATTAGGCAAGGTTAGGATAATCTAGACTAGGCCACGCTAGACTAAAACCTAAACCCCAAACCCCAAACCCTAAACCCTGAAACCTAAGCATTTTATGATATATAAAAAAAACATTGTAACTTTTATTTAAGTGTTTATTAAAAGAATTTACTAAGGTGTTATAAAACCTAAACGCTAAACCCTAATCATTTAATAACATTATGAAAAGTGTTTTGTAACCTTTTTGAAGTGTTTATCAAAAGCTCTTAATAAAGTTTAATAAAATCTAAAACCTAAAGCCTGAACCCTAAACCCCAAACCCTAAGCCCTAAATGCTAAACCCTAAAACATAAACACTAAACCCTAAATAATAAACCCTAAACCCTAAATCCTATAAACTAAATCCTAAACTGTAGGAATTTTATAACATTTTTAAAAGCGTTTTGTAACCTTTATTTAAGTGTTTATTAAAATAATTTACTAAATTGTCATAAAACTTAAGCCATACACCCTAAAACCTAACCCCAAAACAAAAACCCTAAACCTTAAACACCAAGCCCAAAACCCTAAACCATAAACCCTAAGAATTTTATGACAGTTTAAGAAGAATTTTGTAACTTTTATTCAAGTGTTTATTAAAATAATTTACTAAAGTGTTATAAACCCCAAACCATAAACACAAAACCCTAAACACTAAATACAAAAACATAAACACTAAACCCCAAAACCTAAACCCTAAACCGTAAACCCCAAACCCCAAACCCTAAACTGTAAACCGTAAACCCCAAACCCCAAACCCTAAACTGTAAACCGTAAACCCTAACCATTTTATAATATTTTAAAAAATGTTTTGTAACTTTTATTTAAGTGTTTATTAAAATAATTTACCAAAATGTTGTAGACACTATACAATAAACCTTAAACCTAAACCTAAAACCCCAAACCTTAAACCATAAACCTTAAACCCTAAATCCTAATCATTTTATAACATCTTAAAAAGTATTTTAAAACTTTTATTTAAGTGTTTATTAAAATACTTTACTCATTTCCTATAAACCCTAAACCCTAACCTCTAAACCCTAAAACCTAAATCATAAACCCTAAACCCTAAACCTTAAACCTTAAACCCCAAATCAATAAAATTAAACCCTAAGCATTTTATAACATTTTAAAAAGTGTTTTGTAATTTTTATTTAAGAGTTTATTAAAATAATTTACTAAAATGTTCTAAACCCTTAACCCTAAATTGTTAACCACAAACTGTAAACCCTAAATTGTAAACTCTAAACCTGAAACCCGAAATCCTAAACCATGAGCATTTTATAACATTTTAAACCCAAAAACCAAAACCCTAAAGCCTAAACTCTAAACCCTAAGTATTCTATAACATCTTAACAAACGTTTCCTTACTTTTGTTTAAGACTTTATAATAAAAATTTACTCAAGTGTTATAAACCCTAAAGCCTAAACCATGAGAATTTTATAGAATTTTAAATCCTAAACCCTAAATTCTAAGGATTTTATAACATTTTAACAAGTGTTTTTTAACTAAACCCTAAACCGTAGGCATTTTATAATATTTTTAAAAGCATTTGGTGACTTTTATTTAAGTGTTTGTTAAAAAAATTTACTAAATTTTTATAGACCTTAAACCATACATCCTTAAACCTAACCCCAAAACCTAAACTCTAAATCCTAAAGCCCAAGTCCTAAACTGTAAACTATAAACCCTAAGAAGTTTATAACAATTTAAGAATAATTTTGTAACTTTTATTTTAGTGTTTATTAAAGGAATTTACTAAAGTGTTTTAAACAATAAACCATAAAAACACAACCCTAAACCCTAAACACAAAAACATAAACCCTAAACCCCGAAACCTAAACCCTAAACGGTAAACCCCAAACCCCAAACCCTAAACCGTAATCCGTAAACCCTAACCATTTTATAAGATTTTAAAAATTGTTTTGTAACTTTTATTTAAATATTTATTAAAAGAATTTTCCAAAATGTTGCAGACCCTATACACTAAACCCTGAACCTAGAACCAAAACCCCAAAGCTTAAACCGTAAACCATAAACCCTAATCATTTTATAACATTTTAAAAAGTATTTTGAAACTTTTATTTAAGTGTTTATTAAAAGCCTTTACTAATTTCTTATAAGACCTAAACCCTAACCTCTAAATCCCAAACCCTATACCCTAAATCATAATACCTAAACCCTAAACCTTAAACTCTAAACTCCAAATCGAGAACATTAAACCCTAAGCATTTTATAACATTTTAAAATTCATTTTGTAATTTTTATTTAAGTTTTTATTAAAAGAATTTACTAAATTGTTATAAACCCTCAAACCTAAACTGTAAACCACAAACCCTAAATCCTAAAGCCTAAACTCTAAACCTGAAACCCTAAAACATAAATGATAAGCTCTAGACCCTGAACCCTAAACCCTAAACACTAAAACCTAAATGCTAAACTCTAATAATTTATAGCACTTTAGAAAACATAGTGTAACATATATTTATGTGTTTATTAAAATCATTTACTAAAGTGTTATAAACCCTAACCCCTAACCTCTAAACACCAAAACCTAAACCGTAAACCCTAAGCATTTTATAACATCTTAAAGAAATTTCTAACTTTTATTTAAGTCTTATAAACCTTAGACTCTTAACCCTAAACCCTAAGAAATTTATAACATTTTAAAAATTGTTTTTTAAATTTTGTTTAAGTGTTTATTATAAGAATTTACTAAAATATCATAAAACCTAAACCATAAGCATTTTATAGCATTCTAAAAAGAGTCTTGTGACTTTTACTTAAGTTTTTATCAAAGTAATTTACTAAGGTGTTATTAAACCTTAAACGTAAAACCTAAACCCTAAACTATAAACCGTAAACTGAAAAGCCTAAACCCTAAATGCTAAACCCTAAGCCTTTTATAACATTTCATAAAGCGTTTTGTAACATTTATTTAAGTATTTATTGAAACAATTTACTAAATTGTTATAACCCCTGGACCCTAAACACTAAACCCTAAACCTTAAACCGAAAACCCTAAACCATATACCTTATACCCGAAAACCTAAACCCTAAGCATTTCATAACATTTTAAACCCTAAACCCTAAACCCTAAACCCCAAACCCCAAACCCCAAACCCTAAACTGTAAATCACAAACCCTAATCATTTTAGAACATTTTCAAAAATGTTTTGTAACCTTTATTTAAGTGTTTATTACAATAATTTACCAAAATGTTGTAGACCCTATACAATAAACCCTAAACTTAAACCCCAAACCTTAAACCGTAAACCGTAAACCCTATATCCTAATCATTTTATAACATTTTAAAAAGTATTTTGAAACTTATATTTATGTTTTTATTAGAATCCTTTACTAATGCCTTATAAACCCTAAACCCGAACTTCTAAACTAAAAAACCTAAAACCTAAATCATAAACCCTAAACCCTAAACCTTAAACCTTAAACCTCAAATTGCAAACATTAAACCTAAGCATTTTATGAAATTTTCAAAAGTGTTCCGTAATTTTTATTTAAGAGTTTATTAAAATAATTTACTGAAGTGTTAGAAACCCTCAACCCTAAACTGTAGGCCACAAGCCCTAAACCCTAAAATTTTCAAAAGTGTTCCGTAATTTTTATTTAAGAGTTTATTAAAATAATTTACTGAAGTGTTAGAAACCCTCAACCCTAAACTGTAGGCCACAAGCCCTAAACCCTAAACCATAAACTCAAAACCTGAAACCCTAAATCCTAAACCCTAAACTCTAAACCGTAAACCCTAAATGCTAAACTCTAGTAATTTTCTAACACTTTAGAAAACATATTATAGCTTATATTTAAGTGTTTATTAAAATCATTTACTAAAGTGTTATAAACACTAAACCCTAAACACTAAACACAAAGCCCCAAACCATAAACCCTAAACAATAAACCCTATGAATTTTATAACATCTTAAAACAATTCCTAACATTTATTTAAGTGTTTATTAAGAGGATTTACTAAATTCTTATAAACCTTAGACTCTTAACCCTAAACCCTTAGCAATTGATAACATTTTAAAAAATGTTTTTAACTTTTATTTAAGTGTTTATTATAAGAATTTACTGAAACCTAAACCGTAATCATTTTATAGCATTCTAAAAAGATTTTTGTGACTTATACTTAATTTTTTGTGAAAATAATCTACTAAGGTGTTATAACCCTAAACCATAAAAACTAAACCCTAAGCTATAAACCCTGAACTAATAAACATAAACCCTAAATGCTAAACTCTAAGCCTTTTATAACATTTCATAAAGCGTTTTGTAACATTTATTTAAGTGTTTATTAAAACAATTTACTAAAGTGTTATAAACTGTAAACCATAAACCATAAACCTTAAACCCAATACCCGAAACCATATACCTTATACCCTAAAACGTAAACCCTGGGCATTTCATAACATTTTAAAAAGTGTTTTGTAACTTTTTTTACGTGTTTATTAAAAGAATTTACTAAAGTGTTATAAACTTGAAACCCTAATCCCTAAAACCTAAACGCTAACTAGTTTATAGCATTTTAAAGAGTTTTTTATAACTTTTATTTAAGTTTATTCTAGAAACATTTAGTAAAGTGGTAGAAACTCTAAACCCTAAAAGCTAAAGCCTAAAAATTTTATAACATTTTAAAAAATATTTGTAACTTTTACTTATGTGCTTATTAAAATAATTTAGAAAAATGTTATAAACCCTAAATCCTAAACCCTAAATCCCAAACCTTGATCCCTAAAACAAAAACCCTAAGAATTTTATGAGAATCTATAATAACAGAAGATCGCACTTGGGTATGTGAATGTAGGAGGGTGAAAATTGTGATACATGAGATACCCCGACCATTGTTTTTCCACTCTTCTTCATAAACCTGTTTCCTTTTATTTATTTTTCTTCATAAATCCTTGAGGCCTAATGGGATGAATCTATTATGTGTATTATGTAGCAACGGATATCCACTCAACATGCGGTGGTTGATCCCTACACCCTAAACCCTAAAACCAAAACCCTAAAACATTAACCCTCAACCCCGAGCATTTTATAACATTTTAAAAAGTGTTTTGTAACTTTTATGTAATTGTTTATTAAAACGTGAAAGAATAAACCTTAAACTGAAAATCTTAAAACTTAAACACTAAGAATTTTGTAAAGTGTTATAAATCCTAAACTGTAAACCCTAATCCCTAAAGCCTAAACCGTAAATGCTTAACCCTAAACCCTAGACCCTAAACCCCAAACCCTAAATCCTAAACCCTAAATTCTGAACGCTAAACCCTATACCTTAATCATTTTATAACACTTTAAAAAGTGTTTTGTAACTTTTATTTAGCTGTTTATTAAAAGCATTTAATAAAGTGTTATAAATCATAAGAACTAAACCTTATGCCCTAAACCCTAAAACCTCAGTGACAAAACCATAAACCCTAAAAAACCCAAGAATTTTATAAAGCTTAAATACTCTACCTTAAACCCTAAACCCTAAACCCTAAACCTGAAAGCCTAAACCAAAAAACATAAATGCTAAGCGTTTTATAACATTTTAAGAAGTATTTTATAAATTTTATTTAAGTGTTTATTAAAAGATTTTATGACACTGTTATAAACCCCAAATTCAAAACCCTAAACCCTAAACAATAAACATGAAACCCTTAACTCTAAACCATAAAGACAAAACGTTGAACCATAAACAATAAACCTCAAACCCTAAACTCTAAACCTGAAACCGAAAACCCTAAATTGTAAAGCCTAAACCCTAAATCGTAAACATTTTATAACATTTTAAAGATTGTTTTGTAACTTTTATTCAATTGTTTATTAAAATCATTTAATAAAGTGTTATAACCCTAAATCCTAAACCCTAAGAATTTTATAACATTTTAAGAAGCGTTTTGTGATCTATTAAAAAGAATTGTAACCTTTATTTAAGTGTTTATTAAAATAATTTACTAAGGTGTTATAAAACCTAAACCCTAAACCACAAACCCTAAACCCTAACCCTAATCGTTTAATAACATTTTAAAAAGTGTTTTGTATTCATTTTTAATTATTTATTAAAAGCACTTGATAAAGTTTTGTGTACCGTAAACCCCAAACCCCAAAAACCAAACCCTAAACCCTAAACTCTAAACCCTAAAAAATAAACCCTAAACCCTAAACCCTATAAACTAAACCCTAAATGGTAGCCATTTTATAACATTTTTAAAATCTTTTTGTAAATTTTATTTAAGTCCTTATTAAAAGAATTTATGAAATTGTTATAAACCTTAAACCATACATCTTAAAACCTAATCCCAAAACCTAAACCCTAAACCCTAAACATCAAGCCCTAAACCCTAAACCATAAACCCTAAGAATTTTATAACTGTTTAAGAAGAATTTTGTAACTTTTATTTAAGTGTTTATTAAATGAATTTACTAAAGTTTTATAAACCCTAGATCGTAAACACAAATCCATAAACCATAAACACAAAAACATAAACACTAAACCCCAAAACCTAAACCGTAAACCCTAAACTCCAAACTCCAAACCCTAAACCCTAAATTGTAAACCCTAACCATTTTATAACATTTTAAATTTTTTTTTGTAACTTTTATTTAAGTGTTTGTTGAAAACATTTACCAAAATGTTGTATACCCTACACACTAAACCCTGAACCTAAACCCAAAACCCCAAACCTTAAATCGTAAATCGTCAACCCTAAACCCTAATCATTTTATAACATTCTAAAAAGTATTTTGAAACTTTTATTTAGGTGTTTATTAAAATCCTTTACTAATGTCGTATAAACCATAAAACCTAACCTCTAAACCCCAAACCCTAAACCCTAAATCATAAACCCTAAACCCTAAACCTTAAACCCTAAACCCCAAATCGTGAACATTAAACCCTAAGCATTTTATAGCATTTAAAAAATCATTTTGTAATTTTTCTTTAAGTGTTTATTAAAAGAATTTACCATTTTTATAAACTCTCAAACCTAAAATATAAACCACAAACCTTAATCCATAAATCATAAACTCTTAACCTAAAACCCTAAATCATAAACTCTAAACCCTAAACCCTAAACCCCAAAACCCTAAATGCTAAACTCTAATAATTTTATAACAATTTAGAAAACATATTGTAACTTATATTTAAGTTTTTATTAAAATCATTTTCTAAAATTTTATAAACCATAAACCCTAAAATCTAAACACCAAACCCCAAACCATAAACCCTATACCTTCAAACCCAATCATTTTTTAACATCTTAAAACAATTTCTAACATTTATTTAAGTGTTTATTAAAAGGATTTACTAAAGTCTTATAAACCTTAGACTCCTAACCCTAAACCTTAAGCAATTTATAACATTTTCAAAAGTGCTTTTTAACTCTTATTTAAGTGTTTATTATAAGAATTTACGGAAGTCTTATAAAACCTAAACCCTAAGCATTTTGTAACATTATAAAAAGAGTTTTGTGACTTTTACTTAAGTTATTATCAAAATAATTTACTAAGGTTTTCTAAAACGTAAACCATAAAAGCTAAACCATGAACTATAAACCCTAAACCGAAAAACCTAAACCCTAAATGCTAAATCCTAAGCCTTTTATAACATTTCATAAACCATAAACCGAAAAACTCTAAACCCTAAATGCTAAAGCCTAAGAATTTTATAACATTTTACAAAACTATTTGTATGTTTTATTTAAGTGCTTATTAAAATAATTTACTAAAATGTTATAAACCCTAAACCCCAAACCCTAATCCCTAAACCATAAACCCTACGAATTTTATGGGAATCTATAATAACAGAAGACCGTACATGGCTTTCTAAGTGTGTGAGAACGAAAATTGTGATACATGTACACCGACCTTTGTTTTTCTACTCTTCTTCAAACACCTATTTCCTTTTATTTATTTTTCTTCACACCTCCTTGAGGCTCAATGGGATGTATGCATTATGTGTACTATGTAGTAGTTGATACCCCCTTAAGGTGGGGTGGTTCATCCCTACACCCTAAACCCTAAATCCTAAACCCTAAATTCTTAACCCTAAACCCAAAACCCTAAACCATAAACTCTAAACCCCAAATGCTAAACCCTAAAGCCTAAGCATTTTATAACATTTTAAAAAGTGTTTTGTAACTTTAATGTAAGTGTTTATTAAAACAATTACTAAGGTGTTATAAACCCTAAACCATGAGCTGTAAACCCAAAACCCTAAACCCTAAACTGAAAATCTTAAAACTTAAAGCCTAAGAATTTTGTAAAGTGTTATAAATCCTAAACCATAAACCCTAATCCTGAAAGCCTAAATTGCAAACGCTTAATCCTAAACCGTAGAACCTAAACCCCAAACCCTAAATCCTAAACCCTAACTTCTAAAACCTAAACCTAAGCATTTTATAACAATTTTAAAAACATTTTATAAATTTTATTTTATTTTTTACTAAAAACATTTCATAAAGTGCTATAAACACTAAACCCTAAAGTCTAAACCATAAACCCCTAACTCTAAACCGTAAACTGTAAACCATAAACCCTAAGTATTTTATAACATTTTAAAAAGTGTTTTGTAACTTCTATATAAATGTTTATTAAAATCATTTACTAAAGTCTAATAATCCCTAAACCCTAAAACCAAAAACTAAACCTTCAACAATTTAGAGCATGTGAAAAATGGTTTTCTAACTTTTATTTAAGTGTTTATTAAAAGAATTTAGTAAAGTGTTATAAACCATAAACCCTAAAACCTGAAACCTAATCATTTAATAACATTTTTAAAAGTGTTTTGTAACCTTTTTCGAGTGTTTATTAAAATATCTTAATAAAGTGTTATAAACCCTAAACCCTAAACCCTATAAACTAAACTGTAAACCCGAAGCCCTAAACACTAAACCATAAACCCTAAGAATTTTATAACAGTTTAAGAAGAATTTTGTAACTTTTATTTAAGTGTTTATTAAAATAATTTACCAAATTTTTATAAACCCTAAATCATAAACACAAAACCCTAAGCCCTAAACACAAAAACATAACCCCTAAACCCCAAAACCTAAACCATAAACCCTAAACCCCAAACCCTAAACCGTAAATAGTAAACGCTAACCATTTCCTAACATTTTAGAAATTGTTTTGTAAATTTTATCTAAGTGTTTATAAAAATAATTTACCAAAATCTTGTAGACCCTATACACTAAACGCTAAACCTAAAACCAAAACCCAAAACCTTAAACCGTAAACCGTAAACTGTAAACCCTAATCATTTTATAACATTTAAAAAATTATTTTGAAACTTTTATTTAAGTGTTTATTAAAAGCCTTTACTAACTTATTATAAACCCTAAACCCCAACCTCTAAACCCGAAGCCCTAAACCCTAAATCCTAAACCCTAAACACTAAACCCCAAATTGTAAACATTAAACCCTAAGCATTTTATAACATTTTAAAAAGCATTTTGTGATTTTTATTTAAGTGTTTATTAAAATAATTTACTAAAGTGTTATAAACCCTCAACCCTAAACTATAAACCACAAACCCTAAACCCTAAACCGTAAACTCTAAACCCTAAACCCTAAACACTAAACTCTAATAATCTTATAGCACTTTAGAAAACATATTGTAATGTATGTTTAAGTGTTTATTAAAATCATTGACTAAAGTGTTATAAACCCTCAACCCTAAACTCTAAACACCCAACCCCAAACCATAAACCCTAAACCATAAACTGTCAACATTTTATAACATCTTAAAACATAATATAACTTTTATTGAAGTGTTTATTATGAGGATTTACTAAATTCTTATAAACATTAGACTCTTAACCCTAAACCCTAAACCCTAAAAAAATTATAACATTTTAAAGAGTTTTTTGTAACTTTTTTTTTCAGTATTTATTATAAGAATTTACTAATGTCTTAAAAAACCTAAACCCTGAGCATTTTATAGCATTATAAAAAGAGTTTTGTGACTTTTAATTAAGTTTTTATCAAAATAATTTACTAAGGTGTTATAAACCCTAAACCATAAAAACTAAACCCTAAACTATAAACCCTAAATACTAAACCCTAAACCCCAAACCCTAATCCCTAAACCATAAACCCTAATAATTTATGAGAATTTATAATAATAGAAGACCGCACTTGGGTATGTGAGTGTAAGAGGTAGAAAATTGTGACACATGAGATACTCCGACCTTTTCTTTTCCACTCTTCTTCATAAACATGTTTCCTTTTATTTATTTTTCTTCATAACTCCTTGAGGCTCAGTGGGATGAATACATTATGTGTACCATGTAGCAGTGGATATCCCCCTAAGGTGGGGTGGTTCATATATACACCCTAAACCCTAAACCCTAAACCCTAAACCCTGAACCCTAAATCACAAACCCTAAACCATAAACCCTAAACCCTAAATCCTAAACCCTAAACCCACGCATTTTATAACATTTTAAAATGTGTTTTGTAGGCTAGGTATGCTAGGGTAGGGTAGGGTAGGTAGGGTAGGTATGCTAGGTATGCTAGGGTAGGGTAGGGTAGACCATGGTAGGTTAGGGTAGGTTGGGCTATGCAGGGCTAGGCTATGGTAGGGTAGCGTAGGGTAGGTTAGGCTAGCTAGGCTAAGCATGAGTAGGGTAGGGTAGGCGAGGCTAGGCTAGGCCTTGGTAGGTTAGGATACTCTAGTCTAGGATAGGTTAGGCTATAGTAGGATAGGGTAGGGTAAGGTGGGTAGGCTAGTCTAGGATAGGCTAGCGCAGGCTAGGCTAGGCTAGCTTAGAGTAGGCTAAGCTAGGCTAGGCTAGGCTAGAGTAGGTTAGGCTAGGCTAGGCTAGAGTAGGTTAGGCTAGGCTAGGCTAGGCTAAGGTAGTCTAGGCTAGGGTAGGTTAGGATAGGCTTGGGTTAGGTAGGCTAGGATAGGCTTACGATAGGGTAGGCTAGGCTAGTTTATGTTAGGGTAGCTTTAGTATGCTAGGATAGGCTAGGTTATGCTAAGCTAGGTAGGTTAGGCTAGGCAGGGTATGGTAGGCTAAGGTATGGTATGATAGGCTAGGGTAGGCTAAGATAGGTAGGCTAGGGTAGGCTAGGCTAAGGTAGGCTAGGATAGGTTAGTCTAGATTAGGCTAGACGAGATTAGGCTAGGTTAGGGTTTAGGGTTTAGGGTTTGGGATTTAGGTTTTAGGGTTTAGGGTTTTGGATTTAAGTTTAGGGTTTAGTGTCTAGGGTCTACAAAATTTTGGTAAGTGCTTTTAATAAACACTTAGATAAAAGTTACAAAACAATTTGTAAAATTCTATAAAATGGTTAGGGTTTACGGTTTAGGGTGTAGGGTTTGGGGTTTTCGATATAGGGTTGAGGGTTTAGGTTTTGGGGTTTAGGTTTTTCTCTTTATGGTTTACGGTTTAAACTGTTATAAAATTCTTGGGGTTTGTGGTTTAGGGTTTAGCGCTTGGGTTTTAGGGTTTCAAATTTGGGGTTTACGTTTTAGGGTATATGGTGTAAGGTTTTTAACGATTTAGTAAACTCTTTTAATAAAAACTTAATAAAAGTTACAAAAATGCTTTTAAAAATTCTATAAAATGCCTATAGTTTAGGGTTTAGTTTATAGGGTTTAGGGTTTAGGTTTTTGGGTTTAGAGTTTAGGGTTTAGGGTTAATGAAACTTTATTAAGTGTTTTTAGTACACACATAAAAGGGTTACAAACCACTTTTTAAAGGGTTACTAATTTATTAGGGATTAGGGTTTAGGGTTTGGGGTTTAGGGTTTATAGTTTAGGTTTTATAACACCATAGTAAATTTTTTTAATAAACACTTAAATAAAAGTTACAAAACTATTTTTTATAGGTCATAAAATGCCTTGGTTTTAGGGTTTAGGGTTTGGGGTTTGGGGTTTAGGGTTTAGTGTTTAGGGTTTAGGGTTTCGGGTTTAGGGTTTAGTGTTTAGGGTTTAGGGTTTAGGGTTTAGGGTTATAACCCTTTATTAAATGATTTTAATAAACACTTAAAAATGTTACAAAAATGTATTTAAAAATATTCTTAAATTCTTAGTGTTTAGAGATAGGTTTTATCATTTATGGTTTCGGATTTATAACACTTTGGTATATTATTTTACTAAGAACACAAAAAAAGTTTCAAAAACACTTGTTAAATGTAATAAAATTCTTAGGCTTTAGCATTTAGGATTTAAAATTCTATAAAATGCTCATGGTTTGGGGTTTATGTTTTATAACTCTTTAGTAAATTGTTTTAATAAATACTAAAAAAAGTAACAAAATGTTGGTTAAAATGTTATAAAATAATTAGGGTTTAGAGTTTATGGTTTTGGGTTTAAAATTTTATAAAATGGTTATAGTTTAGGATTTAGGGTTTATAACATTTTAGTAAATTCTTTTAATAAACACTTCAAAAAAAGTTACAAAAAGCTTGTTAAAATGTCATTGAATGCTTAGGGTTTAGGTTTAGGGTTTAAAATGTTATAAAATATTTAAGGTTTAGGGCTTAAGGTTCACAAGAATTTTGTAAATTGTTTTTATAAACACTTAAAAGAGTTACAAAACATTTTTTTAATGTTATAAAATGCTTAGTGTTTAGGGTTTACCGTTTAGTGTTTAGGTCTTGGAACACTTCATAAATTCTTTTAATAAACACTTAGAAAACACTTACATAACACTTGCTAAAAAGTTGTAAAATTATTAGGGTTTAGGTTTGAGGGACACTTTACTAACTTCTTTTAATAAACACTTTGAAAAAAGTTACAAAACTATTGTTAAAATTTTATAAAATGCTTAGGGTGTAGGTTTTAGGATTTAGGGTTTATAACACTTTTTCAAATGTTGTTAGTAAACACTTCAAAAAAGTTATAAAACACTTATTAAAATGTTATAAATTTTTTAGGGTTTAGGGCTTTAAAATGTTACAAAATGCTTGCTAAATTGTAATAAAATACTTATGGTTTAGAGTTTATAACAATTTAGTAATCTCTTTAAATAAATGCTTAAAAAAGTTACAAACGATTGTTAAAATTCTATAAAATACTTAGTGTTTAGGGATTGGGGTTTAAAATGTTATAAAGTTCTTTTGTTTTAGGGTTTAGGATTTTTCACGGTTTAGGATTTTGGATTTGGGGTTTAAGGATAAGGGTTTAGGGATTAAGGTTTAGGGTTTATAGAACTTTAGTAAATGGTTTTAGTAAAAACTTAAAGAAAAGTTACAAAACAATTTTCCAAATGTAATAAAATCCTTAGCTTTTAGGGTTTCAATTTAGGGCTTAGGGTTTATTGTTTAGGTTATGGAGTTTACGGTTTAGAGTTTATAAGAACTTAGTAAATGATTTTAGGGTTTATGTTTTAGGTTTTAAACATTATAATATAGGGTTTGGGGTTAGGAGTTTAGGGTTTAGGTTTTATAACACTTTAACAAATTGTTTTAATAAACACTTAAATAAAAGTTACATAACACTTTCTAAAATGCTATAAAATTTTTAGTGTTTAGGGTTTACCCTTTGGGTTTACGGTTTGGAATTTAGGGTTTCAGGTAGAGGGTTTAGGTTTTAGGGTTTATTGTTTAGCATTTATGGTTTAGGATTTATAACATTAAAGTTACAAAACACTTTTTAAAATATTAAAATCAAAATTAGCGTTTAGGGTTTAGGGTTGAGGGTTTAGGGTTTAGGGTTTAGGTTTTAGGGTTTAGGGTTTCCGGTCTAGGGTTTAGGGTTTCCTAAATGAATTACTTATCATTTAATAGTAGGATATTATGAATGTGAAGAGATATGTTCTAGATTCATGAGACTATATCTTTCATTTCCAACAGTGGAGAAGAGACTCACAATTTAATATTTGAATTGAAGACATGAATCTTAAATTAACTTGCATATCTTCACCTCCACCTACACCATCTAATCGTGCACCTCGACCACCTCCTCCTCCTCCTCCACATCCACCCCTCCTCCTGCTCTCCTCCACTTCCACCTCCCTCATGGCCTTCTTCTCCTCCTCCTCGTCTTCTACCACCTCCTCCAACTCCACCTCCACCACCACCTTCTCAACCACCACATCCTCCTCCTCCTCTTCCTCCACCACCACCACTTCCTCCTCCTCCTCCACCATCTCCTCTTCCCCCACCTCCACACCCTATTGCTCCACCACCTCCACCTCTACCACCTCCACCACCTCTGCCTCTACCATCTCCATCACCTCTACCTCTACCTCCTCCTCTTCTTCCACCTACTTCTCCACCTCCTCTACCTCCACCTCCTACACCACCTCTACATATGCCTCCTCCTGCTACTCCTCCTCCTCCACCTCCACCATCTTCTTCTCCTCCTCCTCCACCTTCGCTCTACCTCTCCCTCCTCCTTGTCCTCCTCCTCCACCTCCTTATTCACCACCCCCTACAACTCCACCTCCACCTCATGCACCCCCTCCTCCTCCTCCTCATCCTTCTCCTTCTCGTCCTCCTACTCCTCCTCGTCCTGCTCCTCATCCACCTAAACCTGCATGTAAACCTTCACCTCCTCCTCCACCTCAACCTCCACCTCCACTCTTCCTCCACCTCCATTCTTCCTCCACCACCACTTCCACTACTGCCTCCTCCTCCTCCTCCTCCTCCTCCTCCTCCTCTACA
>APFE031207002.1:0-15922 GCA_000404065.3 Pinus taeda | reverse complement strand
TATCAAATAGTGATGAAGATGAATGAGGTAATGACTATAAACTTTTGATGGCATTTGAAGATGATGATTACATGGATGCACAGTGCGGGTCTACGCAGTAAGTCAGAAGTGAAGGTGCGGATCTGAAGAAAAATTCACAGAGCAGAAGAACAACCAGCGCGGATCTGCGCAGTTCTGTCTCAGAAGAGCTGCGGACATACGCAGGCCCCTGTTGGTGAAGTTGCAGTCTTCTTTTGAAACAATTGTTGATTGTCTTTTATCTATTATAGCAGAGTTCTGGGGTTAGATTTCTGGTATTCTTTTCCATTTACAGCATTCAGAAGAGTGGGTAATTCATTGGTTTATTGTACAAGTAGATTGGGTGATTTTCATGTACTCGATGATTATTTGATGTTCAAGGATCCAGTCTGAAAATTAATGAAACATGGTCCTTAAAAGAGCAAAGGGGGTTGTATCTCCCTTCCAGGAGAAACTGGAAAACGAGAGAGAGTTGTAGCTCTTTGCAGGTTGCAGCCTGCGTACTCTTAAAGGACTGTACGAGTACAAGATCATTGTAAAAGGAGTTTATAATTGAAAGAAGATAGAGACATATTGCAGCAGGTGGTTTTCACCCACATTGGGTTTGCACCTTATATATGGTGTTCTTTGGTGCGACTATCTGTTTTTCTTGTTCATGCTGATTATTTTATGGTACTAACATACAAAGAATAATTCAAAGTATAAATAAAGAAGATATATTGAAAAGAATTTGATAATACTGATTCACCCCCCCTCTGAGTATTTATTTCCAACACCTTTCTCTCTATTATTGGATGAGTTCCACTTCTCCTCAAGTAACTCCTCCCTTAGGGAATTTGATTTTCCTATTATTGGGTAAAGGAATAAATACATTTTGTAACTCCTCTCCTTCTCATCTATTTAATAAAGAAAAAACTGAGAATGGAGAGTAGCATGTTCATTGTGAATAAGAAAGATATTTTAGTGTGGACTATAGTGATGGAGGAGGAAGAGAATGTGTGAACCACATCATATGTACGAGAATGAGAATATATTCAAGTAAAAGGCATGTCCACTTAAACATCAACTAGATGAGACATTGGTGACTTTACGGATTCTTATTCTCTGTCTACTCTACTAAAAAATTGAAGAAATATAATAGAAGAAGAACTGTTCAGGTTTTCCCCCTTAGGGGTTTTTCGCGGTCATTGGAAGAAAATATAATTGTGTCATATTTGTTCTTGGTTCTCTACATATGATCGTTAACTTTATGTTCTATATATAATCATTGATCTCAAATGTTTTGAAGAATAAATCCACATTTTATGTAATTGTAACATTGAGCATTCAATTTTCTCGGAAGCACATTTAGTTATTTGCAAATTACATTCAAATCAATGTAAAGTACATTCTATTATATTTAGATTTTTGACAAGTAAATTTACTTCTGTTCAGTTTTCTGCAAAGTACGTTCAACTTTTTGCACAGGACTTTGATGTTTTTGCACAGATCTTTCATATTTTAAAATAGTATATAGCATAATGAGTAAAGTATTTTTGTCCCAATACAACACCTATGGTTGTATTTGAAGCATTATTAGAAATATGAAGTGGGCGGGACCAATTTTTCCCTCTTGAAATTGGTGTCTCAAAATTTATGTTTCAACAATTCAAAATATTTTTAACAAATATAACTCCAATGAAATTCACAATCTTTACTGAGTAATTTGAAAAGTGGTGAAACAATATTTGTGAAGTTTTTTATAAAACTTCTAACATCTCTTTAAAATGTTGCTACTGAAATTTTAGAGATAACCTCAACCTTTAATGAATCTACATTGATTCTAACACCCGAACAATTCCTTTTCTAAAAATCAGAATGATTTTTTAATGACATAATGAAATATTAACTTCCTTACATATAATAATGGAATTTTCCAAATTCTCCATATCCCCTACAAAATTATTATGATAAACAGTAAAATCATGCATATAAGCTTCTACAAAATCATCGATCAAGCGAGAAAAGATACCTAATATTGCTGTGTGAAGTGTAATAGGGGAATTATGCAAAAGAAAAGGGCATTCCATGTAAGCATACATACCCTATGGACAAGTAAATCGTATCTTATATTCATCTTCTTATGCAAGTTGAATGTGATTTTATTAGCTGAGTCCATCAAGAAAAGAGAAATACTTCTTCCCTTCTAATTTAATACTTGATCATTAAATGGTAATGAGAAATGATCTTTAGAGTTACTTTATTTAATCATCCATAATCTATGCATAATCTCCACTTTTAAGAAAAACTCTGCACTTTTAAGCTTTCTTAGGCACACTAAGTAATGGTGAAACCCATTGGATATCTCAAATTAGGTAAATAAAATTCACATTTAGAAATTTTTGTAACTCATCTTTAACAATCTCCCTCATATTATGATTCATCATTCCTTGAGGTTGTCCTACAGGTTTGAAACTCTCTTGTATGTAAATTTTACACATACATCTCTTTGAATTAATTCCTTTCATGTCCATATATTCCCAATCAAATATAGAGGAATGTTTTTGTAGCATATTTATTAACTATTTCTTTCGGAATTCCTCGAAGTTGGTGTTAGTATCATAAAATAAATAGGATACTCCCATGGATATAGGAGTACTTATACATATTCTAATATACCCTTACACTTGAGAACATCTATATCTTCTAATTCCAATAAAGTATGATTATATTGAATATTACTTAATTTCACCTTATCCATTGTATTATTTTGAAATAATGTTTATATTTGCACATAATGCAGTCAAAGTGTCTGGAATTTCATTTCCATTGGTATGCACCTTTACAATTGGATTAAGTGGATCTAAGTATTTTTCAATTTTTGGTTTTTGCATCACAATGCTTTCAATATTTTTGATCAATTGCACTCTTTAGAATTATTTTCATTTTCTGATAGGATTTTCAATACATAACTCCTTTACTTATTTTGGAAAAATAGGGATTTCCTTTAAAGGTTGAGGCGATGGAATTTTGATCCAAATATTTTCCAATTCATCTATCATTTTATAATCACATAAAACTATTTTCTTATCTATACCTTCATCAATTTGTAATCTCTTCGAAAAGGCGGGATTTTGTAAGGAAATAGATCATTGCTTAGCTATATGAATTTTAGGAATTGATTTTATTTTGTTTTCATCTATTTGTGTACGAATATATTCCTTCCGAGGAGTAATTTCTTGTTGAGGATTTTCCTCCTCTTCACGAGATTTATCCCCTTTATATTCTTGAATGACAACAAGGGGTATTTCATTATATAGAAATTGAGGAGATCTAACTTGGACATCATCTAAAGATAGAAGATCTATTATATAAGCTTGAAACATTTCAGCTTGCATATTATAAATCAATTGTTAAGGCACTTTATTATTTGGAATAGGGAGTAGATAAGAAGGTATTTCATTTAATTGAGGAAATTAACTACATGGTAATTGAAGGGGTTGACTTGTAGTCAATTGATGTTGGAATTCTGGATGGGCATGTTTTGGAGGTTTGGGTGCAGAATAATTTTGAGATTGATATTGAGGATATTATTGGAAATATTGAGGGTAGTCGGTGTTTCTACCATAAGAACATTGTCATCCCTTTGACCAAGATGAGTTTTGTGGCTCACATGGCCATGTCTTCCATAGTAGGGTTGTGCTCCAATCACTTTGTGGTTGTGCATAACAAGGAATTTCTTCATTAGGATATTGTGCCATACCTATTTGAGAAGGCTCCTAAGGTCTTCTATGAACAACATAACAAGGCTGTTTTGTTTAACTTATCCCAACATCCTTCTGGAAAATAGACATGAGTGTTGATATTAAAGTGAAGTCCTCTGTAGCATGAATCTCTGCACATATAGAAAAAATCAATATTGTCAATAGAACATTCTCATAATGAATGTTTATACCTATATCTAGGATAGAAAATAGAAAAAGTAACATTTTCAACTTTTTTCTTGTTTTGTACTCTTAACATATCAATTTGTTCACTATTTTTCAACACCACATAGTTGAGAGCTCATATGGAGTTTCTACCCTATCTAATCAGCCTTTGGGATGTAGATCAAGATATCTTCATCATCCTAGGGCAAGAATTGGGAGGAAATGGGCATCTAATTCATCACCAGATTATCCTGGTGAAGAGAAGCAATTCAAGTCTTTGGATCTCGCTAAGGAGGTGAGAGTACTGGGAGTCTAGTCTAGAGATACTATCCTGGTGTCGAGATAACCAATGGAGGAAAGGTGAAGATTGCAACAATCACCAACAACCTCATTCTCAGAATAATTTTGTTCACCATGGCACATGTATCTAGAACATCAGATTTGCATGAGGCTTCCAAGTCTCAATTTCAATATGATATCACATTTTTGACCCCAACCATCTTCCACTAGTGCAGAGGCACCTTGGCGAACATGAAGCAACAAATGTCCAATGGTAAGCATAGACACCTAAAGAAGTTTGGGTCTTGTTCTATACTAGTCGCATTCTTCTTGGAGTGAGTGCTCCTCTTCTAGTATCAGTGGGCAGAGGTACCACATCCTATCCCACAAGATCTGAGGCTCCTAAGATGGAGCCAACTCATGCTTTGAGGAGGCATAGGTCAACATATGCATTATCCACCATAATTATTTACTTGGCTTGAATTCTAATTGTTTTTGGTAGATGGTTACACTTAATACGACTCAAATTTTAGAGGGGATTGAGATTTGCCTCTACCACTAGGTGAATAGTTGGCCTACGCAGGTAAAAACTCATTTTTTGATTTTTTCAAGTTTTATGATTTTTATAAAAGTGTAAGATAAGACTCAACTTATGATAAATGTGTAGATGTGGGACCAAAGAGACCATGAGACATGTTCCCAATAATACATTGAGGTGCCCATCCGATAGTGGGTGAAGACTACGAGGAAGGGGCTGACCCCTTAGAAAATATGGAGTGCAATCTAGAGGCAATCACTCGATGGGTTCTTGATTATGCCACTATCAACAATGTTTCACTACATTGGTAGCGATATACTCTGGTAGTCTCTGTGAGACTGCATCGACTGCTAGGCCATGTAGTTTGATAGGTTATCTAGTCTTTTACACATTTTGTAGGGTTTGAAAGCCAAATGTGTGAGAACACTCTATTTTCTCACATTTTCATGTAACACTAAGGAAGATGTGATATATGTATGCATTTTTTATTCCTACTTATGCGTTCATAACATGATTCAATTTTTACAAATGACGTAAATGTCTATCAAGAACAAAATTTGCCAATGCATCAGTTAATGTATTTAAATTATGTGGAATATGTTGATATGTAATATAATCAAAATTTCTTTCTAGCAATGTAACACATAGATACATGCACAATATTTGTGGATTTCTCACTAAGTAATGATTGTTTAATTGTAACACAACTTGCTCTGGATCCAACTTGACAACTATATCCCTAATTCCAAGAGAAACTACTTCTCACAAGAGTTCAATAACTCCACTATATTCAAAAATATTATTGGTTGTTCAAACAAGGAAGATACCTTCTAAGTTAATCAGCTCGTCATTAGGGCCATAGAGTACCCATGTTGTGGAAGAGGGGTTCTGCGTGCTACAATAAGTACCATGAGTAGAACAATTGTAATGACTTGATGACATCTCCAAACAGAGTTTGCAAAGACAAAAGATAGATGGTTATGGAAAGGGTTCTTTTAAGATAGCGAGAGTCCCTTTTAGCAAGTGACTAACATCAGATCATCGGGGACAATCCTTAGTGTAATGATCCTCCTCACAGATGAGGCAAGGATAATTCTACTTTCTTCTAGAATCATCATCAATAGAAGATTTATGAGGGCCATGTTTTAGGGCATCAAATTTGGTCTTGCCTTTTGATGAGAAAGAGTATTGCAACAAGAATGATGGAACTGTTAGTGCTACAAGCTTTACTTTATCAACCTAGGGTTTGTACAAACTTTGAGGTGACAGTGTTGTATACACAAGTAAAATTGATGGTTCTGTCTTTTGTTACTATTCAACTCGTGAGAGAGCATTAGGGTTTTCATGTCAGAGTTCTATGGATTCAGAAGAATCCTGATTACTAATCAAAGAAAGAGGAATCTACTCTAAGAGAAATCTTTTCTACTATAATAAAGAAAATGACTTAAATCCTATGCTAAAAAAACTCCATTCTATAACTAACTGCTCAGAAACTATGCTTTACAAGAATGCCAAGCTAACATGTATGAAATGCTACTATCCTAACCATGGAAGTATGAACCCTAATCTCTTTTGATGATATGGCAGGAGGATTATGGATGTTGGAGAATGGTTGGGAGTTTTGGGAGACCCTCAGGTACCCATGTGTTGCTTCCTACAATTTTCACTCAATTTTGGCCTTAAAAGAATCCACTATAGGAAAACCTACTAGATGTACTAAAAACCTACATGATTCACTCTATTTCTACATGATATAGTAGAGAGGAGAATGATTGGTGCTAGATGTGATTGAAGGCTTAGGGAAGGAGGCTGATAGGCGGAATGAAGTGAGAAAATTCCTAGGGTCACTTAGAACTGAAAACCAAGGTTAGGAGATGGTTTTGTTTGCTCATCATGCTTGTAGGAGTTTCTATGTAAAATGATGAAATTGGTGAAGGTCTTTGTGAAGAAAGGAATGATTATGGATGGATGAAGTTGGAAGGTGGTTTCTTACTATGGTATATATCTCTAGTTATGAAACACTTTCTCTACATGAAACATTGTTATTTTCCAAGGAATCATGTAAACAAGAAGAATTATAATAAGATAGAAAGAGAAAGTTTAATTAGCTAACTCTCTACTTCATGCATGAGGAAAATTTCAGAATGAAATGGAATCATTGATGATATCTATTGTAATACTAAAGATGGAAGAGATGGTAGTTAATTCCTATGCTTTCAAACTTATCAAATTCTAGTTCAAGTACAGTAAATCCTAAATGTTATGAGAAAATAGAAATCTATCTTTTTGGGGCTGCATAGGGGTCCTTTCCTCAAATCGTGATCAATGAAGGAAGAGGTGATGCCAAGACACCTACTATAATATTTGTGATGCTTGTTTCCCCTTGTAACCTGCTACTGAAGTAGAGCACAAATGGAAGCAAAGTAATAAAAATTAATCAAATCTACATATCCTGCAATGAAATACTTCTAAGGACAGTTTAATCATGGATCTATGAAACCAATCTAAGCATGCATATATAAGAAGAGTAGCCTTTCCTTCTAGGGTTGGGCCCTAACCAAAGAGCTTCATCCCTCTTAGTCAAATTAATACTCAATCATAAAAAATCTCATTCTCATTAAAAAAACAGAAAATTCCATTGCAATTTCTTCCACAAGTCTGGAGCTAAAAAATAACCAGTGTTTTTACAAGAAAAAAGTGAATCCTAATGAGGCTCTAGGCCTACTTTCTATACAATTGAAGTCCAAAACGACTTCCTTAAATCTAGGGAGGCCCGACTCCCAAACTCGAGATCAACTAAGTCTTTGACTATCACCTACTCGGCTGCCTTTTGATCTTCATGAATTGGGTGCTTGTACTCTAAGTTGGTGTGATTAAGAGAGGAATATTTGGATGATAGAGGAGTAAATGAGGAGGATTTACCTCCTACAAGCACTCTCCCTTGTCCCATTCAAGTTACAAACCTTAATCTGCCAAAATTCCTCGATTTACTCTTCCAAACCTACATTCAATGCATATTAGTCCACTAGGCATAATACCCCACTTTAACTCATGTCATTAAACAAAATATAATCAAAACATGTAATAAATTGTGAGAAGAGTTTATTTGACTAAGCTAGGAGTTCACTTAAGGTACATATAGTTACCCAATGATGAGGCTAATCATGACCCCCCTATTTAATCAATTGAACTTTTTAGAATTATTTTCATTTTCTTCTACGATATTCAATACACAACTCCTTTATTTCTTTTAGAAAAATAGGATTTCCTTTAAAGGTTGAGGCAATGGAATTTTGATCCAAATATTTTCCAACTCATCTAAAATGTTACAATCACGTAAAACTATTTTCTTATCTATAGCTTCATCAATTTGTAATTCTTCAAAGAGGGAGGATTTTGCAAGGAAATAGATCATTGCTTAGCTATACGAATTGTAGGAAACATATCATCGCTTAGCCTTAATTTTCTTAGTTTCAGTGCACTTATCGAGATAGTTAATGCACACAATGATATACTTCTTTTTCTTGGATGGAGCGTCAATAGTTCCAACGAAGTCCGTGCCCCACTTTTCAAATGGCTCAAAAATCATTTCACGTTGGAAAGGCATTTCTTCTCTTGGAGTACGCTTTCCCATCCTTTGGCAGCAATCACATTTCAGGAAAAATCTATGCCAAAGCATTTAGGAGTACTCAAAATTCAGAAAGATTGCTATAATGTTGTGTATCTCTCCAAAGTAGTAATTAACAAGTGATGTTGTTCAATCCCAAAATGGTGGATGATACTTATGTATAGGTACAACACCTCGAGAACATAGGTCTGAAAAGAGCACAATCTAGTGGATCAAAGAAAAAAGAGAGACAAGACACTTCTAAGGATGGGAAGAAGAAACAAAAAGGGGGAAAGGATAAAAATATGGTAGCCACAACACATGAGTGAAAAAATCCTAGTGACCACTACAACTTTGATGGTGATACAGAGCAGAGGTTTTGGAAGTTGCATTGAGAGCTAAACTCAAAGAACAGGAAGAAAGATAATAAGAAGAAGAATATCATCGCCATTAATTCACACAACCAAGTTGAAAAAACCTTAGACATGGATGAGAAGATTGCCTATACATTAGTTCAAAAGGAGGTGAATCTTGGTATCCTTCAACAACACGAAGAGAAAGAAATGACCAAACTCTTTTATGTAAAGATACAGGTCAACAAGATGAAGATTGATGCTCTGTTTGACTCAGGATTGTAGGAAAATCTCATTGCAGTAGATCTAGACAAGATGTTAGGGATGGAGTGATCATCCGAACCCATATCCATTGGGATGGGTACATAAGGATGCAAAGCTTAAGGTAAAAAATTAGTGTAAACTTACATTTGTTATGAGTGTTTATTTTCTTGATGAGGTAGATCTGTATGGGGTTCCCCTTGATGTATGTTGAGTTGTGTTTTACAATCCACACATGTACATGTCTCATGCTATATTCATGACGAGAGCTAACTAGTACCATCCCATCAAGGATGAAATATCGTTCATCATCAACGTGCATAAATAAAAGTAAAAAGTTTCAATCGTACATGGCAACAAAGCCAATAAATTGATTAGTTCGAGAAAGAAGTATGTTTTATTTCTTTTAAGAGAAAATTAGTCTATAGACGAGTCAATAAGAGGTAAGGCATCCCTAGAGGGGTGTACTAAGAAAAAGAAAACAAAAATTGTGGGAGCTGTTATATGAATACAATGATGTGTTCCTAAAGCCTAAAGGGATACATCCTAAGAGAGAAGTGGATCATGGGATCTAGCTATTTTCACACTCCCCATTGCCAAATATTGGGTTGGACATGAAGTATGCTATAGAAACAAGTGAGGTGAAGAAATAGTTACAACAACTGTTGGAACATGGTGTGATTTGATTGAGTACATCACCATGTGGGTCACCCATCACCATTGTGCCAAAGAACAATGGGACCTCACACATTTATAAAGATTATAGGGCATTGAATAAAATCATGCTCAATAAGAGATACCCCATGCCCTAGATAGACGATGTGCTAGATCAGTTGCAACAAACAAATTATTTCACTAAGCTAGACTCAAAGTCTTGATATCACCAGATTCTAGTCAAAGAAGAAGATACATGGAAGAGCAACTTCAAAAACATGCAAGGTTTGTATGAGTTGTTAGTTATGCCATTCATCCTCTGTAATGCAACAACTAAATTTATGACATTAATGAATAATGTATTACACCATTTTATAGATTCATTTGTTATTGTCTATTTGGATGATATAATGGTATATAGTCCTACATGGGAGGAGAATAATTCACATTTGATGGAGGTGCTCGAAACATTGAAGAAGCACGAGGTGCTAGAAAATATCAAGAAGTGAGAGTTTGCACAAGAGTCCTTGATGTATTTGGGATTTGTGATTGGTGGAGGAGAATTGAAGATAGATCCTTCAAATATGGAGGCCATCATGAAATGGTTGGTGACTAAAAATGTTACTAAGGTTATGAGTTTCATTGGAGCACCACAATACTTGAGGAGATTCATACCCTTGTTTTTAGGATTATCAACACCACTCCATGCCATAGAAAAAAGTGGCAAGGGTTTCTAGTGGGGAAAAGGGTAGTAGAAGGGTTTTGATGAGTTAAAGAAGAAGATAAGTGAAGCACTATTTCTCGCATTACCAAACTTGCAATGGCCCTTTGAATTGGAGACATTTTTGACTAGTTATGTTACGGGAGTTGTCTCTATGTGAGTAGGAAGGCCTATTTTCTACCATTCTAAATTATTTCTTCCAGGAGTTCTTAACTACCCTACCTATGAGAAGGAGCTCTATGCCATGGCGCAAGGTGTGAAGAACTGGAAAAACTATGTAATAGGAAAGGAGATAATAATCCACACATGTCACGAGTCGTTACAGTAACTTTAGGCCCATAATAAGCTACAACACAGTAGGGACAACAAGTGGAAGGGGTTTTTGCAGCAATTTAATTTGGTGATTAAGTATAAGAAGGGCAACACAAACAAGTTGGCCAACATGTTATCAAGGCCACCAACATCAAATATTACAGCTTTATGGACTCTCATGCACATGGATCCATTCACAGATGATGCATACATAGAGGAATATTTAGAAGATGATGGTTTAATAGGTCATGAGAGTAGCAAACAACTCATCCATTTCATATTCTATAAATGAGACATGTTTTTAATTTCATACATTTTTGCATTAAATCTCATGCGTAGAGATCTCAAGACCTTTTGAACAATCATATATTTTTTCAAAACTTCACACACTCCTCGAATCATATTGGTAGCTTCATCAATTCTGAGAAATTATTCTTCCACGCTTTCTTCTCTATGTATTTTTGAGATTTCAAAACTCATTTTTAAGGTTTGATGTATTTCATTTCTAACTCTATCATCTCCTTCATGACTTTGATTTAGATTGACCCATACTTATGAGTTTCATTGGAGCACCACAATACTTGAGGAGATTCATACCCTCGTTTTCAAGATTATCAACACCACTCCATGCCATAAAAACAAGTGGCAAGAGTTTCTAGTGGGGAAAAGGGTAGTAGAATGGTTTTGATGAGTTAAAGAAGAAGATAAGTGAAGCACTATTTCTCGCATTACCAAATTTGCAATGGCCCTTTGAAGTGGAGACATATTTGACTAGTTATGTTATGGGAGTTGTCTTGATGCAAGTAGGAAGGCCTATTTTTTACCATTCTAAATTATTTCTTCGAGGAGTTCTTGACTACCCTACCTATGAGAAGGAGCTCTATGCCATGGTGAAGGGTGTGAAGAAGTGGAAGAACTATCTAATAGGAAAGGAGGTAATAATCCACACATGTCACGAGTTGTTACAGTAACTTTAGGCCCATAATAAGCTACAAGAGAGTAGGCACTACAAGTGGAAGGGGTTTTTGCGGCAATTTAATTTGGTGATTGAGTATAAGAAGGGCAACAGAAACAAGTTGGCCAACATGTTATCAAGGCCACCAACATCAAAGATTATAGCTTTAGGGACTCTTATGCACATGGATCCATTCACAGATGATGCATATATAGAGGAATATTTAGAAGATGATGGTTTAATAGGTCATGAGAGTACCAAACAACTCATCCATTTGATATTCTATAAATGAGACATGTTTTTAATGTCATACATTTTTGCATTAAATCTCATGCTTAGAGATCTCAAGACCTTTTGAACAATGATATATTTTTTAGAACTTCACACACTACTCGAATCATATAGGTAGCTTCATCAATTCTAAGAAATTATTCTTCCACGCTTTCTTCTCTATGTATTTTTAAGATTTCAAAACTCATTTTTAAGGTTTGATGTTTTTCATTTCTAACTCTATCATCCTCTTCATGACTTTGATTGAGATTGACCCATACTTCATTAGAAGACTTCTAGTACATAATTTTCATGATTTGAAACTCACTAGCACAAAGAGAATGAAAGTCTTGGTTTTAGCATTATTTCCATATAGGCTTTTTAGTGTGAGGGACATTAGGGACATCATAATCTACTAGAATAAAACTGTAAACATCTACTCTTAACGACATAAGATAAGCTTCCAACTCAACTTTCAATAAGGCATAGTTTGTACCATGAAAGACTGGTATCATGCTTGGGTAGGTACCTTGACTCTCTTGCCTAGACATATTCTTCATGAATCTACCTTTGAGTGGTTAGAATGTTCATGAAGAACGTTTCTCTAACAACAATTATTGTAATAAGGAATTACTGAGAGGAGCGGTGAATCATTAATAGTTGCATTCATAAAAAGTGCAAACCTTCAATTATTTTCACTTAGTGATTTGAGAGGACATTCGTACTACGATAAACATGAATCGAAATATAATACATTCAAATACAAGAAATGAACAACATACACGCAAAATGACACAGGTATTTTTATGTAAAAATGAGTGTGAGAAAGCCACTAATATGTTTTTTATTATGATGTAATTTAATCACCCACTTTTATGTAAAAATGAGTGTGAGAAAGCCACTAATATGTTTTTTATTATGATGTAATTTAATCACCCACTTATTTGCATGAATTTTTTGTGAGCACCCATTCCTTGGAGGCCCAAATACCCTTCAAATAGAAAGATACCACTTTCCAAGAGGCACCAACCTCTTATGAATGTAGGAAACTACCTTCTCTAGTCATTGTTCTTCCGTTCATACAATTTTCAAATTGAAAATAGAGGATAATAAATTTAGACAAAAACATAAATATTGTATATTGCAGTGCCAAGTCCTTTCATTCAGCTCTATAACTCTCCTTTGAAGCCTGATTGTTGTTGCTCAACTACCTCTACTCACCACCATATTCTTCACTCTCTCTCTTACACACTCACAATGCTGAACAATTAAAATCACACAAATTCTATTTTCACTTTGTTTAATTACTCAACACATTGTTGCTCCTCTATAGCACTAGCAATGCATGGCTTCCCATACTATATTCATACATGGGAGAAGAGTTAATGCAAAAAAAGGGTTGTGGATTGTTTTATATGTTGAGAATTAAGTCAGATTCAAGCTATTGAATCAAATAGCTTCTCCATTAATAACTACATGTACTCACAACATGGCTCTTCGTTTTTTCTCTTCAAGGGGCATAGGAGAACAGGAGAATAATACCAGAAAGACTCATTTTTATTTAACTGATGATAGCCTTCAATAAAGCTGAGGGGTGACCAATAGTGCTTCACAAAGGTCTTCATTAAATTGCTCCTGTGTGTCATGGTCCTTCACTACCTTGAATGAGTGCTCTCATCAATCGTATTTACTTCCATTCTTAATTCCCATATGTCAAGTCATTTATCTAAATCCTAAAGGATTTCCATTAGCACCATTATCAGTTTTGTGGATTTTTCCTTTTAGCTAGCATTAGTTGTTTTAAAGTAATGGGACCACATGTTGTGAGCACTTTCTAGGCCTTTAGGTGCCAAGGCCCTAAATTTTAAACCCTTCATCGGCCAAGTTACTCTCTTAATGCATCTCCACCATTGGTATCATTTCTACTAGAAATGAAAAAGGCTTGTCACTAAGGTGAGAGCTCCCAAGCCCAACACTTTTATCTTGACACTTCCTTAAACTCGATAAAGAAATTATTTCAAGCTCCTCTTACACAGATTATATGTCACCTCGGACGATGTTATCATTAGCAATTAAGAGAGGGTGGGAGAATGAGATGTTTTACTGATGTGTCTTTTCGCTTACTTCCTAGCACATTCACTTTGAGCACAATTAACAAACTTGTTGGCTCCTCAGAGTAGGCTTACCAATCCCATGGGGTCCTCCTTGTGCATTTCCCGTCATACACTTCATATTATGGCTTAAGTGCTAATATTTGTTGCATCTCATCTCAATGCTAGGATGGTTGACATCAAATGCCAACATTCCAAGTCCCACCAAAGTTTGAGACAATATCAATTGTCCAACATCCCTAGGAAAGCTAGAAAGGATATGCAAATAAGAAGATAATGCATAATGCAAAAAAGTGGGAGAACATGTATACATGCAAGTAAAACCAAAAAAGACTGCATCTAGATTAGGAACTTTTGCTAAATTGGTGCCAAGGTTTTGTCCATAATTAGAGATATTAAATGGAGTTGCCTTGGTGGTTTGCTTCCTTGTGCTGCCAAGCCATATGAAAGTGAACATTGTTTCACATGTCTCTTTATTGAAAATGTATGTCCATGATGGTTTTCACCAAATTGATTAAAATTTTCTGCAACTGGAGCCAAGACAAGAGTTGTAGGTTGAACCACTACAAGTATTAGATAATAGAGAAATTATGCTAGAGTCATTACCTACATTAAACTGCAATGGAATCACTTCTAGTAGGAGGAGGCCACCTAAGAGATGGAGGGTAAAATTCTTACTCTTAATATTAAGATAAATATATTAATGTCCCTAAAAGGTACTCTCCAAGTGAGTATAGTAGAGATGTTGCAATGTAATGTTTATTTTGACTAAGCCAAATTACATAAAAATAAAATAAAAATAACCCTATAAAAATAAAATAATAACCATCAATGACCCATGGTACTGAGAAGTCATGGTATTCTCGTGTGGTATATAATCTATTTAAAAGTGTAAATTAAACAAGCTTTCTCTTTAGATGCCAATAAATTCCATCCCTTTGGGTCCGTGATAGCTCCATCATTAAAATGGATCTAGGTTGATTTAATTTCCCCCTTTAAATAAATTGTATTCCATATAAATATCATAGATATTTAGTACCTTCAGACATTGTTATATTTATTATTATTATTTTTACTTTATTTTGACCTAATTTAAAACTTTACATTACATCACATTACTCTTGTTATTTAACTTATTTATTTGTTTATTTTTTTATGTAATTTAGAGGCAAAAATATCAAACATTACTTATCTATTGTGCTAAAAAAAAGCGTCTCTCCACACCATTATTAATAATATAATATATTATTATTATCAATAATTATTATATTTATTCATATTCATTTTATAGTTTAATAACTTATTAAAAAATTTGATTTTTATTATTTAATAATTTTTTATTCATCATTTACAGTAAATTATAAATTTTAATAAATAATAAGATATGAGATATAAATAATAAATTTCAAGTTAATTGTATTCATTATTTAATACCACAAACACTCATTTTCATTTAACTCATGACAACCTTCAATGAAACATTGTTGGTCACCCCTGAGCTTCATTGAAGGTTGTCATGAGTTAAATGAAAATGAGTGTTTGTGGTATTATTCTCCTATTCTCCTATGCCCCTTAAAGAGAAAAAAGGAAGAACCATGTTGTGAGTACATGTAGTTATTGATGGAGGAGCTATTTGACTCAATAGTTTGAATCTGACTTAATTCTCTACATATAAAACAATCCACAACCCTTTCTTTGCATTAACTCTTCTCCCATGTCTGAGTATAGTATGGCAAGCCATGCATTGCTGGTGCTACAGAAGAACAACAATGTGCTGAGTAATTAAAGAAAGCGAAAGTAGAATTTGTGTGATTTTAATTGTTCATCATTTCGAGTGTGTAAGAGAGATAGGGTCAAGAATATGGTGGTGAGTAGAGGTACTTTGTGTGATTTTAATTGTTCAGCATTTGAGTGTCTAAGAGAGATAGGGTGAAG
>APFE031206998.1:246623-279373 GCA_000404065.3 Pinus taeda | reverse complement strand
AAGGAGTCTAAAAAGGAATGAAAGTGACTACTCTAGAAATCTAGACAGAGGGATTACCAAACCAATCACAAAACTGCAGAATACTTTTTATGGTACGGCAGTCAATCTTCCTGAACGCTGTGTTCAATGCATTGTGATCGATAGGGCGACAGACACGGCTTCCTAAGGATAAAGGATATAGCATATTGTGGCCTCCCAATATATACTTGACGATACATGGAAGCACAAGACTGTATTGGCAATTATCGTCTCAAAGAGGAGGAATCACCCAACCTACGATGAAAGTGATAGTTACCATGCTTTACAACACCGGAATACGTCTCTAGACTAGACTTTTAGATGTTGTGCGTTAGGTTCCAAAGCATTTTGATGTTCATTGAAATTCATTTTAAAGTTTATCTTTCTTAAGAATTTTTCCTTTCAGGTTCACCGTGTGATGTAGATATACAATTCCTAAATATGCAATCTAAGATGATAAAGAGTCGTTTATTTCTCCTTTTGCAATGAAAATCCTAGCTACTAAGGAAAGAGAAGTGAAATTCTTTCAACATAGAGCAGAGAGTACACACTAAGATGCACTGTCCTAAATCAATCTCCACAAGTAGTCTAAATGCAAATGCACATGCATGTATTTGTTTTCTACTTTCTTAATGTGTGAATGACAAAAAGAATGCTAAGTACATATCTAAACTATCTTTCTTTCAAAGTGACAGTACTAACAATTTTCTTTTTAAAAAATGAAAGGAAGACTAAGACGACACTTTGCGATTTTGAATTGAAAATTGCTTTCAACAATTGAAATAATATTAATTCAAATAAAATACAAGAGAAAAAGTGTAATCAACTATCAAAAAGAGGAGAATTCTTTTCTTTGACTGAAAACGACACTTGCGATACTTTCAAATCAAAAGATAACAGTTCAATTAAGCTACTATTTGCAAAGGAGAACTGTAAATGGCGAAAAATACATAAAAAAATTCATAATTCTTTATACAATGGAGGTTGAATAATGCAAAGGAAGGGAGTTTCAACAGTGCTATACTGATCACAGACAGCAAAACTCCTGAATAAAGCTGAAGACAATGAAGAAAAACCAAAATCTGGATGCAGAAACAGTCTTATCTGATTATCGCACCTGTAACACAGGGAAACAGGGATGCATCTCACCTACAGCACATGGGAGGTGCAATGCATCCAAACTGCCAATGGGAGACAGTGCGATGGTCTAGGGACGAGATTGGGCTTGGTTTTTTCTCACAGTTTGTAGCTTAGTTCAGGGATTTAGGCTAAGCTAATGATAGTCAGTAAACACAACACATAGGGGCTGAGCTAATGAGGTTACTTGAGCTACCACCAAGGCACTTAGGATGTTTACAAGTCAGATGTTTAATTCATAAACTAACTCGGAGATTGACTGAAGCAGCGTTTATCTACTTTGCAGTTGCATAGAAAAATACGTTTTAAGGCTAGCTAGCTTAACTTCAGGCTCTGTCTGTAGTTTATAAAGCAAACAAACTAGAAACAAGCAAACAAGCTATTCGCTCCCCAGCGGAGTCGCCATTTTGTTATCGGGAAAACTAGTGTCCATTCAGAGCTGCTAGTCCCACTAAGACGGGTAGCTATCTTAGAAACAAACAGACTAAAGTAACTTGTGTTTTCCTTTATGAGAAATATATGAGAGACAAGCAGAGAGTACCAACCTCAGTCTTTCGCTTGGATCCTTGCTTGTTTCCTCTCCCTTTTGACAGATATTTACCACTCCTTCCTCACTTGTACTGCTTCAAAGAACACCTATAGAATCAAAGTAGCATAATAACATCAAAGCATAGAGATCTATAATCATAAAAAATATAGGATCAGATATATATTAACCATACAAATGCATATATCAATACAAGATTCAAAGATATATAAGAATATGGAGGAAAACTCATATAGCTTTATTGATAGAAGTAGTAGAAGAGAGGATTACAACCCATTGGTCTGACCCAGTGCCATCCTCCTAGCATGAAAGCTCTCTTCACCTCATGAAAAGCTAGATCACCCAACACTATGATGTTCCACATAGAAACCAACAACACTTCCTTACAAGATACAAAATTCCAGCCTCTGGATCTCTAGGATGAAGGATCGATAGATAGATGTTTACAGGTGGGTGAGTTATCTTCTGGGACTTTGATTAGTATCATCTCTCTGATAGTTCTTGGTTCCACTTAGAGATTTCATGACCTCTTACTCATCCCTGGGTGAATTCAGAGAGGCAAGTGTCAAATGGGCAGTTTTTAGAAGATTCTTTGGGTTTCCACCTAGCCAACTGCCTCTGCCATTTGTCTACTCTCGCTTATCGCACCCTACCTAAGGGATTTTTAGTATGCATCACACTTTTTGCATGTGGCAGGTGAGATGCATCGCACCCTTAGCACTGAGCAATCTATATGGTCCTATTTTGACCAGTTCTAAGTAGTTTTTCAGGGAGAACTTCTGGGAGATGATGTAATCAATTGACCTTGTTCCTTTAGGGTGTGAAAAAAAACTTTTAGGGGCTTAGAAGCCCTTTGTTTATGG
Source organism: Pinus taeda (assembly GCA_000404065.3). Taxonomy (NCBI): domain Eukaryota; kingdom Viridiplantae; phylum Streptophyta; class Pinopsida; order Pinales; family Pinaceae; genus Pinus; species Pinus taeda. The sequence goes on along the minus strand of APFE031206998.1, from coordinate 276,808 downwards.
ACATATAAGATTGGGGTTGCAATGCCCAAATATGTCTATAACACTAGGAGATGAAGCAACAAAAGTTTGTGGGCTCCATTGGGGTTAGTTGGTACATCAACTTCTTAAGGTCGTAACTTTGGCATATGATATTCATTGGACATGTACGATACCTCATTAGAAATAAATACCCAAGGATAAAAACTTTTGACCTAATGGATAGGATTCTACCTAGTTTCCAAAAAATGTCCTTTAGGGCCTCAACACAACTCTAGAAGTTTAGAACCCAAAAAACTGCCAAAATTAGTAAATTGTGCGAAAATTAAGAAAACTGAAGGAAACAGTGTTGGGGGTCCAAGTGGAATAGGCGAGTGACCACTAATATCTACCTAGATTAGTCCTCCCCCCTTAGGAAGCAGCGTTAAGTGCCTTCATGAAATGGGGAATTTTTTTTTGAACTTGGTCCCTCATGAGCCACTTACACTAGCTTAGGAGTTGGCCAAATTTGACAACTTGATATAGTTGGATCCTCTATTTGCAAGTGTTCTTAATCTATGTCCATCATACAATTAGTTGTGGCCTATTCAATACAATCTATTTATATTAGTTGGTGTCAGCTACTTAGCTATGTCTGATGTGTCAAGCAACGGTGTAAAGTATGGCTGAAGGCAGTCCACATTGAATATGGGGCACAAGCCAAAGAATGGGGGGATACTGAGCTCAAAAGAGTTATATCACAAAGCCTTGGTGATAGTGTAAGGTTCGTATTGGAGTGGTCAAAGCTTTCGATGGGCTTTGACAAGGTATTCTTTCTACAAATGAAACCAAACTTTGTCACCCACCTAAAACTTATGTGCCACCCAATGTTAGTCATGTTGTTGTTTCTAATTTGCATTGGCTTTATATAAGATGTCGTGAACCTATTGGAGAATGTGTTGAATGGGCTCAATAAACCTAGTGGATTTATTAGCTTCAGAAAGAACATGGGCAGATTCTTCATGTCTAGGTTCAAAAGGTAGTACACCATCAAGGCGACATAATGGTTGAAATCCACGGCCATCCAGAAGTCTTGTGTGCACAAGAGTCGAGGAAAGTGGTCAATGACACAATTGGTGGCCTACTGAGGAAATATGAAACATTGTTCATGTTGACCTTCTTGTACTTAATGTTAATATGAAATTATTGTAGGTATGTGGACCATTTATTGTGATGGTCATTTTTCAAATTCCCTTGTGTTTGTATAAACTAAAGAGGTCAGTGATATGTGTGGATGATTGTCTCCTTCCCCATAATGTAATTTTTCCACTATCTGCAAGTCTACATGATGGAATACATCTCTTTATCATACATGGGGTATTTCTAAGTTGTATTGAAGAGTGTCTCACTATGATAGCACACTAGATTCCCTTGTTGGGTGAGGACTACACCAATGGCATAATAATAGGCATTTGTCTCAATTTCAAATGGTTGTTGCATGTATTGGTGTAGAGAAAAGGTAGTGCTTCATCTCAAAGAACATCTTCTATTGTGACTCAAACCAGAAAAAATTTTCTTTTCCTCTGCCTTTAGTAACCTGACTCAAAGGCCAAGTGATAGGAGAGAATCCCAACACAAACCTTCGATAGAAATTGACAAGGACCAAAATGTTGTGAAGCTATATAAGAGTGGTTGGGGTTGCCCTATCTCGGATGACTTGGATCTTAGCCATATCCACATGCATGCCTTGCTCATCAATGATGTAACATAGATATTGGACATTCATGCCAAATGTGCATTTCTCCAAGTTGGCACATAGTTTGTGTTGACATAGGGTTTTTAGGACCTGTCGAATGCATTGCAAGTTCTCTTACAAACTCTTGTTGAAGATGAGGATGTCATCTAGATATATAAACATGAATTAGTTGGTGAAGGGCTGCAAGATGTCATCCATCAACCTCATGAAAGTTTCAAGGGCATTTTTCAACCTGAAAGGCATGCCTGACCACACAAAAAGACCCTCCTTGGATTTGAAGGCAATATTCCATACATATTTGAGCTTTATTGGAAATTGGTGATAATCAAACTTCAAATCAATCTTGTTGAAGTACATAGCCCCCTTGAAATGGTTAAGAAGGTCATCAATCTATGGAATAAGATACCTATTCTTGACAATGATTTATTTAGTGAACAATAACCAATGCAAAGTCTCCATGTCCCATCCTTCTTTTGCAGAGTACATGTTGGTATAGGGTCCCTAGGGTTAGTTTTGGGGTTAATTTAATCCAAATTTTATAAATGTTGTGTAAAACATGTAAAGTCTCTGCAATATGTGGATGCAGAGCATGCAAATAGATATGTGTCAAAGGGGTCTTAGCCCCTTCTTTTGATAGATAGTCAAGTCGGTTTTGATACTTTCCCATGGTCCATAGACCATGGTATTGTATGAAGAAAAACTATAAATAGTTGAGTCATAGCGAGTCTTAGAGATAAGTTTTGATAGAGAATTGGGTACACTGAAAGGTTTTTGTCGTCTTGAGAAAGTGCTAAGGCGGGAAGGCTCTGCTTCCTATGCTTAGTTGAAGAAGGGAAGGCTCCTACAGCTAAGTGCATAGGAGGCCTGGGTAGAGTCCACAACTCAGTGCATAGACCCTTTCAACTGAGTGTGTAAGGTAGAAGAGTCTATAATCTGAGAATTGAAGATCAATAAAGACTATTTTTGAAAGAATTACTATGTATTTCTATGAATCTGTTTATGTTATATTATGTTGCTTAATAATATATTTTATGAAATATTGAATGAATGTTGCATGAAGTCACTGAATCTATCTTAATAATGCATGATCTGAATGGTTATCTACTTTTGCGAAGTTAAAAGTTGTTCCTGTTATGTTTTCTGATGAATTAAGTAGATCTGCATGAACTTGTTATAAAATCATATATTATGGAGTAATGGAACACATAAAATATTGCAGAAATATAAACACTGAAAATGCATAAAACAAGAGAGACATAGATATACGTGGTCCACCTAGTTTGGGCTACATCCACGGAGAAACAACCAGTCCTTCCTTTTATATTATCTAGCAAACTGAAGAGATACAACCTACAACAAATCCATTGTAACACCCTCTTCACTCTCAATCTCCTCTCTCTTTCTCACTCAGAATACAGATCTACATAGACACAATACAATTCCCTCATATATAATGAGGGGTTGCCTTCTAGGGAAAAAAACCCTAAGTTAAATATAACTTCTACCATCAGATCTTCACCTAATGAACAACCCAGATTGACTAGAAATTACTATACTTTTACAAGGCAATTTTAAATCTATTCTTAGCTTCAAGGGCACTGCCCGTGAAACCCCCCGCCGGGGGGGGCACCCCAAAGGTTGCAGCTGCCCCCCTTGGACCCCCATACAGCAAATATTTTATGGGCAACGTTACTGCTCCATTTCGAATTGGGTCCCGATGTGGCGATACCTTCGAATACAAAAGATAATCAGGCTCCATACCCAACAGAACTTAGATCTAGGGTAGTTTATTGATGTGAAAAAGTAGGTAGATCATCTATTTAAGGTCTTCAGAGATCAATCATGGACATTCATGAAGATCTAGAGGCCGTTTTAACTTAGTTGCAGTGAAGCGCCCTAGAAGATTGCCAATCTGCATGGAAGAAAATCTAAGGTACTGAAAGACATCACACTAGTATGTGGATGTAGAAACTTGGTTATTGCATCCCCCAATACTACTTCAGGTGAGACTGTAGCCTGCATTATGCAGGTTGCTACTGAAAGGGCCAGTAGTGTAGGGTTTTGTTGGTTGGCACAACTAACTTTGAACTTGGGTCAGTGCCCCTTAATCCAACAAATGGTTCCATTGCCACGACCAAGATCTTCTTAAGAGATGTGCGATGTCGCATTATTGGAATCTGACTAAGAAAGAGCTTAAAAAGTGGTTAGATCGGAAGATTCATGAGTTTGCGGCTCAAGAAAATAGGAATCCACTCCTGTCAAAGGAAGATTGGTTGAATAGATACATGTATACATAGGTACATAAAATTTTATTTTACATTTTTCCATGCGAATTAATTGAGTGGTTAGCTAAATTAGCAGACAGTCAAGGGAAGTGGAAGCTCGATAGTCCTATAGTGTGGACTCCAAAATTGGAGCGACGACTAGAGGCATCTGAAAACAAGATCATGTGGGTTGTTGATCATTGGATTGATCAAATTCTAGGAGGATTTGTTAATGAATTTGCAGTTGACATATCAGTTAGGTATAGCGAAGTGGAGCGAAGATTCTTCAAAGGACCACGAGGTAAGTACTTAAGGTCATTGAATACTTGGATTAGAATGTTACTGTGTGAAATTTAGGTAATTCAATTACCTTAATGTTTGGAGCTACACGAAGTGGAATATTCTTTAGAAATAGTAACAGATCAGGTCCAAAGTATAGCCCATTGATTGAACCTCCTTCAAGTGACGACAAAGGGGCAGTGATGACTACGCCGCAAAGCATTTTTTAGTTAATAACTTAGGGTATTCTGAGGATATCTCATCCATCCACTCCACCTCTACTGCATACACCTATGCCTTCACCTCCTCCACATCCACCTCCACCATTCGACATGGAAAACGCGATGAAGATTCCAATTTTTTAAAGGAACGAGTGGAGATCCAAAATAATTTTGGTTTGTCGTAGGAGGCATGGGTAGAGTCTGCAGATGAGTGCACAGACCCTTGCATTTGAGTGTACATGGTAGAAGACTATGTAAGATGAGAATTGAATATCAATAAAGACTGTTTTTGAAGGAATTACTGTGTATTTCTATGAATCTGTTTATTTTATATTATGTCGCTTAATGATATATTTTATTTAATATTAAATGAATGTTGCACGAAGTCACTGAATCTATCTTAATAATGCATGATATGAATGGTTATGTACTTTTGCAAAGTTAAAAGTTGTTCCTGTTATGTTTTCTAATGAATTAAGTAGATCTGCATGAACTCAGATCTAGGGCAGTTTATTGATGCACGAAAGTAGGTAGATCACCTACTTAAGGTCCACAAAGACTGATCATGGACCTTTGCAAAGATCTAGAGTCCATTTTAACTTAGTTGTAGTGAAGAGCCCTTGAAGACTATTGATCTGTGTGGAAGAAGATCTAAGTCAGTGAAAGACATCACACTAGTCTCTAGATGGAGAAACTTGGTTCTTGCATCCCCCAACACCGCTTTAGGTGAGACTGCGGCCTGCACTACACAGGTTGCTGCTGAAAGGTCCAGCAATGTAGGTTTTTATTGGTTGGTGCAACTAACTTCGAACCTAGTTCAGGACCCCTCAAGCCAACAATACAATTTTGTAGCAATTCCTTGATTTCCCTCTTGATTTCTTAGTTTTCTAGTAGAGAGCGATGGTATATCGACCCATTGGTTAGAGGTGCTTTGAGAGTTATATCGATCGAATGCTTGACTTGACAGTGCAAAGGTACCCTTTTATGGGTGATGATATTTCTCAGTATGGGTGATGATCTTATTACATTTCTTAACAGAGATAAAAGAAATGGCAGTGGGCAGGTCTACCTCCGATATACTATATAGTTTACTACCTAAAGTAATTATAATATTGTGAGCCTTAGACTCATATATAGAATGATGCTTCCACATTATGGTTGGCCTAATAATACATCACAAAATTTTAAGGGGGATAACATCACACAGTGCCTCATCTATGAAGGGCTTGATGTTGTAGCACAGATGGAACTACTAGCTAATGTGTAGATATTGCCCTTGGTTGATCCATATGATGGTGTACGACTATGGGTGTGGTGTTTTCGATAGCCCCAATCACTTCACAACCTCAACTAAGATGAGTTTCTTTTGTATCCCATTGTCAATGATAAATTGCAATGGGGAACCCCTTCACCCACATCTGTGAGTTGAAGAGACGCTCCCCCTCCTCCATATCTTCAGAATCAATCTTTTGTACCTTTGTGGTGGCTAGATAATTTGGTTCCCCTTGCCAAGTTCTGACTCATAGTTAGAATATGCATCTAACTTTGAATATTTTAGCTAAGGCACTAGTGTCTACTTGGATTGACACTCATTTGTGTTGTGAGTGGGGCTCTTGTGGAACTCACACCATTTTCTAAAGTCATTCTTTGTCTTTGTGGTGCTATTATTTACTTTTGGCTTCAGGGGGTTATCCCAGGTCACCCCACCTTGGCTCTATCATTTTCTCGAAAATTTGGAGATTTCCTTTCCCTGCTTCATATTCATAGATCAAAAGCCTTGTTGCTTCGGTTTAAATTTATGCTCGATATTGACAACATAACGGTATGCAACGCTAAGAGACGAGATGTCTAGGAACTCCATTTCTATCTGGATGTACTGTGTAGACAATTGTGGTATTTGAGTACCAGATGCTGCTAAGAATTCTTGATACCAAACTTTGTGCAAAGGGTATGAAAGATATTTGTGAACTCTAGAACATTTGGTCCCTTCCCTTCCATAGTGTGGTCCATTCTATGTACTTAACTTCATATCTCCCGACAGGGTGACATTGTTCCTTGATGGCATCTCAAAAAGAATTCCAAGTGGGTGTGGCTGAAATCAATGACGGTTCCTTCTTGTACCTCTGCTCATGGTAGTTTTCCCACTAGTCCTTTATGTAAGGGGTGACTTTGAGAAGTGAAAAAGTAATGTTTTACCTATTGGAAAATTATGGACTGAAAAATACCCTTCCAACATATTTAACAATTTATCTATGACATTTGTGTCTATTTTTCCTTCAAATATAGGAATTTCAAAGTTAACTTGTACCTTAAAGGTGGTGATGCCTCCGAAGTGACTGCTGGGTGAAGATTCTTTGCCTGTTGATACCAGCCGAAGGATCTAGGATAATTTATCCATCATCTCATTCCTTTGTTGCTCGAGGTTCTATTCAAGCAAAATTTTGAAAGGATCACTTTCTCCTCATCTTTATTTTCTTCTACCATGGGAGGTCATCAAGGTCGATAAGGCTACTCTTGCAAGAGTTCAACCAATTTAATTCCTAACTCTTTATACCTCGAACTCATTGGGGACATGCACAGAAAAATAGAGAAAGAGCATACCACTCTGATACCACTGAGATAGATTTATGCAAGAAGGAAATGAAATACAAATTTAAATAGAAACATAGAGCTACATGAAAACTGAACTTCCATCAATTAATACAAATACTAAAAACTATTTACATGCAGAATGGAAATAAGCTAGCTTGGGAGATGGTGGCTTATCTCTAATAAGAGATGTGATGGATACATGCCTTTTAACTATGTTACAATGAGGGTTGAAGGCCTTTTTATTATTGAGAAATAATGGAAAACCCTAAACATCCAAAAACCTAACCCTAGGAGATGAAGCACCAAAAGTTTTTGGGCTCTATTGGGGTTAGTTGGTACATCAACTTCCCAAGGTCGTAACTTTGTTATACGATCTTTTTTTGATGCGTACTATACCTCATTAGAAACATATATCTGAGGAAAATGATTGTTGACTACAAAGCCTTAATAAATTCAACTAGTTTTCCCATTTTCCAAAAAAAATGTTGTTTAGGACCTCAAACCGACTCCAGAAGTTTAGGACCCAAAAAACTACCAAGAATCGTAAACTATGCTATAACTAAGGAAAGTGAAAGAAATAATGTTGGGGGTCCAAGTGGAATAGGTGGGTGACCACCAATATCCACCTAGATCAGTCCTCCCCCATTTGGAAGTAATGGTCCCCATTGCATTAAGTGCCTCCATGAGATGAGGAAACTTCTACTGAAATTGGTCCCTGGTGAGCCACTTTCCCTTATGTAGGAGCTGGCCATATTTGACAACTTGATATCATTGAATCCTCTATTTGAGAGTGTTTTTGATTTGTGTCCATGATCTAATCAATGTGTCCTATTCAATGCAGTTTGGGTTGAGCTTGGTTAGTGTTAGCTGCAAAACAATGTCTAATGTGTCTATCCATGTTGGAAAGTATGGCCAAAGTTGGTCCACATTGAATAAGGGGTGAAAGCCAAGGAATGGGGGCATAGTGAACTCGAAGTAGTTGTCTCCCAGAGCCTAGGTGATGGTGTAAGGCCTATATGAGAGTGGTTAAAGCTTTTGATGGGCTTTGACAAGGCATTCTTTCTATAGATGTAACCAAACTTTGTCACCCACCTTAAACTTATGTAGAACCTAATGTTGACCATGTCATTGTTTGTACTTGGAATTGGATTTATCAAAGGTGAAATGAACCTATTGGTGGATGTGCAAAATGTGCTCAATAAACATGGTGGCTTTATCAACTTCAGACTGAAAATGGGCAGATTCTTCCTGTGTAGTTGAAAAAGGAAGTGCAACATCGAGTGGACATAATATTGAAATCCTAGGCCCACTTGAAAGGGGATGTGGCGATTCAAGCTATGAAGAGATCCATTATAGTTTTGTTTCAAATAGGAGAGAATCTCATCCCATGTTCGCAAATGCTTAGAGTTGTATATACGTAGTATTTTCACAATCATCCTATTAATGACCTCTGTTTGGCCATTAGTATGGGGGTGGAATACAATCGACTCGATGAGCTCAGTGTCCAACAATTACTAGAGGATCAACCAAAATGTGCTTAAGAACATGCAATCTTGATCTAAAATAATGGTCCACGGGACCCCAAAAAGTACCCATACTTGTTCAAAGAAGAGTTTGGCAATGGCTCCTATTATGATACTCTTTTTTCAAGCAACCAATATGGGCATCTTAGAAAAAAATTCAACGACCGCAAATACACATTTGTTACCATGCTTAGAAGAAGAAAGGCCAGACATAAAGTCCATGGAGATGGATTCCCAGGGTCGACTAGGAGTAGACAAAGAAGTATACAAGCCTTGCTTCAAGGGGGAAACATCACATAAGGAGGGAACATCACATAATAACCTCATCCATGAACGACTTGATGTTGTAGGACAGACTACATTGTTAGCTAACATGTAGATCTCACCCTTGGTGGAGCCATATGATGGTGTATGGTTGTGGGTGTGTTGTCATTGGTAGGCCCAACTGCTACATGACCTCAATTGATATGAGGTTCTTTTGGATCTCGTTGTTGATCATGAAATGCTACAAGGAACCATTCACCCACATTTGTGAGTGGAAGAGATGATATCCCTCCTTTCGATCATCGAGATCAATCTTCTATACCTTAGTGGTGGTTACGGTGGCATTGGGTTCAACATTGATATTCTACTTCCCCTTGTCGTTCCCCTTGTCAGGTTTTGACTCAGACTTGAAACATGCATCTGAATCTAAATATTTTAGCTCGACCACCGACGACTGTTTGGCACGACACTCATATGTGTTGTGAGTGGTTCTCTTTTGGAACTCACACCATTTTCTTGTGTCCTTCTTCGTCTTCATGGTGCTATTATTTTCTTGTGGCTTCGAGGGGTTGTCCTAGGTCACCCCAACTTAGATCTATCATTTTTTTATAGTTTATAGGTTTCTTTTCCCTACTTCAGATTTGTAGATCCAAAGTCTTGCTTCTTCTGTTTAAATTTCTGCTTGATCTTGACAACATATCATTATTTGGCACCAAGTAAGGAGATTTCCAAGAACTCCAGTTCTATCTAGATGTATTTGTGTAGAAAACTATGGTACTTGAGTACCAGATGCCACTCAGAATCCTTAATACTCAACTTCATGCAAAGGGTGTGAAAAATGTTTGTGAACTCATGCATGTATAGGTCCCTTCCCTATCACAGTGTGGTCCATTCTATGTACTTATCTTCATATCTCCTGATAGGGTAATATTATTCCTTGACGGTGTCTCAAAAAGAATTCCAAGTGGGTGAGGCTAAAAAAACTGAGGGTTCCTTCTCATCCCTCTACTCACAGTAGGTTTACCACCAATCCTTAACATGGGGAGCGACTTTGATAAGTGAAAAAGTAATATTTTCCCTATTGGAAAAATTATGGAACGAAAAATATCCGTCCAACATATTTAACCATTTATATACAACATCTACGTCTATTTTTCCTTCATATATTGGAATGTCAAAGTTAACTTGTACCTTAAATGGGGTAGTGCCTCCAAAGTGACTTCTAGATGAAGATGCTTTTCCCGCTAATATTCGCTAAAGGATATGGGAAAATTTATCCATCATCTCATTCCTTTGTCACTACAGGGCCTCTTCAAGTAACATTTTGAAAGGATCTCCTGCTCCCTTATCTTTCTTTTCTCCCACCATGGGAGGTCATCATGGTCATCGAGGCCAGTCTTGCAAGGGTTCAACCAGTTCAATTCTTAAATCTTTATTGCTCGAACACGTTGGGGATATGCACAAAAAATAGAGCAAGAGAAGACCACTCTGATACGACTGATCTAGATTTATGTAGGAAGGAAATGAAACACATATTTAAATAGAAACACAAATATTTAATGAAAAATTAACTTCAATTAATTAATATAAATACTAAAAATTGTTTACATGCAGAATGGAAATAAACTATATTGGGTGATGGTAGCTTATCTTTGAGAAGATATGTGACAAATACATGCCTCTTAATTATGTTACAATGAGGCTAGGATGGATTTTTATTAATGAGAGACAACTAAGAACCCTAACCATCCAAAAACCTAGTCCTAAGAGATGCAACACCAAAAGTTTGTGGGCCTTGTTGGGGTTAGTTAGTACATCAACATCTCAATCTTAACATTGGTATATGATCTCCATTTGAAGCATACGATAGCTCATTAGAAATATCTATCCATGGAAAAAAAAATTGAATTTTAGACCCTTGCTGCAATTTTTAAGTTTACCTATTTTCCAAGAGAATGTCATTTAAGGACTCAAAACAGCTCCTGAAGTTTAGGACTCGAAAAACTACCAAAAATAGTAAACTATGCCACAATTCAGGAAAATGGAAGAAACAATGTTGGGGGTCCAAGTGGAATAGGTGGGTGGCCACCAATATACACCTAGACCATTCCTCTCCCCTAGGAAGAAATGGTCCCCATTGCGTTCAATTCCTCCATGATATGGGGAAAATTCTATTGAACTTGGTCCCTGGTGAGCCACTTGCCCTGGTGCATGATCTAGCCAACTTTAACAACTCGATATATTTGGATCCTTTATTTGTTAGTGTTATTGATTTATGCATCCTTTATACGATCAATTATGTCCTATTTAATGCAATATGGGTTAGCTTGGTTGCTATCATCTTCTTAATAATGTCTAATGTGTCTAGCAATGGTGGAAAGTATGGACGAAGGTAGTCCATATTGAATACAAGGTGCAAGCCAAGGAATAGGGGGATATTCAGCTCGAAAATGTTTTCTCGTAGATCCTTAGTGAGGTGCAAGGCCTGTATCAGTGTGATCAAATCTTTCGATGGGATTTGGAAAGGCATTTTTTCTGCATATGTAACCAAACTTTGTCGCCCACCCGAAACTTATGTGGCATGTGATGTTGATCATGTTGTTTTTTTTAATTGGCATTAGATTTATCCAAGATGTCATGAACCTATTGGAGGATGTGATCAATAAACTTGGTGGATTTATTAACTTTAGATAGAACATGGGAATATAATAACAAAAGGCAGTGCAACATCAAGGGGACATAATGGTAGAAATCCCATGCGCACTTGAAAGGGGTTGTGGCCAATCAAGCTATGGAGAGCTCTATTAAAAATTTGTTGCACATAGGGAAGACTCTCATCCCATTTTCATGGATTCTTATAGTTGTACATGCATAGTATGTGCACAATCCTCCTTTTTATGACCTCTGTCTAGCCATTAGTCTAGGGGTGGAATGTAATAGACTTGGTGAGCTTGGTGTCCAACAATGACCAGGTTCTCGACCAAAATGCGCTTAAGAAATTATTATCCCAATTTGATATAATTATTCTTGGGACACTAAAATGTACCCATGCTTGATCAAAGAAGTGTTTGGCAAGCAACTTCTACTTGATACTCTTCTTATAGGAATCCAATATGGCCATCTCAAAAAATCCATCAATGACAACAAATACACAATTGTTACCATGCTTGGTATAAGGAAGGTCAGACATATAGTCCATGGAGATGGTTTCCCAGTGCTGGTTAGGAGAAGGTAGAGGAGTATATAGGCCTTTCTTCTTAATAGTTGGTTTCACGATGACACAGGTAGTGTAGGATTTGATATATTTTCCAATATCCTGTCGGAGGTTTGGGCAATAAAAATACTTCTGCAGAACTGCCACTGTCTTTTCTATGCCAAAGTGTCTTATGACCTGATGTAGTGTGCCTCCAAAATAATATTGGCATGCTCTCTTGAAGGAACACATAGGTGTCCCAGGTGGCATAACAATCTATCCTAGAGGTGGAAGTCTCAAACTTGTCTTCCCTCCATCAACATCTAGTATGTGGTGGAAAATTACGGATCATTTTTGTAAAGTTGCGACCATCTAGAAGTCTCATTCCCATAAGAGTCAAGGATAGTGGTCAGTTCCACAACTGCTGGTCAACTAAGGAAACATGCATCATTATTGGTGATTTCCTTCTTGTAATTAATATATGATCTGAAATTATCATAAACTAAAATTGATGTAGAAGTGATTAGCCATTTATGATTTGAATGCTAACTGAAAGTGCGGAAATCAAGGAAAACTGCTTGAGAAGAAGACTTCACGACAGTTGATTAAACACAAGATAGATGCATAACAGAAGTGGAAATAGTAAAAACATAGCGACATTGATGACGGAGTTCATCCTTGATGGACTACGTCTTCGGGTCCGCTTTCAAGATGGGTGACCATTTTTATTAAGAATGAAAATAAGGAGTTGATTACACAGATATTTGATCAGTCTGAATGTGCATATGGGAAATTTTGATCACTGTCATCAGATATCCCTCTAAACCAGCTTTCCAACGCCTCTTACAGATTCCAATTCCGACTCTGGATGCTCCCGTAACACTGAAAACAAAACTGCTTATGACCTCCAGAATCTGCATACAAAAACCCAACAATCACTCATCCCTGATCAATGAAGGAAAACTGCCTCTTATAGGCTTGTAGGTACATAAAAACCTCCCTGGCTGAATTTAGGATGAATTTGGTTGCAATCTGGTTAGGTTTAGCTTCGGTCTAGTTTGAATTTGACACTTAGATGTTGGTTACAAGGTCCTCCTATTAGCTTGTTTGACAGACTACATTAAAAAACCCCAAGATACCGTATGATAAAACCCCGAAACTGTTGGTCATCAGCTAACCGGGTGGAAACAACTTAACTGTTCCATGTGAATAAGACTACCATGCCACCTAGTTGTTATCTCCAGTGGTTCTGGCGCAAACACCTATCGAACAACTATCTGCGGTTTTCCCTGTTCAAATACTAACCGAAACTCCGACAGTTGCAGTTTCATTTGGCGGTCTTCCTTACCCACGCAGTTGTGCACTTGCTATTCACATGTTATAACCTTGACATGGTTATAGTTGACATTCACTGTGGTCTGACTACAAACTTTGATGGTTGCGGTTCCGAGACCTGTCACATGGAATTGTCTATACCTTCGGTTAGGGTGATGGTTAACCTCTACGGTTTCAATACTTCGATGGTCTATCAAAGTTGTGATCACATGACCTCCAACATGGTTAGACTACCCATGCAGTCGGAGGTGACAGTTTATGTTTTTTTATAATGTAATGTTTGTTAACATAGGCCAATAATAAGGTTTAACACATAGTTTGGGTTTTGTTAGGATGTTAGGACTTTAAAACTCATAGTTTTATTCTGATAGGACTTAGATTTATGTAATAACACATGGTTTTTCATGTTTAGGACTTAGAAATTAGGTTAGTATTAACAGTTAGTTCTTAGGTATTTAACATTAGGTATTAATGTGTTTGGTTTACATTTTGAATGTTGCATTTAGGTTCTAGGTTTAGGTTTCACAATACATAGTGTAGGTTTTTATATCACTTTTGTCAGAATGTGACAATAATCCAGATGCATATCATCGACACAAGTGGCATTTGTGACGACAACCTAATGGTGAACCATATCGAACCTTTGCAATGGATGACACCCATGTCGACACCAAATCCTATGAATCAAACAACAAGACAAATGTTGTCAACTAATCTTGGTGGAACTATTGATGAACACAAGTCAACAGCCAGGTACAAACCCATATCAACTAAAAACCATGAAAACCATAAACATTACCTAAACAACCTGATCCATAACCAACATTGTCGAAGCTGAACTAAATTTACGAAAACACTGAACATTGTGCAATTATTTGACGAGATCCTCCTAGATCATTCCTCTCCACTTGAAAACTTTTGGACCACAAAAGTTTGACTAAACAAATAGTCAATGAGGGTACAACTCCCTCTCTTTCCACCTTGACCTGACGATGTACCAATACATTCGATCAATCACTTGCAAGTGATGACCCTGATGATGCTAACCATGGCACTTTTCAAGTCAGTGACCTGTTTCATCCATCTGCAGTATGAACAACATGCGATGATGGGAAAACAACCTGTTATGAACATGGCAATTGAATTCTTTACACAAAGAACCATGAGTTAGTGATTCATAATATTTGAAAACAATCTCTACTAGATGTTGTTTAATACCATCAACATGTATAAACAATCCATTTTGCGGAATAACAGAGACAATCAAAGATACTCTTGACATCAAACCAAATACTTGATTACACATACTTTCCTGATTGCTGATTACTAAGTGAACTTGCTGCAATGAACCTATCAAAATGTAAGGTGAAATCTATTGCAACTTAGTTTGTCTTTGAAAGTATTGAATTAGTTGTTGATTGGTTTGTATCACTTTTACTTCATTCACTAAATGATGTTTCCATTGATTAGCACTTTCCTCTGATGCATAAGTCCCCCTTAGACACTTTGACACTGCTTTAGAAAAGGCTTTGATATGAAAACAAACAGGTATCCTCTCCACTTGAAAAGAGGTTTCCAAACTGTTTGAAACATGACATGGCGACACAATACAAGAGAAATTGAACATTGATTTTCCCCAATACTAATCTGTATCCCTGAAACTGTTAAGCTCCAAACTTAAACTAAATTGATTCATTGTGACATTAGGAAAGGGAGCTTTAGGCACAAACTATAATTCATGTTGTAATCCCTTCTTATAAATAAGATGTTTGGTTTTACATAGAACTAGAATAGTTTCTCTCTCTTTAATCAAACCATCTTTAATCTGGGTCTCATAACTTGAACAAACATCATGTCGATTGTTATGTTGATCCTTTACACACATGATTACAAATCTCTTGTTTGAACTTATTAATCGCTTCATCTAATTAACATTAACTGAATTCAAGTGATTTTTACTTTAATGTGACCTAACAATAAATTCAACCCCATATTTCTTAAGGTGATATTTATGTTCTTTCCTATAAAATATTGCATCACGATCGTAAAGATAAGGACCTCCTAAGACAACTCCACATATGTCTACTAGAACCACATCTAATTCCACTTCATCAATGTAATTATTTGTAATGGCAAACCTTAATCGACATTGTTTGGTGACTATTATCTGAGTTGATTTATTTAGCCATCTGAATGGGTAAGGTCTTGGATGATTCCGTGTTTCCCAAAATTTTAATTAAATATTCAGAGATTAAATTCGCCTATGATCCACTGTCAAACACGGTATCTATCTTTGTATGCTTAGAAGTTATCCTTATTTTAAACAATTCAACTCTTTTATCCTCATGTAAAGGATTTATGTTTGAAGAAGATGTAATAGTTTGCAAACTTGAACCATTGTCAGAAGTTTTACCTATCGTAACCATGGCGGTTATCCTCCTTTCATCACCTGAATCTGAACCTAGATCTTAATGGACTGTTGTAATGGTTTTTTTTTCATCCTTCTCCTTAAGGAACTTTTTGGCTTAAGTTCTAGATGAAGTTTCCAAAACTTAGATTCATCATGAACGATTCTCTGGCAGTGAGAACAAGTAGGTCTTCCTTCTGAGCCATCGCCAATTTCTTTCTCTTCGAAATGTTCTTCCCCTTACTGTCACTGGAATCTTTTATTTCCAACTCTTTGGATGACTACGATGAAAACTTGAATGGTC
Source organism: Pinus taeda (assembly GCA_000404065.3). Lineage (NCBI taxonomy): Eukaryota > Viridiplantae > Streptophyta > Pinopsida > Pinales > Pinaceae > Pinus > Pinus taeda. Next base: position 260,715 of record APFE031206998.1, on the reverse strand, counting down.
TGCCACCTGATTCAATATGTATGGCCTAAACACACACTTCATCAAAATCATTAGGATTAAACATCGATAATGTATGCTACAAATATGAATGTAAACTGCCTATGTATTTTAACAAAGTTTCACTTGTATCCAATGAAATACCAAGTGCCAATGCTTTCTTTCTAAACTCCTAAGTAAACTCCTGAACACTCTGTCCTTTACCTTTCCTCAGATGCTGCCAATCAATAACAACTTGCTGCATGTATCCTAAAGGACATAATTTTTTCCTAAGAACTTTTAAAAACTTAGACCATGAAGAGATGACTTTTCCTTTTATGCTTTACATCTATCTTAGTTTTACTTTCCCACCAGATTAAAGTTATTTCCCCCCATTCTAAGTGTAGTTAACTGAATTTTAGTTTATCGCTAGAAATGTTCTGATTATGATAATACACTTCTAACTAGTTAATCCATTTATCTAACTTTTCAGGATTCATTTTGCAATCATAAACAGGTAACTCAAATTTCACATCAAGTTTCAAAAGAGATGTTTTCTTAGGTTTCTTTTTTGTTTCAGATTCTACACTAGAAGAAGAAGATGATAATGATGATTATGGAGATGATGGAGGGGAAGGTGGTTTATTAGCCTTGCCTTTACTTTTGTCCTTCCTCGATACCTTTGAAGAATAAGTTGCATCTCTCGCCTTCTTGTCTTCATATAGTTCTCCCAACATCTACTGCATAGTCAAGAATTCTTGTTAAAACTGTTCATCACTCATCTTAGTTTCAATGTTTTCACCTGCATCAGATCCTGACATGGTCGATTTATGAACGAATGGTCGCTTTCCAATCTTTGGATTGATCTACTCAAGGATTACTTCTCCTCATTGCGATTTTGACCTGGTTAACATTCAATGGAAAATCATACAAATGCAACCTACTTTGATACCAAATTATATGATCTGAAATAATCATAAACTAAAACTAATGTAGAAATGATTAGCCATTTATGATTTGAATGTTAACTGAAAGTGTGGAAATTGAGGAAAAATGCTTGAGAAGAAGACTTTATGGCAGCTGATTAAACACAAGATAGATGCATAACAGAAGTGAAAATAGTAAAAACACAGTGATACCAGACACCAAGATTGGTGATGGAGTTCGTCCCTAATGGACTACATATCCGGGTCCGCTTTCAAGATGGGCAACTGTTTTTATTAGGAATGAAAAGAAGGAGTTTATTACATAGATATTTGGTCAGTCTAAATGTGTATGCAATAATTTCTGATTACTTTCATCATATAGCCCTCTGAACTAGCTTTTCAACACCTCTTACGGATTCCAATTTTGATTTCAGATGCTCCCATAACACTGAAAACAAAACTGCCTATGACCTCTAGAATCTGTATACAAAAACCCAACAACCACTCATCCCTGATCAATGAAGGAAAACTACCTCTTATAGGCATGTAGATACATAAAAACCTCCTTGGCTAAATTCAGGATGAATTTGGTTGCAATATGGTTAGGTTTAGCTTTAGTCTAGCTGGAATTTGACACTTAGATGTTGGTTACAAGGTCCTCGTATTAGTTTGTTTGACAAGCTGCATTAAAAAACCCAAAAATACCATATGATAACCTCAAAACCACTGGTGGTTAGCTAACTAGGTGGAAATAGCTTAACTGTTCCATGTGAATAGGACTACCGTGCCAGCTAACGGTTATCTCTGGCAATTCCGACGCGAACAACTGGCAGACAACTATCTGTAATTTTCCCTATTCACATACTAACTGAAACTCCAACAATTGCAATTTCATCTGGCGGTCTTCCTTACCAGTGCGGTTGAGCACTTACTATTCACATGTTATAACCTTGACATGGTTACAATTGATATCCATTGTTGTTTGACTGCAAACTCCGACGGTTGTGGTTTCGAGACTTGTCACATGGCATTGTCTATACCTGCGGTTAGGGTGGTAGTTAACCTCCATGGCTTTAATACTCTGATGGTCTATCAAAGTTGGTATCACATGACCTCTAACACGGTTAGACTACTCGCACGGTTAGAGGTGACTGTTTAAGGTTTTTTATAATGTAATGTTTGTTAACATAGGCCGAGAGCAAGGTTTAACACATAGTTTGGGTTTTGTTAGGATTTTAGGACTTTAAAACTCATAGTTTTATTGTGATAGGACTTAGGTTTATGTAATAACACATGGTTTTTGGTGTTTAGGACTTAGAACTTAGGTTAGGTTTAACACTTAGTTCTTAGGTATTTAGAATTAGGTATTAATGTTTTCGGTTTACATTTTGAATGTTACATTTAGGTTCCAGGTTTAGGTTTCACAATACATAGTGTAGGTTTTTATATCACTTTTTTCACACTGCGACAATAATCCACATGCATATCATCGACACAAGTGCCATTTTGCGACGACAACCTGACGGCGAACCATATTGAACCTTTGCAATGGATGACACCCATGTCGACACCAAATCCTGCGAGTTGAACGAGAAGACACATGATGTCGACTAATCCTAGAAGAACTGTCGATGAACACAAGTCGATAGCTAGGTACAAACCCATATCAACTGAACACCATGAAAACCATAAACATTACCTGAACAACCTGATGCATAACCAACATTCTCAAAGCTGAACTAAATTGACGACGACACTAAACATCTGTGCAATGATTTGACGAGATCCTCCTAGATCATTCCTCTCTAGTTGAAAGCTTTTGGACCACAAAATTTTGACTAAAAAAATAGTCGATGAGGGTAGAAATCCCTCTCTTTCCACCTTGACCTGATGATGTACCAATACATTCGAACAATCACTTGCAAGTGATGACCCTAATGATGTTGACTTTGGAATTTTTCGAGTCGGTGACCTGTTTCATCCACCTGTAATATGAACAACTTGTGATGATGGGAAAAAACCTGTTATGAACATGGAAATTGAATTCTTTCCACGAAGAACCATGAGTTAGTGATTCATAATCTTTGAAAATAGTGTCTACTAGATTTTTTTTAATACCATCAACATGTATAAATAATCTATTTTGCAGAATCACAAAGACAATCAAAGATACTCTTGACATCAAAAAAGCTACTTGATTACACATACTTTCCTACTTTTTGTTTACCAAGTGAACCTGCTACAATGAACCTATCATACTGTAAGGTGAAATCTACTGCAACTTAGTTTGTCTTTGAAAGTATTGAATTAGTTGTTGATTTGTTTGTATCACTTTTACTTCATTCATTAAATGATGTTTCCATTGATTAGCACTTTCCTCTGATGCATAAGTTCCCCTTAGACACTTTGACACTGCTTTAGAAAAGGCTTTGATATGAAAACAAATAGGTTTCCTCTCCACTTGAAAAGAGGTTTCCAAATTGTTTGAAACATGACATGGTGACACAATACAAGAGAAATTGAACACTGATTTTCCCTAATACTAATCTGTATCCCTGTAACTATTAAGTTCCAAACTTAAACTAAATTGATTCATTCTGACATTAGGAAAAGGAGCTTTAGGCACAAACTGTAATTCAGGTTGTAATCCCTGCTTATGAATAAGATGTTTTGTTTTACATAGAATTGGAATAGTTTCTATCTCTTTAATCAACCCATCTTTAAGCTGACTCTCATAACTTGAACAAACATCATGTCGATTGTTATGTTGATCGTTTACACACATGATTACAAATCTCTTGTTTGAACTTATTAATCGCTTCATCTGATTAACATTAACTGAATTCAAGTGATTTTTACTTTGATGTGCCCTAACAATAAATTCAACCCCATCTTTCTTAAGGTGATATTTATGTTCTCTCATGTAAAATACTACATCACAATTATAAAGATAAGGACTTCCTAAGACAACTCCACATATGTCTACTGGAACCACATCTAATTCCACTTCATCGGTGTAATTAGTTGTAATGCAAATCTTAATCGATATTGTTTGGGGACTGTTATCTAATTTGATTTATTTAGCCATCCTAATGGGTAAGGCCTTGGATGATTCTGTGTTTCCAAACCCAAACTTTTAACTAAATATCCATAGATTAAATTTGCCTGTGATCCACTGTCAAACATTGTATCTATCTTTATATGTGTAGAAGTTATCCTTATGTTAAGTAATTAAACTCTTTTATCCTCATGTGAAGGATTTATGTTTGAAGAAGATGCAATAGTTTTCGAACTTAAACCAGTGTCATAGGTTTTACCTATCATAACCATGGTAGTTATCCTCCTTTCATCACCTGAATCTAAACCTAGATCTTGCTGGACTGCTACAATGGCATTTTGTTCATCCTTCTTCTTAAGGAACTTTTTGGGCTTAAGTTCTTAATGAAGTTTCCAACACTTAGATTCATCACGACCGATTCTCTGGAAATGAGAATAAGTAGGCATTTCCTTCTGAGCCATTGCTGGTTTCTTTCTCTTTGAAATGTTCTTCCCCTTACTGTCACTGGAATCTTTGATTTCCAACTCTTTGAATGACTGTGATGAAAAATTGAATGGTCTACCACCTGATTCAATATGTATTGCCTGAACACACACTTCATCAAAATCATCAGGATTAAACATCAATAATGTATGCTACAAATATGAATGTAAACTGTCGATGTATTTTAACAAAGTTTCACGTGTATCCAATGAAATACCAAGTGCCAATTCTTTCTTTCTGAACTCCTGAGTAAACGCCTGAGCACTTTGTCCTTTACCTTGCCTCGGATGATGCCAATCAATAACAACTTGTTGCATGTATCCTAAAGGACAGAATTGTTTCCTAAGAGCTTTTAAAAACTTAGACCATGAAGAGATGACTTTTCCTTTATGCTTTACATCTATCTGAGTTTTACATTCCCATCAAATTAAAGCTATTCCCCTCATTCTATGTGTAGCTAACTGAATTTTAGTTTTATCACTCAAAATGTTCTGATTAGGACAATACACTTCTAACTGCTTAATCCAATTATCTAACTTGCCAGGACTCATTTCGCCATCATAAGCAGGTAACTCAAATTTCAAATCCAGTTTCAAAAGAGATGTTTTCTTAGGTTTATTTTCTGTTTTAGATTCTGCACTGGAAGAAGAAGAAGAAGAATATGATGATGGAGCTGATGGAGGTGGAGGTGGTTTATCAGCCTTGCCTTTACCTTTGTCCTTCTTCAATGCCTTTGAAGAAGAAACTGCATCTCTCACCCTCATGTCTATTAGAAAATTATATATTATAGAGCAATGGAACACATACAATATTGCAGAAATATAAACATGGAAAATGCATAAAATAAGAGAGACACAAATATACATGGTTCACCCAGTTTGGGTTACATCCATGGGGAAACAACCAATCCTTCTTTAATTATATTATCCAACAAACTGAAGAGATACAACCTATAGTAGATCCGCTATAAAACCCTCTTCGCTCTCAATCTCCTCTCTCTTCCTCACTCAGAATATAGATATACATAGACGCAATACAATTCTCTCATATATAGTGACGAGTTGCCTTCTAGGGAAAAAACCCTAAATTAAACATAACTTCAATGTCAGATCATCTCCCTAATCAATGGCCCAGATTGACTCGAAATTACTAGACTTTTACAAGGCAATTTTACATCTATTTTTAGCTTCGGGGCATTGCCCCCGAACCCCTGCCAGGGGACGATTGGCTCCCGGACCCCCCAGCCGAGGGGGGATTAGTCCCCTCGGACCCCCGCGGGGGGGGACCCCTGTGGAGGGGTGTACAATATTCTTGGGGTATACATCTGGCTGAAAGCTTTGAATACATAAGATAATTAGGCCCCACACCCAACATTGTCTTCATACAGTTCTCCCAACATCTACTGCATAGTCAAGAATTCTAGCTAAAATTGTTCATCACGCATCTTAGTTTCAGTTTTTTCACCTGCATCAGATCCTGACATGGTCAATTTATGAATGACTTGTCGATTTCTAATCTCTGGATCAATTTCTCAAGAATTCATTTTCCTCGTTGTGATTTTCACCTGATTAAAATTCAATGGAAAATTATACAAACCCAACCTGCTTTGATACCAAATTATATGATCTAAAATGATCATAAACTAAAACTAATGTAGAATTCATTAGCCATTTATGATTTGAATGTTAGCTGAAAGTGCAGAAATTGAGGAAAATAGCTTGAGCAAAAATCTTTACGACAACTGATTAAACATAAGATAGATGCATAATAGAAGTGAAAATAGTAAAAACACAACGATACTAGATAGTGAGATTGATGACAAAGTTCTTCCCTGATGGACTACGTCTCCAAGTCCGCTTTCAAGATCGACAACTATTTTTATTAGGAATGAAAATAAGGAGTTGATTACACAAATATTTTATTAGTTTGAATGTGTAGGCAGGAAATTTTGATCATTTTCATCAGATGGCACTCTAAACTAGCTTTCCAACACCTCTTATGAATTCCAATTCTAACTTTGGATGCTCCCATAAAGCTGAAAATAAAACTGCCTATGACCTCCTAAATCTACATACAAAAACCCAACAACCACTCATCCCTTATCAATGAAGGAAAACCACCTCTTATAGGCTTGCATGTACATAAAAACCTCCTTGGCTGAATTCAGGATGAATTTGGTTGCAATCTGGTTAGGTTTAGCTTTGGTCTAGTTGGAATTTGACACTTAGATGTTGGTCACAAGGTCCTCGTATTAATTTGTTTGACAAATTGCATTAAAAAACCCAAAAATACCACATGATAACCTTGAAACTACTGGTGGTCAGCTAATTGGGTGGAAACAGCTTAATTTTTCCATGTGAACATGACTACTGTGCCACCTAGCCATTATCTCCAATGGTTCCAGTGCGAATACCTGGTGGACAGATGTCTGTGGTTTTCCCTGTTCACATACTAACTAAAACTCCGACGGTTATGGTTTCATCTGGCGGTCTTCCTTACTTGCACAATTGCATGCTTGTTGTTCACATGTTGTAACCTTGACATGGTTATAGTTGATATCTGCTACGGTCTGACTACAAACTCTAACAGTTGTCATTCCGAGGCCTGCCACATGGCATTGTCTATACCTACGGTTAGGGTGGCGGTTAACCTCCATGGCTTTAATACTCCGACAGTCTATCAAAGTTGTGATCACATGACCTCCGATGTGGTTAGACTACCCGTGAAGTGAGAGGTGACTGATTATGGTTTTTTATAATGTAATGTTTGTTGACATAGGCCGAGAGCAAGGTTTAACACATAGTTTGGGTTTTGTTTGGGTTTTAGGACTTTAAAAGTCATAGTTTTATTACAATAGGACTTAGGTTTATGTAATAACACATGGGTTTTGGTGTTTAGGACTTAGAACTTAGGTTACGCTTGACACTTAGTTCTTAGGTATTTAGCATTAGGTATTAATGTGTTTGGTTTACATTTTGAATTTTGCATTTAGGTTCTAGGTTTAGGTTTCACAATACATAGTGTAGGTTTTTATATCACTTTTGTCACAATGTGACAATAATCCACATGCATATCATCAACACAAGTGGCATTTGTCACAACAACCTAACGGCGAACCATATCGAACCTTTACAACGGACGACACCCATGTCAACACCAAATCCTACAAGTCAAACAACAAAACACATGTTGTCGACTAATCTTGGTGGAATTGTCGATGAACACAAGTCGACATCTAGGTACAAACCCATATCAATTGAGTGCCATGAAAACCGTAAAAATTACCTGAATAACCTGATCTATAACCAACATTGTCCAAGCTAAACTGAATTGACAATGACATTGAACATCTGTGCAATGATTTGACGAGATCCTCTTGGATCAGTTCATATGAAATTGTTGTAGTTATGCGGACCATTTATGATGGCATTCATTCTGCAACTTCCCTTGTGTCTGTATAAACTGAAGAGGTCAATGATCTGTGTGGATGATGGTATAATTCCCCATACTGTAATGCTTCCATTGCCGAAAATCCTGCATGATGGAATACATCTCTTTATCAGAGGTGGGGTATTTACCAAATGTATCAAAGAGTGTCTCACTGTGATAGGCCATTGGATGCCCTTACTGGGTTAGGATTGCACCAATGGCATAATCAGAGGCATCTATCTCAATTTCAAATAGTTGTTGCGGACCTGGTAATATGAGTACAGGTGTAGAGAAAAGGTGTTGCTCCAGCTCAACAAATTCTTTCTATTGGGACTCAGACCATAAAAACATTGCTTTTGCTTCATCCTTAGTAACTTGACTCAAAGGCCAAGTGATATGGGAGAATCCCAACATGAACCTTCGGTAGATATTGGGAAGGCCCAAAAAGCTACAAAGCTCTGTTAGAGTGGTCGGGGCTGGCCAATCCCAAATGACTTGGATCTTAGCTGGATCAACACACACACCTTTCTCATCAATTATGTAACCTATATATTGGACCTAGTTCATACCAAAGGTGCATTTCTCTAGGTTGGAACATATTTTGTGTTGACGTAGAGTTTGCAGGACATGTTGAATGTGTTGCAAGTTATATTCCCAACCCTTGTTGAAGATGAGGATGTTGTCCATATATACAGCCATGCATGAGTTGGTGAAGGGCCACAAGGTGTCATCCATCAGCCTCATGAAATTTGCAAGGGAATTTGTCAGCCCAAAAGGCATGAAAACCACTTAAAAACGCCCTCCTTGGATTTGAAGGCAATCTTCCATAGATCTGTGGGTTCTATTTGAACTTGGTGATAGACGGACTTCAAATCAATCTCGTTGAAGTACATGACCCTCTTGAGATGGTCAAGGAGGTCATTAATCTATGGGATAGGATACTTGTTCCTGACAATGATTTTATTTAGTGTCTAATAATCAATGCAAATTCTCCATCCCATCCTTCTTCTGCACGAGTACAATTGGGCTCCCACAAAGTAATGAACTTTGTCATATGTGCCCTTTTTGCAGCAACTCGAAGATCTTAGTCTTTATTTCTTCCTTTTCTAGTAGAGAGCGACAGTATATCGACCCAGTGGACAGGGTTGCTCTGGGAGTTAGATCAATCAAATGCTTAACCTGACATTGCAAAAGTACCCCTATGGGTGAGGAGAAGATGTCCATGTATTCTTCCACAAACTTATCCACTTGATTCTACTTCATGGAGGTTCCCTTCTTGAGGGCCATGGATGTGGCCACGATCTTCCCCTTAATTTGAGATAAAATAAAAAAGAAAACAAATTTCCCAATTTTGGAGATGATCTTACTGAATTGCTTAGCAGATATGAAAGAAATAGCGGCAGGTGGGGCTACCTCTGGTATCCTATATATTTTACTGCCCAAAGTAATAATAACAGTGTGAAACCTAGACTTAGATACAACATGCAGCTTCCACAAGTATGGTTGGCCTAATAATACATCCCACAGTTTAAGGGGGACAACATCACATAGTACATCATTCATGAAGGGATTGATGTTACAAGGCAAGCAACATTGCTAGCTAATGCAGAGTTCTCAACCTTGGTGGAGCCATCTGATGGTGTCTGACTATGGGTGTGGTGTCATCAGTAGGCCCAACCACTTCACGACCTCAACTAAGATGAGGTTATTTTGATGTAAGAACCCTCGGTTAAAAATCCATGTAATAAAGTTAATAAAGGAAAATTAATAACCAAGGTCATGGCACACTTATTCCAAGTTGTGTGTTGAGAAAAAACATCCTAGTGTGGGTGTTCATTTGGTTTATTATGGCTAAGGCAATTGGCAAAGCCCATGGAAAAGGCATTAAAAAGGCAAAGAGGCATTAATTGGAATTTTATTTATGAAAATAAAGGAAATTAGGATAAATGAAGGTGAAAGGTCACAAGTTTCATGTGAGGAGGAAAATGAAGGAAAAAAATGGAAAATGAAGAAAATTGAGACCTCATTAATAAAAAAGGATTTTGAGGATCAATTCACAATCTTTTATCAACTTTATCTAGGAGCTCTCTCTCATACTCTTGGACACTTAGATCATTCTTGGAGAAATCTAGCATTGGAGGAAGAAAAGATAAGGAAGGACAAAGAAATAAAAGGGAAGCAAAGATTAAGCAAGGAAAAGTGGGATCTAGCAGCTATAGCGGGATTACTTGTAGGTATCAAGTTGCATGTATGATTTCCTTGCTAGTTTTGGCATGCATGGTACATGAATGTGGGTATTTGGTTCTCTTGTTGTCATTGGAATGGGTTTTTCCAAGTGTGATAATGGTTTTCAGCCTTGCCTTTCCAATTTTGAGTAGCCATGGTGTGATGGGGTTTCTCTTTTTTGGTTGAGATGGATTGTCGAATGATTTTGAAACTGAGTGGGGTGGTCTCAAGGGAGAAACACAAGGCATAGGAATCCCTGGACCGGTGAAGGTGGGATTGCGGTAAATCCTAATTATGTATACCTTCATTGGGCCTTGGAATCCTCAACTGGTGAATGGTGGGATATATGGTAAAGCCTAAAGGTGGATACAGACAAATTCCTCACGGTTTAGGTGGAGATATCTAGAGGAATTGATGCTTGTACAGGCCTAGTGATCCTTGGACTGATATATGGTGGGATTGTTGTAAATCCTAGAGGTGTATGTTTCTTGTTTGGGCCTAGGAATCCCTTGGTGGGATTACAGTAAATCCTGGTTGTATAGATGAGGGTTTGAGCATAAGAATCCCTTGGTGGATTTCGATAAAGCTTGAGGAAGCCCTACTTGTTTTTTAGTAAGTCCCACATTCACACTTGGAATATGGCATGGGGGTGATTGAATGAAAGAAAGATTTAGTTTAGCCCAATATATGGTCAGGTGGTACATGGAAGTCCCTAACCTAGTTTCATTTTGCATATGTTAAAAAGCTATCTTTTCCTCTTTTGTATTATGTGTAAATGTGCTTGTTATTATGTGGTTGTTCTATTATTGTTATTCTACTGGTTATATGTTATTTATAAGCATGGTTTTATGATAGATCTTAGCCATGGATCTCATTATGTTTTGATTAGTAAATGAATGAGTAATGAATGTATGATATAATAGATGATAATGTAGCTATTATGAGAGGTGTTAGAAAATTATATATTACAGAGAAATGGAACACATAAAATATTGTAGAAATATAAACACAGAAAACGCATAAAACAAGAGAGACACAAATATACGTGGTTCACCTAGTTTGGGCTACGTCCATGGAGAAACAGCCAATCCTTCCTTTTATATTATCCAGAAAACTGAAGAGATACAACCTACAACAGATCCATTGTAATTCCCTCTTTTCTCTCAATCTCCTCTCTCTTCCTCACTCAGAATATAGATATACATATACACAATACAATTCCCTCATATATAGTGAGGGGTTGCCTTCTAGGGAAAAAAACCCTAAATTAAACATAACTTCTACCGTCAGATCTCCGCCTAATGAATGGCCCAAATTGACTACGAAATTAAAACATTTTACAAGGTAATTTTACATCTATTTTTAGCCCTAGAAGGCCCCCCTAGACCCCCCTGCAGCGAATATTTTACCGGCGGCATTGCCACCCCATTATGAACTAGGGTCAAAGGTGGTGATACCTTTGAATACAGAAGATAATCAGGCTCCACACCCAACAATCTCCCACTTGGAGACTGATTATAGTATCTTCACCACTGCTTCATTTGTTGGACAATGACTCCACTTTGGACCTGGGATCTTCTTCATCAAACTTGAAGACCAATTGAAATTGATCAAATTCTTAGTTTCTGCTTGGTTACAACTTTTGTTAACACATCTGCAAGATTATAGCTAGTATGTATTTTTTCCATCTTCAATTGTCCATCTTCCAACACTAACCATATGAAATGGTACTTGAGCTATATATGTTTAGTCTTGGAATGAAATGCAATGTTCTTTGCAAAATGTATGGCACGGTGGCTGTCACTGTATAACCTGCCCAACTCTTGCTTCTTACCCAATTCATCCAGAAACCTTTGTAACCAAATCATTTCTTTACTATCCTCTGTAGCAACAACATACTCTCCTTTTGTTGTTGAGAGTGCAACAACACTTTGTACTTTTCAGACCCAACTGGCAGTTGTTCCACCTATAGTAAACACATACTATGTTGTGCTCCTCCTGTTATCTCTATCACCCGCCATATCTGCATCAACATATCCCTATAGAGAAATGTTTGAACCACCAAAGCATAATGCTTGATTTGTGGTACCTCTCAAATACCTGAGAATCCACTTCACCGCCATCCAATATTATTTTCCTGGATTGTTCATGTACCTGCTTACAGCTCCCACTACATGTGCAATATTAGGCCTTGTGCAGACCATTGCATACATTAAGCTTCCAACTACTAATGCATATGGAACTTTAGACATATGAGTCATTTCTTCTTGAGTCTTGGGACACTCCTCCTTACTTAATTTGAAATGGCTATACTAACTGGTTTTGCATTCTCCATATTAAACCTTTTCAACACCTTTTCTATGTACTCACTTTGAGATAATGTTAATTTGTGATTTTCCTATCTCTAGTTATTCTCATACCAAGGATTTGTTTTGCAGCACCCAAATCCTTCATTTCAAATGAGTTCGCCAAATTTCTTTTGAGCACATTTATTTCCTACATGTTAGAACCTGCAACAAGCATGTCATCTACATACAATAACAATATAATATAGCTGCCATCATTTTTCCTATTGATATAAACACAATGTTTAGAGTGACATCTAGTATAACCTTGTTCAAACATAAGCCTGTCAAATTTTAGATACCACTGCCTTGGAGCTCGTTTTAAGACATACAAGCTCTTCTTCAACCTGAACACTAGTTTCTCCTTTCCTTTTACCTCATATCCTTGTGGTTTTTGCATATATATCTCTTCCTCCAAATCCTGTGGAGAAAGGTTGTCTTTACATCTAACTGCTCAAGATGCAAATATTTAGCTGCTACTAGACTTAAAATAGTTCTAATTGAATTCATTTTAACAACAGGAGAAAATATCTCATCAAAGTCTATACCCTTTTCTATGCAAACCCTTTCACCACAAATCTAGCTTTATACTTTTTTCTACCTCCATCTTCTTCCTTCAACTTGTAAACCCATTTATTCTGCAATGTTGTTTTACCTGCAGGCAACCTGACTGAGTCCCAAGTCTGGTTATGTGCTAAGGAGTCCATATCTTCTTTCATGGCTTGCTCCCACTTCTTCCCGGTTTCTACTTTCACTGCTTCTTCATAACATTCTGGTTCACCAAAATCAGTCAACAATACATAATATAGTGAAGGACAACATCGTTTAGGGGGTCTACTTATCTAGGTAGATATTCTAACACCACTTTCAAGTGTATGAGGTGCTTGTTGTTGTTGTGGTTGTTGTTCTGGCCATTTAACATTATGATTTTCAGGCACCATCACTTTTTTTGTGATCTCATCAAGCGATGTGTATTCTCTATTTTCTTTTTCTTGTTTCTTTTCATATAGCTAATCCTTATATAAAACATTTATATTGAATATGACATCTTTGCTCCTAATGATTTTTTGTTTTTCATAATCATAAAAGAGATAACCAAAATCATTAACGCCATATCCAATAAAGGTACATTTCTTTGATTTTGCCTCAAGATTTGTTCTATTTTCTTTATTAATGTGGACAAAGGCTTCACAACCAAAATTCTTTAAAAAGGAGTAGTTTACCTTTTTACCTTTCCATGTCTCCTCTAGAATACCACCATCCAAGGAACTTGAAGGCCCTCTCTTTATTAGATAAACATCAGTATCTACAACATCTGCCCAAAATTGTAAAGGCAATCCTGCATGCAATCTAATGCACCTTGCACGCTCCATGATTGTCCTGTTCATCCTTTCTAACACACCATTTTCTTGTGGTGTTCCTGGAACTATCTTCTCTCTATGAATTCTATTCTTTGAACAGTACCTAGAAAACTCTTTGCTGCAATATTCACCTCCATTGTCTGATCTGAGACACTTCAACCTTTTTCCTGTCTCATTTTCAACCAAAGCTTTCTATTTCTTGAAAGTATAAAATACATCAAATTTATTTCAAATACAATAAATCCAGGTTTTTCTAGTTGCATCATCAATAAAAGTAACATAATAATG
>APFE031206998.1:50013-246603 GCA_000404065.3 Pinus taeda | reverse complement strand
TGTGCTTGAGCCTATGATGCCACAATGTCGTATCTTCTCCTGTAGAGGTTAAAGCATTAACAGAATTAGAAATACCATTGCATAAATACAATGTACCAACCTTTCCTCCTTTCACTATTAGAAGGGATCCTTTAGTGACCTTCCAAGTTTTATCTGTGAAAGTAGTTACGCAACTTTCACCTCCCAAATGCCCTGCTGAAATTAGATTTTTCTTCAGATCTGGAACATGCCTTACCTCCTTCAATAGCCATTTATTTTCATTTTTCTATTTTATGAAAACTGTACCCATTCCAATGATTTTACAGGGTTTATCATCACCCAATCGAACTTGTCCAAAATCTCCTTGAACATAATCATGAAAATGTTTCCTATCAGGTGTGGCATGGAATGAAGCCCCTGAATCTACCACCTAGGCATCAATAATATTTTCTAAAGAAAGAATCAAAGCATATTGCAACACATCACCTGTTACATTTGCTTCATGATTATTTTATTGTTGCGCATATCCTTCTTTTCCCTTCTGAGACTTGTAGTCTTTCTTCAGTTGTCATTTCTTCCCGCATTTCCAGCACACTATCCCTAATCTGGACTTGGATCTACCTTTTCTTGACTTACTGTGATATCCAGGGCTCTTTCCTCTTTCCATTTTTCTTCCCCTAGTCTATGCAGTAAAAGCATTACCTAATGTTTCTCCAGAGCTTTTTTGTCACATTTCCTCGCTAGGGATTGCATCGACAACATCATCAAACTTTAAAGTACTAGATCTAGAGGCAGAGTTACTAATGGCCATAACTAAACCATTCCAACTTTCTAGCAATGAGCACAAAAATAACAGAGCCCTAACTTCATCATCAAAAATTACCCCTATAAAACTTAACTAACTGGTAACTGTATTAAATTCATTTAAATGATCAGCATTAGATCCACCTTCTAACATTTTCATATTAATTAAACACTTCATAATAAATACCTTATTTGAGGCCTAGGGTTTTTCATATAGTTTGGCCAATGTCGACATTAAACCCTCTGTTTTCGTTTCCTTTGAACTATTAAACGCTATCGGCGCCAATAGGCACAGCCGTATTGTTCCAAGTGCCTTTCTGTTGAGAATATCCCATTCTGTGTCTGTCATACTCATTAGCTTCTTTGCCTTTCTACTCAATGGTTGGTACAGATCTCTCTAATACAGATAATCTTCCATCTGCATCTTCCGTAGCTGGTAGTTTTTGCCATTAAATTTTTCAACCCTAAATCTACCATCTTCCGCCATTGCTCCCACTCAAACCAGGAACCCTTCTCTCCTGCGAGTTTATCAGCCAAATGGACCTTCGACTCTGATACCAGTTGTTAGAAAATAATATATTACAAAGCAATGGAGCACATAAAATATTGTAGAAATGTAAACACAGAAAACTCATAAAACAAGAGAGACACAGATACACGTGGTTCACCCAGTTTGGGCTATGTCTACGGAGAAACAACCAGTCCTTCCTTTTATATTATCCAACAAACTGAAGAGATACAACCTACAACAGATCCACTGTAATTCCCTCTTCGCTCTCAATCTCCTCTCTCTTCCTCACTCAGAATACAGATATACATAAACACAATACAATTCCCTCATATATAGCAAGGGGTTGCCTTCTAGGGAAAAAAACCCTAAATTAAACATAACTTCTACTGTCAGATCTCCACCTAATGAACAGCCCAGATTGACTACGAAATTTCAACATTTTACAAGGCAATTTTACCTCTATTTTTATCCCTAGAAGGCCTCCCCCTGGACCCCCTTGCAACGAATATTTTACGGACGCGTTGCCACCCCATTACGAACTAGGGTCCAATATGGTGATACCTTTGAATACATAAGATAATCAGGCTCCACACCCAACAATAGGGAATCATACCTTCTTGAAAATTTTCAGATAAGTATGAAGTCCTTATGCTAATATGTGTTTATATGGCCTGTTTTCATGATGTGTTTAATGGAATGTTTGTCATGGCTAGGCCTTATCAGGTTATGTCCTTGTTCAAGTTTTTCTTTAGAGGCATTTTCATCATGTTATTTATCATTTCTATAAGTTTCATGAAGTTCTAGGCAGAGGCCTAAGTCCTAGCCCTGAAAAGTGGCTCAGAATATGAGGTCGCTGAAACATAACTGCTTGAAAAAGGCCACAGTCGCATGGACGCCTTATTGTGGGAGAGAATGGAGGGTCTCAATTGTATGGAAGGATTGTTATGGGAGCAACTGGGGGTCTAGTTCAACAAGACATCAAGTTCTCTTAGGGGTTGGACACCTGAAGGGGTTGGTTGGCTCTTGAAGGTTCTGTAGCTCCTGAGTAAGGTCAGTTTGGTTTTGTTTAGTCAATTCCACTTTCTTAATTGTACTGGGGAGTTGAATCATATCATAGTAACTTTTTATCACATGTTTACCCTAGTGGAATTGTTAGCTTGGGTAAATGTTGGAGGAGGGTGTTACAGAGTGGTATCAGAGCATGGTTCACCCATTGGAATGGATGGGAAGAATGTATTTTTCATGCATATATATCAGTTTTGTATGTGTTCTTTATGTTTGTGATATATGTGATTTTTGTGTATGCATGGTGGTGGTCATTGTTGCATGATTTTCGCCATGCGAAAGATGATGTTGTTGTTGTTGGATGTGGTTTTCATGAGTGCGCGTCGGTTATAAATTTGTTATGCATGTCAATGTCTATATGTCGGTATGCATGCATTGTCATGGTTATGGTATAGTCATGTATGATATCTGGATAATGGTTGAAATTATATCTATATATTGATATGATTATGTTTATATATACATGTATGGTGCTAATCTGGTTGATCTTGCATATGAGATATCCTCCCCTAAACTATATTGAGGTATGTTGATTATCTTTATATTTTTTGGTTTAGATGACATGGTATACATGCATGAAGAAGATCAAATATGACTAGCAAGATGGTATACTATGGTTCACAAGATTCTCCCTATAGATCATATGAGAAACATGGTGATGGACACTCTCCTAACATTAAAAATACATTAAGTTTGAAGGTAGAAATAATAAGTTGCAAAGAAGATAATGACATAATCATTTAGGCATAGGAGAAACAAGCAAAGATTAATGTAGTTATCCTTCAGAGTTTCTCATATCTGCAGAGACATGGATTCCTTAGGATCATCCATGGGAAGGAGGATAGGACTAATGGGGCTTATGGCACTAGGTATCATGGTGGACACAGGTCAGATAGAGATGACATGATTAGATATGTTAGGTTCTTAGGTACACCTGATAAGAGAGGCGACAGACATAGGTTCTATTCTAGTTCTGGTTCTGACAGGTATCATGGTCATCATCGTTATCATCCTTACAGGAGGAGTGAAAGAGGATATTTTCCATATGAGTTCAAGAAAAGAAAGCCACCTACCTTTTATGGATATTTGAAGAAACCGGAAGATGTAGAGGCATGGTTACTTGGGATGAAGAAGTTCACTAAGTTGCATGATTACACAAAGAACATGAAGGCTAGAATAGCTATCTTCAGCCTCAAAGGGAAGGTAGACATCTGGTGGAAATATGTGAAGTGGGTTAGAGACAACAAGACATAAGAGTTGAGATGGCATGAATTCAAGAGACTTTTCAGGAAGAAGTACTTGTTAGAGAGGTACTACAACAATAAGGCCAAAAACATTCTACGAGCTAAATATGAGATCAATGATGGATGAGGATTATATGACCAATTTCCTAGAGTTATTGAGGTATGTATCATATCTTAAGGATGAGAAAACCAATTTTTAGAGATTTGTCAATGGATTACCATTAGAATTTAGAGGTCATATTGAGTATAATGAGCCTTGGCCACTTGAAGAAGTCATTAGTAAGTTGAAGCATTGTTATGAGAAATCAAAGAGAAAGACAGAGTCTCAACAAGGTTGTGAAGGGAAAGACAAGGCTAAAGGTAAATCATAGTCAAATCAAACAAGACCCTAGGATGCAGATGAGATGGAAAATTTTGCACCTTACAAAAAATTTAATGGACCTCAACTTGGAGAAAAACGGAATAAAGATGATGGTAAGGAACGGTTCCAATGTTAGACATGTGGTGAGGAGAATCTAAAGAGAGATTTCCTGCAAAACTAGGGTGGTAGACCTCATATTTACAATCGACAAGAAACATAGATATTTGGGGATGTTGGGCATAGAAATCCATGGATCTATGCAACATTGGATAATAGGTAGGCAGATCACCAAGCATTTATTATCGAGATGGATGGTAAGCTTTGTGATCAAGTCGTTTCTATTTTTATTAACCCTAGATCTAATTATAGTTATGTTAATATTGACTTGGTGGATAAGTGTGGTTCGAATAAAAAAGTGCATGAAAAATCTTGGTTAGTGCAATTGGCTACAAGTACCAAGAAAATAGTTCATCATTGGATAATAGCTTGTGCATTTGAGTTGAATGATATGCCTACATCAACGGATTTGAATGTGCTTCCATTGGGATCATACAATATGTTGTTGGGTATGGACTCATTGTATCTTCATTGGACCAAGGTGGATTGTTACAACAAGGCTATTACATGCTTGGATGATAATGGAAAGTAAAGGATCTTGCAGGGTAAGAAGAAGGAAACATTACTTAGAATGGTCACATCTATGCAGGAAAAGTGTAGTCACATAAAAGGGTGTGTGTTATTTGTAGTACATATCCAATGATAAAGGTAAGGATGTTGATGATGCAGAGGCATTAAGAAGGTACCTGGTTTTATAACAGTTTCTGGATGTGTTTCCTGTAGATATTTCAGACTTGCCACCTCATAGATAAGTGGAATTTTCTATTGAGTTGGTACCATGGGTAACACTTGAATTAAAGGCATCATACAAGATGAGCACACCAGAGTTAGTAGAGTTGAAGTTGCAGTTAAAGGAAATGCTTAACAAGGGATAACATAGGCCAAGTGTATCACCTTGGCGTACATCAGTGTTTCAGTGTTGTTCACAAGGAGGAAGGATGGTACTCTGAGGTTGCGCATTGACTATAGGCAGTTAAAAAATGTAACCATCAAGAATAGGTATCCATTTCTAAGGATTGAAAACTTGTTTGATTAGTTGAAGGGAGAAACAATGTTCTAAAATGTTGATCTGAGATCAGGATATCATCTGACAAGTACGCATCAAAGAAGAGGACATCTACAAGACTGCTTTCAGGATGAATTATGGGCATTATGATTTTTTGTTAGTTCCATTTTGTTTGACTAATTCTCTACCTACTTTTATGTGCTTGATGAATGTGTTGCATCCTTATCTGGACAAGTTTGTTATTGTATTCATTGATGATATATTTATATATTTTAAGAATGAGGAAGATCATGTTGAACATTTAGCAGTAGTACTATGGTTTCCAAGAGAGAATCATTTGTATGCCAAACTTATAAAATGTGGTTTCTTTCAGACAGAGGTACATTACTTGGGACATGTTGTTTCTAAGGAAGGAATAGAAGTGGATCTCAAAAGGATAAGAGCTATCATGGAACAGGCAACTCATAGGAATGTGGATAAGGTAAGGTCATTTATGGGGTTTGAAATTTACTATAGGAGGTTCATCAGGAACTTCTTGTTCATTGCATATCCTATTACATCATTGCAAAGGAAATTTAAGAAATTTGAATGGATAGAGGAATGTGAAACATGTTTTGAATAGTCAAAGTAGTTGTCGACAAATTATCCAATTCTTAAGGTTGCAGATCTAGATAAAGAGTTTTTGGTGTGCACCAATACTTGCAAGAGAGAGCTTGGTGGAGTCCTTATGCAAGAGGGAAAGGTGGTATGCTATGAATCAAGGAAACTGAATGAACATGAGCATAATTATGTTACACATGATCTTCAGTTGGCAGCGATCATCCATGTGTTGAAGATGTGGAGGCACTATCTTCCTGGTAGTATGTTTGTATTGATGAGTGATCATAGTGGATTGAGATAACTGTTTGACCAAATGAATCTAAATGTCAGGCAAGCTAGATGGTTGGCCACGACCAGTGAATTCAACTTTTAGATCAGGTACATTAAGGGAAAGGAAAATAGGGTTGCAGACACTCTTAGCATAAGAGTGCAGGTGAATCATACAACAGTTATGAGCTCTTATGGGACAGATCTACAAGATCAAATCTTACAGGTAGGACAACAAATGACATGTATAGGGAGCTTATGCATAGGTTAAAATAAGGTACAAGTGATCAAAATGTGGACTATTGTCTCACAAAAAACAATATCTATTTTTCAGACAACAATGAGCTCAAGAAGCTTGTCTTTAAGTAATTTCATGTTAAACCATATTCAAGTCATCCAAGATATCGTAAGACATTGACAACGGTGAAGAAGTTCTATTATTGGTCAAATATGAAGAAGGAAGTCCCAAAGTTTGTGGCGAGATGCTTGGATTGTCAATAGGTAAAAACAGAGTGTAAACATCCAGGTGGTCTACTACAATTGATTCTAATCCTAGAGTGGAAATGAAGTCATTTCCATGGGTTTCATTACAGGTTTCAGGAGGACATCTAGACAACATGATTCTATCATGGTTGTGGTGGACAAGTTGATAAGGTAGCACACTTCATTCCAGTGAAGTCTACTTATTCAGCTAGTGATGTAGCAAAGGCATTCATGAGAGATATAATGAGGTTACATGGTGTTCCAAAGAAGATTGTGTCAAACAGGGATGCTAAGTTCACTTCTAAGTTTTGGAAGGAGTTGTTTGTAGGTTTGGGGACAAAGTTGGCCTTCAGCATAACTTATCATCTCCAGACATATGGGCAGATAAGGAGGGTCAATAGGGTATTGGATGACAGGTTGAGGATGTATGTGATGCATTAGTAGAGGAGATGAGAGGAGTACCTTCCATTGATTGAGTTTGCTTATAACAATGGGTATTAGAAGTCACTGAGGATGAGTCTCTTTGAGGCACTTTATAGGCATAGTTGTAATACTCCCATTAGTTGGAGTGATACAGTGAAAAGGGTGTTGATAGGACTGAACACGTTGGAAGAAGTGGAATAGGAAATGCAATTTATCAAGAAGAATTTAAAGGAATCACAGGACAGGCAGAGAAGTCATGCAAATTAGCACAGGTTGTTTAAGGAGTTTTAGGTTTGGGAAAATGTGTACTTTCACATCAAGCCCAAGAAGAGCCCCTTCAGGATTGGGTCATGTGTGAAGTTAGAACCTCAGTATTGTGGGCCTTTCGAGATCCTTGAGAGGATTGGACCAATGGCCTATAGACTTGCACTGCCTCCAATAGTGAAAGTCCATGATGTTTTCCATCTTTCATTGCTTAAAATATACGTAAAGGATGTTGATCATGTTATTGATTGGTTTGTATTGCAAGTCGATCCAGAAGGATAATTCTAGCTAGAACCTCATTGTATTTTGTAGATAAATATGCTCATGCACTAGAACCAATAAATCGAGCAGATTAAAGTGCAGTGGAATCACTTTGGGCCTGATGAAACTACATGGGAGATGGTTGATTAGATACAAACTATGTATCCTTTATTATTTTTCAATTGAGGCAAAGCAGTTTTGGTATATGTATATATGTATATGGATGTAAATTCCACAATGAGCTATGTTATAAATATCCAATAAGAGGTATGGTTTTCATGTTGGTTTTCTTTTCATAAAATTGATCATTGTAAATATTGCATCAAGATAAGTTATAAAACTCCATGGGTAGTATGTTTTTCTTTTCAGTGGTGTTGTTAGTTGTAGGTGTCAGTGAACACCACAGACAGTGTTCCCTTGTGTGGGGGGGGGGGGGGGGGGTCTATAAAACCCCGGTTAAAAATCCATGTAATAAAGTTAATAAAGGAAAAATAATAACCAAGGTCATGAGACGCTTATTCCAAGATGAATGTTGGGAAAAACATCATATTGTGGGTGTTCATTTGGTTTATTATGGCTAAGGAAAATTTTAAAAGCAATGGAAAAAGCATTGAAAAGGAAAAGAGGGATTAATTGGCATTTTATTTATGAAAATAAAGGAAATTAGGAGAAATTGAAGGTGAAAGGTCACAAGTTGCATGTGAGGAGTAAAATGAAGGAAAATAATGGAAAATGAAGAAAATAAAGGCCTCATTAATAAAAAGGCTCCTGAGTATCAATTCATAAAATTTTGTCAGTTTTAGCTTGGATCTCTCTCTCTCTCATAGTATTGGACACTTAGAGAATTCTTGGAGCACTCTAGCATTGGAGGAACAAAATATAAGGAAGGACAAAGAAAGCAAAGGGAAGCAAAGATCAAGAAAGGAAGAGTGGGATCTAGCAACCACAACAGATTACTTGCATGTATCAAGTTGCATGTATGGTTTCCTTGCTAGTTTTGGCATGCATGGTACATGCATCTAGATATTTGGTTCTCTTGTTGTCATTGGAATGGGTTTTTCTAAGTGTGACAGTAGTTTTTAGCCTTATCTTTCCATTTCCGGGTAGCCATGGTGTGATGGGGTTTCTATTACTTGGTTGAGATGGATTACCAAATGGTTTCGAAATTGAGTTGGGTGGTCTCAAGGAAGAAACCCAAGGCTTAGGAATCCTTGATTGGTGAATGGTGAGATATATGGTAAATCCTATGGGGTGGAGCCTTGTTGGTCCTAAGAATAGTTGGCTTATTGGGGCCTGACCCAGGTTCAAAGTTGATTTGACCAAACAAATCTCGGTACTATTGGCCCTCTCGACAACAATCTGCGAAGCGCGGACTGAGGTCTCACCCCCCCAGAGTAGTATGGGAGGTTACTAGAACTAGGTTTTGCACCTAGAGATATATGATGAGTTCAAGTGGTCCATGGTTTGACGCTGCGTGTAAGTTGCTTCGCGCACTTTCCTGTACCTTGCAGCCTGAGATGTTTCCTTCGTGCAACCCTACTCAGGGGCTGAACACTGTGCTTCTACGTTATTACCCAATATTTTACTGGTATTCCTATGTTAGTTGATTATCTTAGCCTACTTGCATGCTTTAAGTTATACTTAACAACATAAACCATTCATACAGGAGCATGCAGTAAATAAATAGTATATTTGAAAGTATATCAAATATGTATTAATCCAAGAACATATACACAGAATTATGATAAAACTTCTCTTTATTAATTCCTTCCTCGGTTACAGACTCAACTCCTCCCTGCGCACTCAGCTGCAGGGATCCACGCACTCAGCTACAGACTACTAGGCCTCTGTGCACTCAGCTACAGAGCCTTCTCCTACTCTACGACCCAAAGACACTTTACACTTGTGACTCAATCACTTGGACTTGTTATTCTTCTCTACCATTCATTACCTTTTACACTTAGAGCCTTGCTCTATTTATACAATCCCATGGTCCACGAACCATGGGTGGGTCTATCCAGCTGACATTACATTACAGACCTAGGGTGGAAAACCCTATGACTCTATTATACTTTCGTGCCATGTACCCAAAATTCACGAATCTTTACAACAAGATTGGGTCAAAACTTGGGCTTTGAGCCCCAAAACATGCCTTGGGCGGGGGGGGATTCCATGCCCAATGAGCCCCCAACACAAACATTGTGACTCACCCTCGAGTCACTCGGTTGGTGTAGTGATCCTTGCGCAGAGTCCCTCCAACTGTTCTCGAATTGCGCGAAGGTTAGCAACTCACTGAGTTGTTGCTTTCTAGATCTGTTGCATATGTTGTTCCGAGACATCTGTGTTTGAGTTGCTTCCATACATATGTACCGGTATCTACTGCATATGTTTATAGTCCCGCGCCTTTGTTCAGATCCTTGGAGCGCAAAGGCTGTGCTTCTACCGGCTAGTTAGATAGTCTGCACACCTGTGTGGGGCTTCAAGCGACTGCTATTCACTTTGCCTGGGAGGGGTTCTCCGTTTAGTTTGACTAGCTGGGCTGTGCCTCCATCTGTGACCTCCTTAACTACATATGGTCCCAACCAATGCATTCTAAACTTTCCCAAAAAAATTTTAAACTTACTGTCATATAGCAGCACTAAGTCATTTACCTTGAAGGTGCGCAACTTAATATGGCGATCGTGCCATGCCTTTTCACACTGCTTTTGTACCTGTTGATGAAAACCCACCAGGAACTGTTCCTTCTCAATTTCTTCCAATTGTGCGAGCCTTTCTTCCTGAGCTTTGCGGTCCGTCATACCTGTGAGCGCTACTATGCACAGACTAGGTACAATATACTCCATTGGCATGATAGCCTCCATGCCATAAACTAACTGGAAAGGTGTTTGTCTCATCAGTTTCTTGCATGTTGTTCGATAAGCCCATAGTACTGTAGGTACTTGCAGGTCCCAATCACTTCGCTGTGCATTGCATACTTTCGTTAGCGCTGTCTCCAATATTTTGTTGAATGATTCTACTATCCCATTGGCTTGTGGGTGATACAGTGTGCTTTTCTAATGATATACATGGAACCCTTTTGTAAGCATGTTGATGGTTTCATTTAGGAAATGTGTACCACAATCACTCATTAAGATTTTTGGACAGCCAAATCAGGTCAACATGTTTTCAAATAAAAACTTTGCAACCGTAGCGGCTGTGCAGTCTTTGATCGCTTGCACTTCCACCCATCACGTTAAGTACTCCGTCGGGTGATGATGTATCGCGCGCCCGGTTTTCCCTAAGGTTTGATAGGTCCTACAAAGTCAATTGTCCATTTCTCGAAAGGCTACAACATCATTTGTGGATTCAACGGAATCTCATCCCTTCGTGATGGTTTGCCAATCCTTTGACATATATCACAGGCCTTACAATGTGCTTTTGAATCCTGGTGAAGGGTTGGCCACCACAACCCTGGGCGAAGAATCTTTTGTTTGGTCACTTGTCTTGCATAGTGTCCCCCGTAAGCACCCCCATGTGCTTCCATGAGGATCTGACTTTGTTCAAATTCAGGTATGTACCTTTGCAAAATCTCATCATTTCCCATTTTGTATAGGTGCCCTGCGATGACAGAAAAATCCATCGCATGCACCACCAATTCCTTCTTCTGCTGGAGAGAGTATTTCTTTGGTGCAATCCCTATTGTCAGAAAGTGGATTATATCTTCGAAGTGCCAGTCCGTGACACGCACAACAAAGAGTTGTGCATCAGGTAATTCTTCCTCCAAACTAGTAGGGTTCTCACCTGTCTCAATACGCAACAAGTGATCCAGTCCTGCATTCAAGTGTCTGGGTTTTACCACGACCTCAAAGTAATATTCTTGGAACAATAAGAGCCACCTATAGATGTTGCCCCCCCCCCCCCCCCCAACACCAGCTTATTGACCAAGTAAGTTAGCATGGAATGGTCTGTATAAATCTTGAAATGTCCTCCTAGCAGATAGTGCCGGTATTTTTGGAGCACGTACACCATAGCCAATCCCTCATGGTCGATTGTGGAATAGTTCTTTTCGACTTTGGACAATCTATGACTTGAACATGTGATAGGGTGATCCAAGCCCTCTCCTCCCTCTTGTGTGAGCACCACTCCCAGTGTGATACACAATGCATCGACATGGACATGAAACTCCACATCCCATTTTGGGAAGACCAGGATTGCAGCGTAGACCAATTTACCCTTTAGGACATCCAGGCTCTTCATGCAATCATCATTCTAGCAAAATGTGACATTCATTTTCAATAGTTTCTCCATTGGTGCAGTGATTTGGGCATAGCTTTTGATGAAATTCATATAGTACCCTGTGTGTCCCAAGTTAGTGAGAAATTGTTTAACACTTCATGATGCTTCCAAATTCAGAATCATTGCAATCTTCACGGGGTCTACCATTAGTCCTTGTTTGCAGACCACATGTCCTAGTAGGTTCCCAAAGGGAACGAGGAACTTGCACTTCTTAAGGTTCAATGCAATCTGGTGTCATCGGCAAGTATCTAGCATCAAGCATAAGCTTGCTACGTGGTGCTTAACCAATTCAAAGATAGTCCAATCATCCAGATAGACCTCTAGGAATTTGTGGATATATTCTTTGAAGGCGGCAACAACTATGTGCAAAAAGATGGTTGGCACGTTTTTTAACCCAAATGGGATGATGGTGTATTGAAAGCAACCCCATTCAGTGGTGAAGGTGGTCTTGCTCCTGTCTTCTCACACAATTTTGATCTGGTGGTACCCTGAGAACCCATCGGTGAAAGAATATGCTTCTTGCTCGCCAACATTTTCTAATACTTCATTTGTGAATGGGGTCGAGAATGGGTCGTGTACACAAGCATCATTCAACTTCCTAAGGTCCACGCATATTCGTATCTCACCCTTCTGATTTTTCTCCTGCACTACCATAGGGCTCACCCAGACGGATTCTTCCACTAGCTCAATAATTCTGGCTGCGAGCATTTTGTCTAGTTCTATGTGGACCTTTTCCTTGTACTTAGGATTCAAGCAGTAAGGCCTCTACTTAACCGGCTTCACGTCAGTTTTTAGGGTGATTTTTATCATCCCTAAATCACCAACGATCCCCTTTAGGTCCGTAATCTTGGTCAGGAATAAGTCTTGGTACTCGCGAAGTAGCTCAGTGACCTTATCCACCATGGCATCCTCCCAATAGTCAACAAGCGTTGCATAGTTCAGTTAATCCTCCATCCCATTGTTTACCTGCTTCATTTTTAGTGGCGCGGTGATGTCAGGATCTTCAATAAATGGTCTTTGAACCTCATGATAGCCTTTAGTTTCTGGAATGTTAATTTTCCATGGATCCTCATCCTCCTCCTCAATATTTACATTATAACACTCCAATGCACAGCTCAACTAGGTCGCCCATTCTGGCTGAAGCATTTCCATTGGCTCCTGGGGTATTTCGAAGATAACTGCTTTTACTGCTTGTAGCGCATCATCAACAATATCCCACCAACGATCCTCAAACGTGAAGGTTAACAGGAATCCTTTGCACAAGATATCTCATTCGCTCGTTCCATGGTGAAGCTCCATCTCAGTATACCAATTCATGGGTATGATATCTAGGGTATGGCAGAACAGATGCACCCACTTAGGTTGTGGCTCTTCCCCGTAGACCTTGGTCCATTTCACGAGGTGTGCATGTGGATCATCCCATTCGTCATATTTGTCTGCTAGCCACATCTAAGGCATCCCAAACCACATGCACATCATTCTTCTATAGTCGCGCCAATCCTCAAAACTTCGTTCGTGCGTACCCCATCACCTTGTGAGCGTAGCACGCAGTACCCATTTCAAAGCATCGAACCGTTGTTGTTCCGGCACTTCTCTTTCAAATTTGTTTAGGAAATCATCCACCTCTATCAACCCATCATACATAGGCAAATCTCTTACCTTTGTTGCCACGCACAGCAGTGACCTTATCATCATGCTTTAGTTGAGCATGGTTACCTCATGTAGCCAGTTCTGCCACTGTTCTATCTCTTCGTCCAAATGTGAGGTGCAGGAGCTTTCACACTCCCCCAAAATCCTGCCATCCACTGTTGGATTCACCCAGTCCTGCTCCCGCACAGTTATCTTGTAGATACAGTCTAGATCATCGTCACTCTCATAGTCGCGCACTAGCTGTGTGTAGCACGATCCTTCCACAGGGTTTAAAGGTACCACTATGCACAATGACTTTTTCTCAAACACCATCTTATGCTTCTTTAGATTTATCACTCCATTCATGTCAGTGGCCTAATCTATTCCTAGTAGCACAGGATAGGGATTGTTGTCATCAACAATATCTATCACTTCGAAATCTGCAAGCGCGCTCACACCTTCGATATCTACTGTCATTCCCTACAATATTCCCATAGGTAGGATCTTTTGCTAGTTCTCCATTCACAGTTGAATAGGAGACCATTGCAACGCGGGCCTGTCCATGCACTCCCATGTCTGCTTTGGTAGGACGTTTGCGTCCAATCATAGATCCAAAATCACTTGATCCATTTCATATTCCCCGATCTACGCAATCAATCTCATCTATCTTCCTGTTCATGTCGTGTTCTTTCCGAGCTTCTAGACTACACGGGGTTCTCCTGGTGTGGTCCCAGTACATCTAGTGATGAGTTCTTGCAGCCCCTTCACACCCTTTCTTTCATGCAGCAACTTCATGCGTGTCTGTAGAAAGGTAGTGAGCATTGATGGGTCCATTTCTGGTTCCAGTTTGTCTTACCTGAAGTGGAGGCCTTTGTGAAGCTCTTCTTAGCTTCCATGAATGTCTCCGTAGTGCGCTCCAAATCAAATTCTAGTTCCCTTTTTGGAGCCTTGCGAACCCAGGCACTCTCTTCGGGCTGCTTACCTTTGTCATCTCCTATCGTGATACCACTTCAGAGCATGATGTTTACATTTGAGTCTTCCTCACATGGCTCAAATCTCATCATTTGAAGGTTCTGAGTCGGGGGAGGTTGGAGTGCTCCTTTGTCGCGCAACCTCGCTATCAGCATGGAACAGTCCTCTGTCTCATGATCAAACTGGGTGCAATATAAGCATGATGGTCTCATCAGATTTGTACAATCATGGGCATAATTCCCTGGCCCTCTGTAATTGTAACAAATCAGATGGTCGCGACCTCTTCCTAGTCCCATTCCACCTCGACCTCGTCCGTGCCCCTCAAATCCAGTGCGCGCCATCCCTGTATTTTGATCGAGGGCCGATGTTTAGGTCTGAACTCTGTAGGTAGGATTCTGCTCCATCATCAATTCATAACTTCTATAGGTGCACTCATCGTGGCCTACTAACCTACAAAAATTACAAACAATTGCTAGGAACTCTACGTATACTTTTGTAATAGATAGTAGTTATCTGTAGCATGCTTCCCTCCTATCTGACAAATCACGCACCATAATGCAGGTGCTGTGCTCAATCCTTCTTGTGCCTCTAGTCTCAATGGCATTGGTCCTCCTCCCTTCAGGTAGTTTGTGAAGACTGGACAATGGTCCTTGTCATGTCCCTAGCCCTTGCACCTCCTCACGCGCTTTTGGGCGAGTTGTCCTATCTTGTTTCAAACTCTACATCTCAAGGCACAAGTTTTTCAACTGCACGTGGATCTGTTGGAATCCCAGGGTAGGATCTTGTATCGGGGTCTCATGTAGTCTCATTGCGATCTCCAAGGCCTCAGCCTGAGTGGATAGCTTATGTTGTGACAACGCGTTCCTTAGATGCGGCGTTAGCGATGTTACAAACCATGCGCAGTGTTGCCCATCTGTCAAGGTCATGTTGGCTTCACAAATCATACCCTTCAATCTCTGATCTAGCTCCCAGTTGGTATCTCCTGGAAGCATCGTGATTTCCTTAAATCTATTAATCGAATGTGTCTCTCATTTCGGCCTGCTAAATTCCCTATTTTGTGTAGCTTGGATATTTGCAATCCCTATGTTTGGGTTGTCATTGGAATGCTTAATGTACCACGTTAGTGCGTGATCTTGAAAAGCACTGACCAGCATTTCTTTCTTTATATTATCATTTGTGACTCCCTACGCTTCCCATACAGCCCTTACCATGAACCAAAAATTGGTCCGGATCTTCATTCCCTACTCCTTTGAACACTGTAAGTTTTATCGTGCTTTCCATATTGAACTGTGGTGGTGGCAGAGGTGGTGTGGGTGAAGATAAGGGTGAATATGGTGAATCTAGTGGTGGTGTAGTTGGGGGTGGTATGCACACAATTTGTTGCTTTATCAGACTGATTAAGCTTCTTGGTGAAACTTTCATGAGCTCTTCCTTTCTTTCCCGTAGAGGTGAAATCAAGGGGATAGAATCTAGTTCTGCGCTACCTTCTTTTCTGTATATCCTCCCACTTCACATAGCCTCGAACATTAATTTATTCACATAACCCGCTTTTCACACAGTAGCATTTTAATCCAAGTGTTCAAAGATTTAACATACTTACCTTGTGGTCCTTTGAGGAAGCGTCATTCCACCTCGCTATAGCTAACTAAAGTATCTACTGCGAACTAGGTGATAAACCCTCCTATAATTCGATTGAGCCAATGGTCCACAACGCGTGAGATCTTATCTTCTGATGCTTCCAGTCTGTGCACCAACTCTGGAGTCCACACAATAGGTTTATCGAGCCTACACCTTCGTTGACTGTCTGTTAGATTTGCGATCCACTCGTACAACTCAGAGGGGAAGGATGCACAGAAAATTTCGTGGATTTCATATATAAGTAGCAATTTAACCACTCTTCCTATGATAATTGTGGATTCCTATTTTCCTGCACCACAAACTCGTGAATCTTCCTGTCCAACCACTCTTCAATTCCTTTCTTTGTCGAATTCTAGTGATACGACATTAGACATCTCTTATGTAGATCCAGGTCTCGGCAACGGAACCATTTGTTGTCTTATTAGGGCTTGACCCAGGTTCAGAGTTGATTTAGCCAAACAAATCCTGGTACTACTGGCCCTTTCGGCAACAGTCCGCAGAGCGCGAACTGAAGTCTCACACGAAGTAGTATGGGAGGGTGCTAGAACTAGGTTTCCGCACCCTGGAGATGTCTGATGTGTTCAAGTGGTCCGCGGTTTGACCCTGCACGTAAGTCGCTTTGTGCACTTTCCCGTACCTCGTAGCCTAAGATGCTACTTCACGCAACCCTATTTAGGGGTTGAACGCTGCACTTCTATGTTATTACCCAAGATTTTACTGGTATTCCTATGTTAGTTGATTATCTTAGCCTACTTGCATGCTTTAAGTTATACTTAACAACATAAACCGTTCATACTGGAGCACGCAATAAATAAACAATATATTTGTAAAGTATATCAAACATGTATTAAACCAAGAACAGATACACATGATAAAACTTCTCTTTATTAATTCCTTCCTCAGTTACAGACTCGACTCTGCCCTACGCACTCAGCTACAGGGATCTGCGCACTCATCTGCGGACTACTAGGCCTTAGCGCACTCAGCTGCAGAGCCTACTCCTACTCTACGACCCAAATACACACTTTACACTTGCGTCTCAATCACTTAGACTTGTTATTCTTCTCTACCATTCATTATCTTTTACACTTAGAGCCTTGCTCTACTTATACAATCCCATGGTCTGCGAACCATGGGTAGGTCTATCCATCCAACATTACATTACAGACCTAGGGCGGACAACCCTGTGACTTTATTGTACTTTCACGCCCTGCACCCATAATTCGCAGAGCTTTACAACAAGATTGGGTCAAAACTTGGGCATTGAGCCCCAAAACATGCCTTGGGGGGGATTCCATACCCAACAATTCTTGACTAGTTAATAGTGAGATATACAGTAAATCCTAAATGTAGATATAGACAAACTCCTCATGGTTTAGGTGGAGATATATGAAGGCATCCATTCTTGTATATGCCTAGTGATCCTTGGACTGGTATATCGTGGGATTGTGGTAAATCCTAGTGGTGTATGGTTCTTGTTTGGTCCTAGGAATCCATGAGCAGGATTACGGTAGAGATTAGTTGTTTAGATGATGTCTTAGGCCTAAGAATCCCTTGGTGGATTGTGGTAAAGCCTTAGGAAGCCCTGGTTGTTTTTTTGTAAGTCCCACATGCATGCTTGAAATATGGCACAAGGGTGATTGGCTGAAAGAAAGATTTGGGTCAACCCAATCTATGGTCAGGTGGTATGTGGAATTCCCTGACCTAGTTCAATTTTCATATGTTAATAAGAGAACTTTTCCCCTTGTGTATTATGCGTAAATGTGTTTTTTAATATGTGATTATAATGGTTGTTCTATTAGTGTTATTTTGTTGGTTATATGTTGGTATAAGCATGTATGTATGCTAGATCTTAGCCATGGCTCTCATCATGTTTTAATTAGTAAATGAATGAATAATGAATGGTTGACCTAATAGATTATAATGCAGATATTATGAGAGGGCATCATACCTTCTTGATGCATCTCATATAAGTATGAAGTCTCTATGCTCAAATGTGTTTATATGACCTATAGATTACATTTTCATGATGTGTTTGATAGAATGTATGTCATGGATAGGACTTTTCAGCTCAAGTTTTTGTTAAAAAAAATTCTTTATAGGCCTTCTCATCATGTTATTTACCATTTTTGGATGTTTCATGAATTTTTGGGTAGAGGCCTCAGTCCTAGCCCTGAAAAGTGCCTCATAATCTGGGGTCGATGGAGAAAAATTCTTGAAAAAGGCCACAGTCACATGGAGGCCTTGTTGTGGGAGTGACTAGAGGGTCTCAATCACATGGAAGGCTTGTCATGGGAGTGTCTTGGGGTCTAGTTCAGTAAAACATCAATTTCTCTCAACGGTTGGACACCTGGAGGGGTTGGTTGGCTCTTGAAGATCCTATAGCTCCTAAGGAAGGTTAGTTTGGTTTTGTTTAGTCAATTCCACTTCCTTAACTGTACTTGGGATTTAACTCACATCAAAATAACCCTTTGTCACATGCTTACCCTAATGGACCAATTAGCTTAGGTAAATCTGGGAGGAGGGTGTTACATTTGACTCCCTTCATCGATGATGAGCTATAACAAGGAACCCTTTACCCACATCTATGAGTGAAAGAGACTCTCCCCCTCCTCTAGATATTCAAGCTCAATATTTTGTACCGTGGTAATGGCTATGGTGACATTGGGCTCCGCATCAATAATTTTCTTCCCCTTTTCAGCCCCCTTGTTGAGTTTTGACTCAGATTCAAAACATGCATCTAACTCTGAAGCTTTTAGCTCGACCACCAATGACTGCTTAGCACGACACTTATTTTTGTTGTTAGTGGGACTCTTATGGAACTCACACCATTTTCCTGTGTCCTTCTTTGACTTTGTGGTGTTCTTTGCTTGTGGATTTGGGGGTTATCCTGAGTCACCCCACCTTAGTTCTATCCTTTGTTCAGTGGTTTGGAGGTTCCTTTTCCTTGCTTCAGATTCAAATATACAAAGTCTTTCTTCTTCTATTTAAATTTATATTAGATCTTCACATCATATCAATATGACACCAAGCAAGCAGATGTCCAAGAATAGATTTTTTTCTAAATGTATTTTTACAGATAGTTGCAGTACTTGAGTGCCATATGCCACTTAAAATTCTTGGTACCCAACTTCATGCAAAGGGTATGAAAAGTATTTGTGAACTTCGACATGTCTTAGTCCCTTCCCTGCCAAAGTGTGGTACATTTTAGGTACCTATCTTATATCTCCTCGCAAGGTAATATTGTTCCTTGATGACATCTCAGAAAGAATTCCAAGTGGATGTGGCTGAAAAACATGTGGGTTCCTTCTCATCCCTCTACTCAAAATAGGTTTCCCACCATTTCTTGACGTGGGGGCTAGATTTCAAAAGTGAAAAAGTAATTTCTGCCCATTGGAAAAATTATGGACCAAAAATTTTCCTTTCAATATATTTAACCATTCATCTATGACATTCGTGTCTATTTGGCCTTCAAATATAGAAATGTAAAAGTTAACTTATACCTTAAAGGGGGTGATGCCTCTAAATTAACTACTAGATGAAGATGCTTCACCCATTGATACCCATTGAATGATCTGCGAAAAATTATCCATCATCTTGTTCCTTTTTTTCTCAAGGGCCTCTTCGAGAAACAATTTGAAAGGATCTCATGCCCCTCATCTTTCTTTTCTTCTGCCATAGGAGGTCATCGGGGTCGGGAAGGCTGGTCCTGCAAGGGTAAAACCAGTTCAATTTCTAACTCTTTATACCCTTACCTTGTTGGGGACAGGCACATAAAAATAGAGAAATAGAAGATGACTCTGATACCATTGATCCATATCTATATAAGACCAAAATGAAATACTAATTTAAACTAAAACATAGAGCTACAATGAAAACTAAACTTCAATTAATTAATACAAATACTAAAAATTGTTCACATGAAAAATGGAAATAAACTAGATCAGACAATGGTAGTTTATCTCTAAGAAGAGATGTGATGGCTACATGCCTCTGAACTATGTCACAATGATTCTCAGAGGCCTTTTCATTATTGAGAAACAATGGAAATCCCTAAACATCCAAAAACCCAACCCTAAGAGATTAAGCGCCAAAATTTTGTAGGCCTCATTGGGGATAGTGGGTACATCAACTTTCCAGGGTGGCATGTGATCTCTATTTGACATCTACGATACCTCATTAGAAATATCTATATGAGGATGACAAATTTTGACTGCAAACCCCTATTGCCCTAGGAGATGAAGCACCAAAATTTTGTGGGCTTCGTTGGAGTTAGTAGGTACATCAACTTTCTGAGGTCGTAACTTTGGAATAAGATCTCCATTTGATACATACAATACCTCGTTAGAAAGATATATCCAAGGAAAACAAATTTTGACTACAAACCCCCATCAAGTGTTATGGTTTTCCAATTTTCCAAAAACAACATCGTTTAGGGCATCAAAATGGCTCTGGAAGTTTAAGACCTGAAAAAATTCCAAAAATAGTAAATTGTGCTACAATTAAGCAAACTAAAATAAATATTATTTTGGATCCAAGTGGAATATGTGGGTGGCCACCAAAATATTCCTAGATCAGTCTTCCCCCCTTAGGAAGCATTGATACCCATTGCAATGAGTGCCTCCATGAGATGGAGAAACTTTTGTTGATCTTAGTCCCTAATGAGCCACTTGCCCTGGTGCAGGAGTTGTCCAACTTTGACAACTTGATACAGTTGGATCCTATGTTTGTGAGTGCTCTTAATCTATGTGTCCAAGATCATATTAGTTTTGGCCTATTCAATGCAGTCTGGGTTGAACTTGGTTTGTGTGAGTTTCCCAACAATGTCTAATGTGTCCAATAATGATGGAGAGTATGGATGAAGGCGGTCCGTACAGGGTGCAAGCCAAGGAATGGGGGGATACTAACCTCAAAAATGTTGTCTCCTAGAGCCCTAGTGATGGTATAAGGCCCTATATCGAGTGGTCAAAACTTCTGATGGGCTCCGCAAACATATTTTCTACATATGTAACCAAATTTTGTCACTGACATGAAACTTATGTGGCACTTGATGTTCATCATATTGTTGTTTGTACTTGGAATTAGCTTTATCCAAGATGTCATGAACCTACTGGCGGATGTATTAAATTTGCTCAGTAAAACTGTTGGCATTATTAGGTTTGGACTGAACATGGGAAGATTTTTTCTGTGTAGTTGCAAAAGGAAGTGGAACATCAAGGGGGCATAATGGTTGAAATCATAGGCCTACTTGAAATGGGTTGTGTCCAGTCAAGCTATGGAACACAGGAACACTCTCATCCCATGTTCGTGGATACTTAGATTTGTAAATGTGTAGTATGTGCACAATCATCCCGTTGACGACTTCTATCTGGTTTTCAAGCTTGGGGTGGATTGAAATCGACTTGATGAGCTTGGTGTCAAAAAATTACTAGAGGCTCAACCAAAATGTGCTTAGGAGCCTATTATCCCGATCTAATATTATGGTATGTGGGACCCTGAAATGTACCCTTACTCCTTCAAAGAAGAGTTAAGTATTGGCTTTTGCTGTGATACTCTTCTTGCAAGCAACCAATATGGCCATCTTATAAAATCTATCAATGACCACAAATACACATTCGTTACCATTCTTGATAGAAATAAGGCTAGACATATAGTCCATGGAGATGGATTCCCAAGGATGGATATGAGTACACAGAAGAGTATATAGGTATTTCTTCTTAATAGCTAGTTTGGAGATGACATGGGCAATGCAGGATATGATATATATTCCAACATCCTTTTAGAGATTTAGCTAGTAAAAATACTTTTGTATAACTTCCACTATCTTTTCTATGCCAAAGTGTCCAGCAACCTGACTGTAGTGCACCTCCAAAATCATCTTGCCACACTCATTTGAAGGAACATATATGTGTCCTAGATGGCATAAGAATACATAATGGAGGTGGAATTTTGGAACTTGTTTTCCATCTATCAACATTTGGTATGTGGTGGTAATTCTAGATAATTTTTGTAAAGTTCCAGCCTTCCAAAATTATCATTCCCAAAAGAGTCAATGACAGTGGTTAGTATTGGTGGTTGAATGAGGAAATCTACAACACTATTGTTACTTACCTTCTTTTGCTTAATGTTTAGATGAAATTATTGCAGGTATGTGGACCATTTTTGGTGGTAGTCATTCCAAAACTTCCCTTGTGTTTGTATAAAATAAATAGGTTGGTGATCTGTGTAGATGATCATCTCCTTCCCCATAGTGTAATATTTCTACTGTTAGAAATATTGCACAATGGAATACATCTCTTTATCATATTAGGTGGGGTATTTCCAAATTGTATGAGAGAGTGTCTCACTGTGATATGCCATTGCATGCCCGCATTGGGTGAGGACTGTACAATTGGCATAATCATAGGCATCTATCTCAATTTTAAATAGTTGTTGCATGTTCAGTAATATGAGTACTTGTGTAGAGAAATGTGGTGCTTCATCTCAATGAACGCCTTCTATTAGGACTCGGACCAGAATTGTTTTTTCTTTTGATTTTCCCTTAGTAGCCTGACTCAAACGCCAAATGATATGAGAGAATCCCAACTAGAACCTTCAATATAAATTTTCAAGGCCCAAAGAGATATGAAGCTCTATTAGAGTGGTGGGGAATGGTTGATCCTAAATGAATTGGATCATAGCCAAATCCACATGCATGCCTTGATCATCAATGATGTAACCTAGATATTGGATCTGGTTCATGCCAAAAAATGCATTTCTCCAAGTTGGCACATAGTTTGTGTTGATGCAAGGTTTGCAGGACCTGTCGAACGTGTTACAAGTGCTCTTCCCAACTCTTGTTGAAGATGAGTATGTCGTCTAGATATATGTTGATAGTGTTGTACCCGCCAACATGTCAGGCGATCTCCACGGTAAGAAGTCCAACTAGACGTCAGACCATTTGGAGTGGATTCCCAGAAGTGGGTAGTACGATATTCCCTTGACTACGGTTGCATGTAGAGGTAAGAAATATTTCCTTGGTGGAAGAAAGGGTGTGACCTTGTAGAAAGTGAGGGAAGGTGCATGAAAGCATCTAACACATGGAAGTGGAGAAGAGTGCGCCCCTTAGAAGCCTGTGATAGCATGCAACTTCAAAGGGAACACACAAGCTAAAAGACATCACAGGATGGAAAGCAAGATAGTCGACGATCCAAAGTGATGAGTTATACCAACAACATGGTTTGATAAGATTCATACAAACACATACAAAATAGTCCATACATACATGTGTAAATTACAACTACATACATCATTAGAGTAACCAGGATAGATGAACTGCAATAACAATATATTCATGAAATATGTTGCCTCTATTATATTAAAAAAGTGAAATATCCAATCATACATGCAACCATGACAACCACTAGTCCCGATAGCAAAACATTACAGTCATTGTCGCTTTCTCCTCCAAAGAAATTTACTCACTCTACACTGTGGAGAAGCCAAGGCTTGCTACATTACACTCCAACCTTTCTCTAAGTTATACCTATTAGAAGCTTGGCTCCCAAAAGCTTTTACAATGAGTTATGAGGTTCTATATATAGAAAAGGGTGGGGTGACCCTTGCCATTCCCCTTTGTGACTCTTAGCCTACCCTCATGACTCTTCAACTTACACATGATTGTTTACATTCTACTATTGACACTCGGTCTTTCACTTTACAACATGTTTACAATACAATCTGCACATGTACCCATGAGAGACAAAATGGGCTTGAGTGAGCCATGTAAGACATCACAAAGACTCAGACATCTATATGAATACTAACTTGTTGACATCCTATTGATGATCAATGGTGGCAAACAGATGCCAAGATTGGTAGTTTGTTATGGTATCCACATACTTTGTGGTGGTATCCTTTTGAAAGTGAACACTTGCCTTCATTGCATCCGGGTACACTGATTTGGCTCTGTTGTCCAACTCATTAGATAGCATGCTCATCATGATCTTGAGTGTAGCCAAACCAATGACATGCTGATGCATAGTGTCTGCGCTCATCTACAAGTTTGTGCTAGTGGCTATGCTCATCAACTGAGCAAAGTACATTTCCAACTCCAATCAGAATTGGTTATTTTCTTGTAGAATTGAGGCTTCTGTGATTCATCATA
Organism: Pinus taeda; assembly: GCA_000404065.3. Classification (NCBI taxonomy): domain Eukaryota; kingdom Viridiplantae; phylum Streptophyta; class Pinopsida; order Pinales; family Pinaceae; genus Pinus; species Pinus taeda. Next base: position 222,558 of record APFE031206998.1, on the reverse strand, counting down.
GTTATAAGAAGAGCTTCGGCGTAAATCACATGAAAGAGACCTTTGTCGACGCGTTTCGAACCAACTAGTGTGGTTCATCATCAGGACAAGTTGAAGAAACAGATCTTTCCTAGCAAGTTAAATAGACTGAGCAGAGACTCTAACGGCTACCTAACGACTATTTTTGAATCTAGGACCCAGGCCAAAATTATATTAATAAATTTAATCTTATTATTATTTTTATTATATTAAGATTAATAATCTAATATTGTATTTCTAGAAATAAGAGAAATTAGGTATAATTAATAAATGAGCGAATAGTATCAAAATAAATATATATAAATAACATTGGGTTAAATAAATTAATACTAATGGTAATTTAAAAATTATTATTAAAAGATTATTGTTTTTTAAGTTGCATAAATAATTATATATTCTTATTTATATATTAAATTTCTAACTAAATATGGCTATGTATTAATTATTGATGGTATGTTAATTTGTTTATACATTATTAAAACTTGATCTTAAGGGTTAGAATGACAAGTAAACTAGGAAAATTTTATTTTATTTCTAGAGATAATATATATATATATATATATATAATATAATATATTATATATATGATATATATATAATTATATATATATATATTATATATATATATATATATATATATATATATATAAATATTTAAATTATTTTATATATTTATGCGATTTTTGTTTATGCGATTATTTAATTTATTTAGATAAGCTATTTTTATGTCATTTGGTTTTCATAAAATAAATGACACAATGGTGGCAATCATAAATAAAAGGCAAATAAGACTAGACCCAAGAATACATCATAATTTAGATACACTGATAATAATAACCTAATGAATTAAATAAAAACCAAAACAGGAAAAGGATCCTTATCAGAGAGAAAATCTACATAAATTTGAATTAGATTAATACTTACAATTAAATATATATTGATGATGGTAATCTTAAATAAAAATAAAAATAGGAGGAACCCAATATACAAGGAAGAACATAACGCTGCCAGCAATATAAGCTTATATACACGAAAGGACTAAACCATACACATACGAGGAAAGCCTCCTGGATGAACAGAAAGGCGGGGGGGGGGAGGAAGAAACCTAAGATGACAGGGCAGGGATCCAACTTCTGCTTACCTTCCACCTGTCATCTCTGTTGAGATTGATAGGTCTCCGCTCAATTTCAATAGCTTCCCTTAACTTGTGATGATGGAACCGATCCACCCTGGCAATGACTTTGGCCTCCTCAATACAGACATGATGCTTAGTCCTGTCCACATGCTCTGCTAATGCTGAGGACTTTGTTCTTCCATGCCTCAGGTCCGCTGCATGTTCGCAAATTCTTTGCTGGATGGAGTGCCCTGTTTCCCCTATATAGGGTGTTCTGCAAGAGCAAGGAATCAAATAAACACCTTTCATGTCTTTGGGGTTAACGGGATCCTTCACTGACCGCAGGGAATTACAAATGGTTCTGAGGGGCCTGAAGGTTGAGGGAATATCAAACTTTCTAAGGATCCGAGCAATCTTGTCAGTGGTCCCTTGGATATATGGAAGATGGACACCTCGATGGCGCTCCATAGGCTCTTTCTTAATGAACGCTTTTTTAGAAGTTGTAAGGAAAGCCTTCCGACCTAGGTGCCTACTGTATCCGTTTTCCACAAAGACATCAAGGAGGTGGGATCTCTCTCTATCCAGGCTTTCATTATCCGAAATCCTGAGGGCACGCGTAGCCAGGGTGTTAAGAACACCCATCTTCTGAGTAGGGAAATGATGGGAATCAGCGTGAAGATATTGCTCTGTGTGCGTTTTCTTACAGAACACTGCGTGGGAGAGAGAGCCATCCTTCTTCCTAGAAATAAGAATATCCAGGAAAGGGAGGCTGCCATTGACCTCTTTTTCCATGGTGAACTTAATAGCTGAGGACTGGCCGTTGAGGTGATCCAGGAAACGATCCAGCTCCTCATGGCCATGGGACCAGATGACATTAGTGTCATGTACATACCTTTTCCACATCTTAGGAGGGAGACGAGCCGAGGCAAGAGCTTTGGCCTCAAAATCTTCCATAAAAAGATTCGCCATGATCGGGGAGAGGGGGGAACCCATGGCAACACCACAAGTCTGTTCGAAGAACTCACCCTCGAAACAGAAGAATGTGGAAGTGAGACATACCTCAACCAGATGCGCAGTGTCCGGATTTGTTAGGCGATAGATCACTTCCATGGCCTCTTTAATAGGAATGCACGTGTACAAGGAGACCACATCAAAGCTGACAAGAATGTCCTCAGGGTCCAGCCTAATTTCCTTGAGGTCCGAGATGAAGGATGCAGAGTCCTTCACGAAGGATTCAGTGCGGCCAACCAGGGGCTTAAGCTTAAGAGCCAGATACTTGGCTAGAAGGTAGGTCGGACCCCCGATCGTGTTGACAATCGGCCTCAGAGGGACCCCTTCCTTGTGAATTTTAGGCACCCCATAGATTCTAGGAGCGATGGGATTGCTCTCAATGAGCTTACGGGACAGGGCACCCACCGAGTTGTTAGACTTGATGGCGTGAGCCACTGTCTTAGAGATTTTCTTCAGAGGGTTCTTGGCAAGCTTTTTGTAACTACCACTGTTGTGAAGATGATCCAACATTTTCTTTCGCCTCAGTGAGCATGCTAATAGATGGGACCGCATGCATGTGGTCAATTACATCCATGCTCCTGAACACTCATGCATGTCAAGCATGTACACTGGTGATGAGCTGTGGGAGTTCCTCATAGTTCTGGATCTAACTCCAGATGTGTGCCTTCAATTCCACTTCCTTTGGCTTCATCGTCTTTGGAAAGTGCAACAAGGCTCCCTTGTACCTCATTGTCCATATATGCATGTGATTGACAACATTTTGTATGTCTGACAAGATATGTGCTCTCCTAGCATAGTGCTACTGCCAATTGTTAAGATGGAAAACTGACTTATGCATGGTGATGAACCTAAAGTACAGTTTCCACATGACTATCTCTAGAGACGATACTTCATCATGTATCACCTTATTCAACTCTGCTCTAGCAGATGTTGTAGCTTGCTCTTCTCCCTGCTTTGTCGCTTGTAGCTCCTTAGACATGCGCTCATTTTCATCTATCAAGAATCTAACACTTGAGCTGGTAGATTTGGCATATGCCTTTGTAGCATCGCCCAATGCAACTGGATGTTTTCACACATCAGACATGATCACTCATTCTTCAAACTATGCAAGAGATACGTGGACATCTGGAGTGGGAACTCTACATGACTGCACAACTCTATGTTGTGACTCTTCGAAATATATGTTGTGCACATTTTCTTCTAGATTTTCCTCAAGTATTTCCTTGTCTCCTTGATTGCTTGGGATTTTCTCTTCTCCCAAATCTAGTGAAGCCGATGGAGTGACCTCTTGGTTCTTAGGCATGAGGTCAATGTCTTGATCTTGCTCTGGCTGAACCACATTGTGTCCATCTATTCCAACATTTGTTCAATCTCATAAGCAAAGTATTTCTCATGCGACTTCTTGCCATGTTTGTTATCTACTAGTTGTTTGTATGAATCAATAACCTGTATGGGCACATTTTCATCAATTTGTGCATGTTTAACCTCCTACTCTTCCTATTCCTATTGCACTTCCTTCTCTCTTATGTGAAACTCTTGTTCTTCCCTTAGTTGTTGCTTCAACTCTTGAAACTCCTTTTCTATCTCCTCCAACTTCTGCTTCTCCCTCTGTCTTTGTGCAATCTGTTTGTCATGTTTTTTCCTCTTTGCCTCAATCTTTAAAGCTGCTCTTAACACAAATGGATTTGCTTTGAACTTGCAGCTTTGCTTCACATTTGTGTTGTTGAAAACCTTCCTCTTTCCTTTTTCAAGCGTAGGTCTGCTTCTTTTACTGTTGTTGATGTTGCTGCTCTCTGTGATGTTGATGCCTTCTGCGTTGCTAACCATTCTACAACCATTCTGACCAATTCATTGAGCCTTGAGAAGTTATAGCAATATCTCCATGGGTCTTTCTCAGGCCAATGATGCGCCCTATGGATCCAAGGATGATACACTCTCATACAATGGTCTTCCATTAAGTGATGCAGGTCATATGGATTGAAACTTCTTATGCTAAAGGTGAATCTCTTGAATTCCTCCATCTCAGCTTCAGCATGCTTGAGATTTTGGATCTCATACAACCTGATCTGCAAAGGAATAGAAGACCAATGTGCCTTCTTCTTCCTATGCAGTCTTGTTGACAACCTTGTCAAGATGTGATATGAAACCTCTTGCATGACCAACTTATCCATGGAAAACTTTGGTAAAACATGCGGAGCCTTATCCACACTATACATTTGAATGAAGGTGCGAAGGGGTGAGGAATATCAATCTAATATGTTTACCAATTCCTCCATCGCTTCCTGTGACATGCAAGGCAGATCTTTCTCAAAGATCATCCTGTACAATAGGGTGACAAAGTGGTCTGATAGCTATATTATAACTCCATGGAAGCTTCACTCAGAGAACAACCTGAAATAGATGTGCACAGAGGTTTTTGAAGGTGTCCATGCCCAACGCAATCCAGGGAACTGTTGACAGGCACAAATTGCATCAAGAATGTAAGCGAACATGAAAAATAATTCTTGTTTACCCTTCGGTGGATGTCAAGCATATGTTACTTGTCCCTTCAGCTGGAGAGCCAACATGGCAAACCAATTGAAAGGTTTTCCTTCATTTTCCGACTGATCCAACAAAATCACCCAACTCTGCAGGAAAGTTTTTGTACTCTCCTGGTCGTATAAGCAGCGTGCGAAGATGACCAAGAGCTAATAAGCCTTCCACAATATCCTTGTATTGTAAACCCGATTGGGTGTTTTCTTAAACTTAGATGGATCTTTCAACCAAATCTTCAAGGCATCTCTTGACTTTGCATTGTTGTTGGGCCTGGTGAAGGGTGCATCCATTGTGATCATGAGCTGCGGCAAGTGATACATCTCATGAAAATCCTTTGCCCTACAAGTAGCAAGTTTTGTTCCACTAACACTGCTGAACACCATGGTGAGGAGAATCCAATGCAATACAAATCATCAAAATCTAAGTTGTAGAATATGAGATATAATTTTTTGAAAATATGATGGGTTAATTTGTCTAGTTGGGCAAGTTAGCTTGAGTTCAAAGTGGTTCCCAAAGACAAATTCATTCAAGCCAATTGATGCATATAAATATAGGTCAAGTGTGAGGCATAATATAAATCCAAGTACATTCACATCAAATGACTACCTATGTGATTGGAAAACAATATTAAAGGAGGACAAAGAAGGCTAGGAGCATGAGTTTGGGCCTATTTTAGGAGTGTGAATTTGTGAGGAACAAGGTCGCAGGTCTGAGGCATGTACATGAGTAGTTGGGGCATGTCTTGGCTTGTTTAAAGCAGTCCATAAGTGCACATCCTAAGTTTTTGGGTTAGAGGTAAGTTAGGGATTGTTTATGCATTGTTTAGTGTGTTATTGCATGTTGTTTGGGTCGCAGATCAGATAAATTGTAGTAGTGTTGGGGAGGGAGAATTGAGTGGGACAAGAGGCCTAAGAGAGACCCTCTAACCCATACGCATCCATCTCTTCAAGGTCGTAGCCTAAATAGACCTTTTCACTATCATTTTTGGGAAATTTGTATTGTTGGAAGATACAGGTATGTTGTAGGGTGTTATGAGGAGGATCCTCAAGCTCTACTATTGTGCTTTGGTGCCTAGAATGAACAACAAGTGAAGTATTCTAATTTGCGAAAGGTGAACACAAATATTCGGCACTGGTGTAGCTTTGTGGTGTGCCCTAACCAGTCTGGTACATGCATATATCCCAAGGACAAGGAGGTAGCAATGAGGTACAAATGTCTTCTTGTTTGATGATTGGATGCTAGAGGATGGGTGTCCTAGAGAAGGACAGTTTGTGAAGTTTATTGGAAGCCAAGAGGAAGGGTTTCTTAGGTGATTGGATGCCCTAACTAGGAGTAGATGTTATAGAAAGGATTGGTCACTCATGGTTTTTTGGAGAGAAGTGTGTGAGTGGACCAAGTGTAGATGTGGATTTGTCATTTATGGTTTATTGGAGGACAATGTGATAGTGCCCAAGTTGGAGCCTAGTTTTCACCATCTTCATGGACTAGGTGGTTGCTAGAGTGGCATAATTTGAGCTCAAGGTTTGATAAGCCAAAGTAGAAGTTGAGAAAACCTAGACTTATGTGTGGAGAAGGAATTATATAGAAGATTATGGGTAGTCCTGCTAAGCCATGTTCATTGCGGGAGATGGACATCTTGTAGTGATAGGTGGCAACCCTTCGTGCCCTATGTTGGTATTCATTTGGATCAGTGCAAGAAGAACATAATAGGTTGAATTCCCTAAGTAGATGACGAGAAGTAATGTGCAGAGGGAATTTTTCAAAAGAAGAGTTGTGAACAACTCAAACATGAGTCTCGATGTGGTATTCCCTTGATGGACTAAGGTACAACTGCTGAGTAGATTGGATAGTCTAGTTTCAGTGGCTAGATGGCCTTGGATCATTAATAGAGGTAGTGTTGTAGATAGGAATCCAAAGGAATGGGAAGGCACAAGGTACGACCGAGGGGAGATGTGAAGTAAACTACATCATATAGATGGTCAGAGTATCTTTTTGAGGGTATATTAGTTGTCGATGGATTGACACCAAGCTCTAGTTTTGTATTCTTATACTAGTGGATGTATGAGGGCTATTATCCCTAGTACGGGAGCCCTATATAATTTATTATCAGTTTGATTAATATAACGAATTTGGGTTGAAAATTATAAAAATTTGTTTATATTTTTTGCACTATTAGATTTATTGTTGTTTATATTCCACTGTGCAAAGTACCCTTGTTGTGATTCTTGGTTTGGTAGCGTCATAGATTTAAGATTCTATCCTAGACACCAAGATTGTGGAAAAACAAGATGGTATCGAAGTGTATTTGAGCTACTTTGAGGGATAGTGAATAAGAGTGTGAACAATGAAACATCTCAGAGGGTGTTGTGCTTGTCTAGATCATGGAGCATAGGGTTCATTTCAAGACATGGAGATGTGGTCTTAACTAGCTTGGCAGCGATATTAGATAGGAGTTCTAGTGGATTGGTGGAGATCTTTGATCATAGACTTCGTTGACTTTCCATAGATCAATGGGACAATTCAAGGATTTCTTTGGTATGGATGAGATCAGGATGATCAAGATTTCTTCATGTGATGGACTACAGATTGGCAGGCTAGAGTCTTCATCGGATCATGATGTTGCATATCTTATATTGGAGGGATTTTCACGTGTAGTATTTGATCTAGGAGGGTGAGTTATTGTAATAATGTGCTAGTGGAGATTGCATAGGCTCAAAGAGAGCCTAGTCTGAGAGAGAGTATCCCTATGGAGGTTTCATATCTTTAGGTTCATATGAGATGAGGTAGAGGCACTGTTGATATTATCAAGTTCATTCTACAAGGCATGTTGCAATGATGGACGCCCTATGGGCTAGTGTCCCCAGATGATGATGGTTACTTCCAATTCTTGAGAGTACCTCATTTTCTAATATGGAGTGTTGATTTTTGTAGCTTGTGAGGTACCCCAAGCCTTGAGGATCGAGTGTTTGGAGGAAGGAGCTCCATAAATGGCCTTATGGGACTGAAACCCAATCCTGGGGTTTTTCACCCAAAGTTGTTGGGCCAAAACCATGGAGTTATTTCTACATGTGATGGATGGAGATGATAGAGGATGGAAAGGAGAATCCAATGCAATGAAAATTGTCGAAATCCAAGTTACAGAAGATGATATGTGAATTTTTGAAGATATGATGGGTTAATTTGTCTAGTTGGGCAAGTTGACTTGAGGTTAAAGAGGTGCCCAAAGAGAAATTCGTTTGATACACTTGATGCATATAAATATAGGTCAAGTGTGAAGCATAATATAAATCCAAGTACATTCACATCAAAGGAATACCTTTGCAATTGGACAACAATATTAAAGCAGGACGAAGAAGGCTAGGAGCACGTGTTTAGGCATGTTTTAGGAGTACAGATTTCTTAGCAACATGGTCGCAAGTCTGAGGCATGTATAGGAGAATATGGGATGTGTCTTGGCTTGTTTAAAGTAGCCCATAAGTGAAAATCCTATGTTAGGCCCCTATGCTACTAGTGTAACCCCTTATTGTTATTAGTATAGCCCCCTTATTATATTGTTGTACCGATGTAGTCCCCATATTGTTACTATTGTACCCCATAGAAGCCTACTATTATTATTATTGTGCCCTTACACTATTATTGTTATGTCGACTCTAATTATATTATGACTCCTTAGACTCCTATATATAGAAAGGAGGTCTTGTCATTTGTATCATCCAAGAATTGTTCATTTATGTAATGTAAACGAGGTCTCCCCCTCGAAGAGCCTGAATTCTAAGGCGTTGATCTATCTTTTCTATCTTTTTGTGAGCTAGTTTCATAACATTTGGAATCAGAGCTTTGGATTCTAGGGTTTTGCTACTCCAAATAGGTCATCGTGGAATTTTCGCTATTAAATTTTTTCTGTGACATTTCAAAAGCAAAAAAAAAAAAAACTATTTGAGACGAAATCATAGTGAACCTTAGGTCTGAATTTCAAAGCTTTTCGCGCTATTTTTGCGGATATATGATCTGAGGAATTTGGTCTTTTTGCAGACTCCTGAATTACATTCCAAATAGGTGACCAAGGGAAAATTGTCATAACTTTCTCTCTAAGCATCGGATTGAAATTTTGTAAGAAGGTACAGAAAGAGAATTGACTGTAGTTTCTTGTATATATTTTTTAGAGCCAAAGGTTGAAACAGTGACACATGGAATGTCGTACAAGTTCCCTCTACTAAACTAGTCTATAATCAAGTCACCGTGGGAAATTTGGCATAACTCTTCATTGGAGAATCAAATTTGGATCAAACTGGTGGCATTGGAAAGAGAACATAGAGGGCTACTGCAAGTCCCAATTTCAAAACTGGAAGAACCGAGATTACAGAGATATAGTCATTTCAAGATTGAGCTCCTAAAACTAAGAAAAGGAAATATGAGGAAGTTTGATGGCAAGGATCTGGTAAATTGGATACTTCAGATGGAGCAATATTTTGATCTACATGGTGTACCATTGTTACAAAAGGTATGTATTGCATCTTCTTATTTAGAAGTGGATCAATTTTTATGGTATAAAGGGCTTTGTTCTCATAAACAACTTTTTACGTGGTCAATTTTCACGGAGGAAATGATAGCACATTATGAGGATACAAAGAGCAACACCATCTTTAGAGCAACACCACAACAATTGGAAAGAGTAAAAGAGATTTGTTACATAGTGGAAATTAAAATTATGGCAACAAGGAAGTCTACCCCTCACAACTATAATAATGGAAGTGTTGTTTCTCCTAGCCTTCCACAACCTACAAGGGTTACACCACAACAATTGGAAGAGAAAAGAGAAAAAGGGTTTTGTTACAGTTGTGATTGCAAATGCACTTAAGGTCATAAGTGTGCTGAGAAGAAATTATTTTACATAGAGTATGAAGAGGAGGAAGAAAAGGATCTCAAGAAACATCAAAAGAAGAGGATATACGCCAGGACCCCACCACAGAGAAAGAAGAAATGAATCAGACCATATCTTGTAAAGCATTGGCAAGAAATACCACTCCTCAAACTCTCAAGATAGAAGGACATATCAAGAAGAAAAAGGTGCAAGAAGTGAAAGATCACATCGAGAAAGAAGAAATGAATCCAACCATATCTTGTAATTCATTGGCCAGAATTACCACTCCTCAAACTATCAAGATAGAAGGACATATCAAGAAGAAAAACGTTCAAGAAGTGAAAGATCACATCGAGCATCAAGAAATGAATCCGACCATATCTTGTAAAGGATTGGAAGAAATTACCACTCCTCAAACTCTAGATATAGAAGGACATATCAAGAAGAAAAAGGTTTAAGCAGTGAAAGATCACATCGAGCATCAACAACAAGTTCTCCAACTTTTAAAGGATAACGCCACTTCAGTGCAAAATCAAATGAAACAACAGGTAGATCAACATCATAGTGAAAAATGTTTTGATGTAGGTGATTGGGTATTTGTACTGCTACATCTCAAGCAAACTATTTATGAGAAGGAAATGTTGGCAATACTACATGCACTTAAAAAATGGTGACCTTACCGAATGGGAATACTCTTCAAGGATGAGGATGTGGAAGCATTGTTTTGTGCTATTACTATTATCCAACCAGATTGGATAAACGAAGCAAGGGATGAATGGAAGAAGGACAAAGAAGTATGGTCACTTATTCAAAAGTTGTAAAAGATCCCAATTCAAACGATATTGCCAGAAATTGAAGAGGAAGGAAAAACCATATTGGAACCTGGAGTAGTCACAGAAACAAGAACTCGACAGCTACGAAATTGATCGATTTCAGAGTATCTCAATAAGTGTAAGAATTTACCCACTGAAGATTCCACATGGGAGGACAATAGTTTTATACAGAAGCATCAATAACTACTCAAGCATTGAGGACAACACTTTTTGAAGGAGAGGGGCATGTTAGGCCCCTATACTACTAGTGTAACCCCTTATTGTTATTAGTACAACCCACTTATTATATTGATGTACCCATGTAGTGCCCATATGTTACTATTGTGCCCCATAGAAGCCCACTATTGTTATTATTGTGCCCTTACATTATTATTGTTATGTAGGCTCTGATTATGTTATGACCCCTTAGACTCCTATATATAGAGAGGAGGTCTTTTCATTTGAATCATCCAAGAATTGTTCATTTATGTAATGTAAAGGAGGCTGCCCCCTCGAAGAGGTTGAATTCTAAGGCGTTGATCTATCTTTTCTATCTTTTCTTGAGCTAGTTTCATAACAAAGAACACATCTAGCTGCAGGAGAATAGTATTCATCATCTGAGAAGTGAAGTGGACAAAGAAATTGATGATTTGTGGAAACTCATACAACAACATTCCAATAAACTAAATAGAGGACAAAAGAAGGAAGGAAGATTGGCTGGGAAGAATGGTACAGCTGAAGGTAATGGTAAATTGCAAATTAAAGTGTGGAAGCCTGCCATAAATTGTGATGATGAGCAAAAAGCAGTAAGATATATGGAAGAGATAGCAGTAGACAGTGAGAGTATAGCTAGTGGGGAAATACAACATAAAATATGGAGACCGGGAGAACAACAAACAACAACAACAACAACCAAGGACAGACTCCTGAACAAAGTATGGGATCCAGGAAGACACAGAAGCACATGAGCAGGAGATCATGATTATTTTTAGCCTTGGGAGTCTGATGCAGGAGCATCTAGGCCTAGCCAGCAATGTGATGGTGTGGTCACATGTTGTGGGTAATGAAATTTTGGAGGAACAATTAGTTTTTTAATTTTATTAATTGCAAAGTATGTAAGTATTTAATTGTTTCCTAATTCTGAACAAAATTGGGAATAAGTGGAAAGTGATACTTCCTACGTGGAGATCAAGCCAATTACTTATATTGATTAGGTAGGGTACAATATAATTTCTAAGTAGATAGTGAATTCCTTCATATGTGGAAGGAGATTGTTAGATAGGACATATATGAATTTCCTTTTCTTTTCTGAAACAAAGAAACAGAGAGTTAGGATTCATGATGGAATTGTAAGCCTACAAGCAGATTAGCAATAGAGGCCACTAATTTGAAGAATCAGGCCAGAGAGGAAAGATTCAGGAGAGGATTGAGTAGAGCTAGAGCAAGAATAGTGTGTGGATTGTATTTTGAAAACATAGATCTTTCATTTGTGTAATCGGGCCAAGGCGAGAGTTGGTTATTATTCTATTGTGAATGAATGATGCTATGTTTATGATTGATTATCGAGCCTATGGAAACCCTTGTATACTTTTAGATTCTTTGTATTCGGGCCAGGTGATTATCCCTTTGTTTTGTTATGTTTAACGCCTAAATCGTATGATTGATAGAAGTCGGGGGCTTTATTTAAAATATCCTTGTTTGATGTTGGGTCTGCGATGTTTGTTACATAGTTTTAGTTCCATGAGAAAAAATCCCATTTACACTAAGAATCATCGCATAACACAAAACCGGATCCGAAATCTGGATTTTAAATCTTATAAAGGGTGGCTTATATCCATATCGGGTCTGTAAGAATATCAGAGTGGAACTTTAGAGTGGACAAAGCTTGGATTGGAGGATTACGACTATGCGATATGCGATTAAATTGTAGCCATTAGATTGTGATCAACCGTGACCATTGGATCACAAAAGTAGTTTTCTACATTGCATTGTATTTCTAGTGGCCGAAGAACTATAAGCAGTATTGAATGGTGATCACCCGATCCCATTCACCCTTCGACACATATCAGCGAGGGTGAATAGGGAAACCGATTTATCGGGTGGTTATTCCTTGTGTTAATTATCTGCCCAAAGTAGTTGTGAACTGTTGGATTGGAAAAAGGAATGAATGGTACAAATTAGCTAATCGGGGAACGGTGATTGGAGCACCCAATAGGAAGGCAATGGACCGAGAGCAGACCCGTCGATATATATGAATGTGGATGTAAAATATTTGAGATCTGGATATATGTGTGGAGCGGGGTTTCCTGTGTATTTCCCGCATTTCTATGTATTGTGATAAAAAGTGTTAATCGGGGTTTTAAGGCTAAAGTGGAATAAAACACTTTCCATAATGTAATGGGTTCTGATAGTTTAAGTGGTCCCAAAATTAAAGAAAAGGCACCCAAATACACTTCTGACATGTATGTGTGGGCATGTAGCTTTAAAGGTTTATAAGAGTGAAATAGTCCCGATAAGGTGTTTAGGGTGTGGCATCCATATGGTTGTATCAATTAGGGCCAGGTTTGTGTAGTGATAGAATTTGTTGGGTAAATTTATTGTTACAAGGTTATTTGTTCATCAAATGCATGGAGGTAGAATTGAATGCTCGTACTTGTACATCACTCCATTCACATGTAGGATTAGGGCCAGGTTAGTGTAGTGATAGAATTTGCTGGGTAAATTGATGGGGTGATTTGTTCATCAAATGTAGTTGAAAAATTTATAAAATAGTTAGGAATTTTTTTTTGAAACTATAAAGACTGGTAGGGTAGATGAGGTGTAAAAATTTTGAAATTTGATGAGTGGATTTGTTTTGAAATTCCAACCTTTATCTGACCAATTTTGCCTGTGCTCATAAAAAGCTGGCAAAAAAAACTCAACCATGTTATGGCCCTTGAGCTTATCCCGATTACTGATTGGCCGGCAATCAGAAAGACATGGCCTGCTATGGCCATAACATGGTTATGTGTTCCATTGATATTTTCCCATCTATGATGCATAGTCCCTTGAGAGCATATCTCAATTACTGATTGGTCGAATATTCAACAATCAGAGGGATATGGCCTCCTATGACCATAACATGGTTATGTGTTACATTGATATTTTCCCATCTATGATGCATCGTCTATTTTTTGGATCATAAATGAAATTTGACTCTGGAAACTCTAAAAAGAAAAAGAAAAATAGTTTTATTTTTAAATTCCAATTCTAAAAAGAAAAAGAAAAGTAATTTTGTTTTGAAATTCCAACCCTGGAATGCAGTGTTATGGGTATGGTTATGAGCTGGACATATGATAACTACATGATTTGACAAGGCGAAAGTACTTTATAGACTTTCGGCACAACTATTGGAGGTATACAACTCACTTTTGGATGTATCTAGCTCACATTTGTCTACGAGCGAGAGACATGCAATACCACCTCCATTGAAACCATTGTGCCTGACATCAATAATCCAACTCCGCTTATATGGCGACACATGATTCCAAGAAATTTTTCAATCTAGGCTGTTGGTTCAGTCCATTGCTACACTGCACATTTATCCCATCTTACTGTCATCAGAAAGATAAGCCTTTATCGAATATATATGTAGTAGTGTCAAATTTCAATGGCGTGCAACGTGATGAGAGGAGGATGGTTGTGGGGAAATTTGTGAGGCTCTCAAATGTGACTACGCTTATATTCCGGATCGGGAAACAACTTTACTTCAATGGAAGGAATACCAATTTTTTATCGGGGGAGGGGTAGGTATAAGGATAGGTATGTTTATAGAGTTACAGGATGTTTTTTTTTATGATGAGTTATAGTTAGTCTTTATGATGAATCACAGTATGTTGTTTGAAACTTGTTGAGATAAGCTTTACAAAACTATTCTAACATTTATTAATAATTATTAGGTGGATGGTTGGGATTTAAGCTTTACCAAATATTTCAACATATTTTCTGCAGTATTTATAAATTAAAGAATGAAATTTATCTGCAAAATAATTCGGTCTTATATTCTCTTTTAATTAAATTGATTAATTAGCAAAATGTCATATGAACTAGTTCCATATGAAATAAGCTATGGATTTTTGGGTAACCATGGTTTTGGTCCATGAGATTGTAACAAAATCTATTTAAAAATTAAGAATCTCCATAGCCAAGAATGTTGTTAATCATTTTTTTAAATGCATGTATGTTTAACTTATATATTAATTCTTTTCATAGTTAATCATAATGGTAATTTGCAATAAAGTTATATTTATTTGATTTTTATGATTTTAATTTTTTTGCTTTTTATTTTATTTTAACAATGTATGATGTATCATGAAATATGTTTTTTTATGCATTTGCCAATCATTTGATTTATATGGCTACACTAATGAAATAAGAATTCTAAATTTTAATTTAATTATTAATAATTAATAATTAATAGAGGAATGTTAGTTTTTTAACATTTAAGTAATAAGTATGGAATGTTTTTAATAATAGTGAAGGGTTGAGATTTTTCTTAAAAACAATTGTGTACTTTTTGCTTTTTAATTTAACTAATCACATGTTATAGGATTAAATTAATACATACCTGGCTCAAATTGTGTTTTTTTTTTAAGAATGTTGTATTGAAAGGACATGGTATTGCTCCATATTCATAGTATGCTAACAAAGCCTATTTACAAATGAAAAATCCACATATAAAGTGCGAGAATCTTGTTACATGGTGGTGTGTCTATTTTCAAATAGGGATTGTAGAATTTAATTTAATCATCAATAATTATAATTAGTACATGAATGGGAGGGATTTAAGTTCCACAAAATATTCTAGAATATTTTTAGTACTAGTTATTTTAGCACTTTAATGAAATTGTAATTGTTTTTAGACATGTGGCATTATAAGTAACAATATTGGCCATGGTGATGTAACAAATCATTTTTACAAGTTAGGAATATCCATGGTAAAGGATTGCAAAATTTAATTTAATCATCAATAATTATAATTAATACATGAATTGTAGGGATTTAAATTCCACAAAATACTCTAGAATATTCTTAGTAGTATTCATTTTAGCCCTTTAATTAAATTGTTATGGTTTTTTGACTTGTGGTACTAATAAGCAATAGTATTGTCCATGGTGATGCAACATATCCTTTTTACAAGTTAGGAATATCCATGGTAAAGTGAGATTGAATCTACATGGTTAAGAATCTTGTTACATGTGTTTTTAATGTATAAATTTTAACTCTTTTATAATAATAATATAGTTAATTCCTATATTTATTTTTAATCTCAACAATGTTTTAATATTGCATTTTGATGTCTGCCGACATTTACTAGCCATTTGATTAATATGGCTGCACCAGTATATGGTTAACTCATATATTTAATCCAACTATATAAATAAAATGGTTGGTAAATGCTGACAAGAACTTATCGATGGTAAACATGGAAGTAAATTATAATTGGCCAAAAAATCATAACTCACTTAAATACTTTAATTTGTGTATACTACTAATAATATTATAGAATATTCCATAGAGGTTAAATCCATGTCATCAACCTAATAATTGTTGATAATTAAATTAAAATTATAGATGTCCTATTCCAAAATAAACATGTCGATTGGTGTAATTAATAACAACAATAATAATAATTAAAATAATGTTATAATCTAGGTAATTCTTATAACTATTTTAAATCCTGAAAATGGAAAGTGTATCACGAAGTGAATATTTTAAGCCAAAGTTGCTCCTGTATAAGGGGCGAGATATTGTAATGTAGCAGGAGAATCCGCAGTTTCCACTACCACAATGGTATATGCCATGATACATGTTGGCATTTACTAGTCATTTAATTTATATGGTTGCACTAGGATTACTAGTGCAATTAGTTAAGTCTTCATTGGTGAAAGTGGATAGGCATGTGTTGAGCAACATCTTTGACTCCAAACCATATGAATAAAAGGAAAAATAGGATAGAAACATTTAATAGGTAGAGCCTCTTTAAATTTAAATTTGTTGACACCTAATCATTGGGATTGGGTGAACACTTGTAAATAATGCAAATTGAAGAGTCATCGAGAGGTGAAGCCCAAGAGTCACTTGATCTGTTATTGAATGTTAGTTTTTTCATGCTAATTTGAACTTCAGATTTATAAACAAATGCTTGTCAATTGCTTCATGTGTATAGGTTCGCTTATGGTGTTTGTGAATGGAAACATAGAAATTTTATCAAGTTTTATGTGAAATTCATGAGAAAAATAGCATGTAAAGGAAGTGTTGAACAACATAAAACAAATCTATAGCAAACCATAACAACAAGGCTAATAAAGGAGTTCACCCCTCCTCGGCTACATCTCCTTAGACATGCTCTTAATGGCTAGGCCTTTTTTGTATTAATGGTCAATTCTCTGATTACATGCACCTGTAGTGCTACAATGGGTTTGCAACCTACTCCATTAAATTCAAAAGATGCAAAAAACCCTCAAATGACTCTTCAAGATCTGCAATTTCTCTCTAGTTGATCTAGGCTTGACCTCCTCTCCTGGTGGCCCTAGGCATCCCTAAAATTCAACGTGGAAAAATCATGTATAGAAGTGCCGTTCTGCCTCTACAATCTATTCCATTGTGTTCATAACATCCAAATCATATAGGAACACCTTCTCCTGCTTCTCATTTGGTCGAATTTTGCCCAAGATATGGTCAAAACAATTTCTCCTAGTAAAGCTCCACTAAAACTGGAGGAGCTCTAGTTAACTCCGCAAAAATTGGTGGAATATCCAAATTTATTAGACCGCTAAGAATGCATCCAAATTAAATTGGAGTCTAATTAAAGTTAAGCACATCTAACTATAGGTTAACTGTGTATTAGCACTAATTGCGCGGCTAGTCTAACCATTAATTTGGCGGTTTGACATGGTGTAGTCACATAGTGACATTAACTGTTACGTTAAGTTGACAGTTGTTGCAATCTCCGCTCGAGTACTCAATGTTGGAAATATGGCACAGTTAGTTGACAGGTAAGCCGACGGTTAGTGCCATATCCGTGTGGTATCCAAACAATGGACTTGCGTTAAGGTGATGTGTTCTCATGGAGGTGGTTGGCCCGTAGGCCAGCTCCCTCCTAACCCCCAAACCACAAATCGTTAAACTTTAAGTTTATGTGATGAACATTATGGTTAAGACACAATGGGTAGTAGAGATGGTTAATTCATTAGCATGTGTAGAGGAGGTAGTGAGGTCGAACCCTGAAGCCTCCATAAAAAGTTTGATGTGCGCCATAACTGACCTTTGGGGAGGGACACGTGATGGCTTGTAGGCTTGCCACTTGTACCCTCCTCATTGGTTCACTTTCAACCAATGAAAACCTTCCATATCACCAACCTATCGATCAATAAAACCTGACACTTGGCATATTCTCATTGAACCGTTAACCTCCATTGACTTTTCATAGTCACCTTCCACATCAGTAGTACGAACTACCGACTATTCAGTGACTACACATTTTTTTTGAAAAATTTCTTATGTTTGGCAAAGCGGTTAGTGGACTCTATCTTCCTCATACCAACTCCGTTTTAAACGAAACAAGTTGCATTGGGATTTTTTTTCCTGAGACGGATATAGTCGTTCAAAATTAGAATGATTTCGAGCACTTTTATTTTTGAGCTAATTTTTGCCCCCTAATCTAGATTCCAATCACTCCTTCCCACTGACAGGCCTTTGGACCCACAAAAATGGTTTATCTGATGAGAGTTGTATACTCTTCTCCTTTCCAAGTTCTATTAATCAATTCTACTTGGAAAAATCTCCATGAAAACCATTTGGATTCACTGACATGCCTTCCCTTGCAAATGGCTTAGCACATCAATGAATGTCCTCCTTTTGTTGTTGCCCCAATCCAACACTTGCTGGCTACTTGCTAATTAACCTATTGTAGCAAAGTGATCCCTCGGTGCTTGAAAATATGACTAATTGCCTTCCCACTTAGAATCATGTTCCTCTTTGCAACACGTGCATTTGATGCAAGATTCTCCTTGGAAACCACTTTTCAAGTTAAGCCCATCTGAGTGAACTACAACAATGAGTTCCAATATTAGTAATAACAAAAAAAGAAATGACCATTCTCTTACCTCCATGGCTCCAAATTCCACATGTGGAAGAATAAATTTGCCATCTCTTTCGTTTCTTGGAGTCAACACATCAAATGACATTTTTGTCCACTTTTGTTTCTTGATTCCATCATCCTCTAGTATTAACATGTCACTGATGTCTTGATTTGGCAATGAAGGATAATCATGAGCATCTTGCTGAAGCATGGACCTTCCAAAATCCCCTGACGTCTTATCACAAGAAACAAACTCATCTTGTTTTTTAAAGTTAATGGTGTTTGAAAAACATTCATGCAAGAATATAACTTGACGACCTCTTCCTTTTGCTTCTTCAAAGCAACACATGTCACATCATGTGAACATCACCATGTACTCTTACATATTTTTATACACCAAGGTTTTATAAAACATTGACTAAACATAAGTCGGAAAAACATGCTTTTTCAAACAACTAACTTTCAAGTCAAGAAAAACATGTACAACAACTTGACGATTTACAACAAGAATTCCACATTCTCATGACAATTCATCACATATCCCTTTCATATTTGGAGACAAAATCAACTCTTCCAAGTCAATATAACATGTAATAATCAAACGACCACACAAGCCGACACTCATGCATGTGAAAATGATCAACATTCTCAAGTTGACAACATACATGCTACAATCAATCGACCAACACCAGTCAATCACTCATGCATGTTCAAGTGTAATGAAACTATAAAAATTTCCATTTTTCACACACACAAACTCTCATGCATGTATAACAATTCAACTCTCTCACAAGTACAATCACAAGTACAAGAATCCTATTGGCATGTACGAGTACTTAAAGAGATGAAATGACTAAATTAATAATTGCAATAGAGTGAGTCAACATAGTCCACTTTCAAACACCTTCCTGGAGTAAACATACAAGCTCAAGAACGTAACATGCATACAAATTCATGGTTGTAAATTGCCATCTTTCCTACATATAAGTGAGTCAACATAACTCTACTTTTCCATCATCTTGCTTCATGCAATATGCAACATACTTTCAGAAGAAAAGAAATGTATCAAAATAACAAGGAAATGCAAATCTTGTCTTATTTGCATCAATTATCAAAGAAAATGCAAGGCCTTATTTGGTTAATAAATCTAACCATCTCTTTCCAAACCATTTCAATGGCGCTTCTTTTCACTGCACTTCATCATGTGTATCATCCAGGCCCACATCAATTATGTAATCCTCTTTTCCATATTTATCAAAATCTCTCTCCACCTTCTTCAAATGTCGTGGATGACATATTGGATGCAAAATTCCAACACTTGTCTACAAGATGACCCTGCTTATGACAATAAGTGCAAAATAATTGAAACTTCTTTTCAACATAGCCTCCATTATCCAATGGACCTTTGGCTTTCTATCTCTTTTATTTTGAAAGTTTCATGTGTATGGCTATCCTCTTCCAACACTTTGAAATAGTATAGTTATTAAAACCACAAAAATAACATGTAAAATCTCTCCAAACCTTATGTGAAGAGTTACCATGTTTATCATAATCAAAATAAACTTGATTAAAGGCCTATTTATACCTTGCACATTCACCTTTGTTGCCTTCTTGAGGAGGTGAATTTGATGAGGTAGTGGCTCTCTTTAGAATAAAAAAAATGGTTTCAATGACCTTAGAGCTTTCAACATCCTCTTGTTTTCCATTTCCACTAGTTACATGCTTATGAGCATCTTCTTGCAAAGTGGGTATAAAAATTTTTCATTCCTCGTGAACACAAAATTCACAAACTTGAGGTAATGAACATGTAATGAAAGTCCTTCTTGGAATAACTTCATATGCCTCCTTGGATTTGGAGCATTCTCCATCATGTTGTCCATAACCAAGTCCGAATTACCTAGGCCTTTCCTCAACAACAATTGGCTCAACTATGCCTTGTGCATGTTTGCCTAACCCTTCACCTTCATAGCCATTTTCATCAGTAATTTGGACCCTATTCCTCTAGTGTGTCTTTCAAAAGCACCAAAACATTCGTTTTGAGAGGAAATTGAAGATAAACTTGAATTGTATACCTCATGTTCATGCACATACTTGGGTAGGGTTTCCTTCGCATCAAATCTCCATCGTATTCATCTTTTTAAGAAGCTCTTGCTTCTCCTCCTTCATGGCCATAAACTGTTCTTGAAGTATAGTGTTATCCTTCATATCTTCAATCATCTCTTGCACCATATCTCTCATGATGAAAAACTCTTACAACATCCTTTCATCGAACAATATTGCTTATTAAGAAAGATTAGAAACATCACTTGCTAAAGCTACCATCACACTTGTAATGCATCAATAAGCTTCATAGATCTGCAACCATTAAAACCTAATTGCACAAAACTCAGGCAATCAAGAAAATAACCTTTGCTCTGATACCAAATTGATCTATTATTGAATGTTAGTTGTACTGTGCTAATTTCAACTTTAGATTTATAAACAAATGCTTATCAATTTCTTCATGTGCATAGGTTCCCTTATGATGTTTATGAATGGAAACAGATAAATTTTATCAAGTTATATGCGAAATTCATGAGAAAAATAGCATGTAAATGAAGTTTTGAACAAAAACAAACAAATCTACAACAAACCATAACAACAAGGCTGATAAAGGAGTTCACCCCTCTATTATAGCGGCTACAACCACCCTCCAAAATTTTTGCCTTAGATTTGTTTTGGATCCTCCCTACAAACATTTCACAACAGTATGTCTTGCTTCATCAAGTACATAAGATTTAGTGATTTTCTTACAGAATGACAACCCGTTCATCAAATGTTGTTGCATTCTCCTCACAAGTTGTTCCTTCGAACTTGGTCTAGCTACAGGCTTAGCAGCTCCCTCAAGAAACTGTGAAATTCTGGAGGGTAGATAGTCTTCCCTCTAGAAATTGCGCAATTCTATTTGGCAACCTCCTAATCTCCTGAATTACATAATTCTGCCACTCAGGCTTCATCCAGAAAATTGTGCAACTCCTCCGAATAGGATTGCTCAGCCTAGGAATTGTGCAATCCTGGGCAGCATTCAGTTGCTCTACCTAGAAATTATGCAAATCTCCTAGGCAACCAGCCTAGCTCCCTTCTAGAAATGCACATTTTCTCCTAGCAGTTGAGAAACCTCTTGCATGTGCAGTTGAGTTGACCGATTCCCTCTAGGACCGAGAAAACTAATTTGCATGCATGAGCTGCTTCTCCCAAGGCAACATGGAAAGGCATCCCTTGATTCAGGGATCAACTTTTAGTAGCTAAAGGATGCATGCAAGGTGGTGGGCCCCAGTATTGTAGCAATAATGCTGCAACTCCTAGGGCTCCCTTCTTTACATTTATCAACCCGGTAGTTCGTAACAAACTTGGAAGCGACGGTGTTATATGCACAAGTACTAGCTCTTGCCGCGATTGTCACTTGATTAGCTGGCACAAGTCTGCTAGGAGCTTAAGCCAACTTCTATGAGCTCTTAGAAGAAGCTTTTAACTATGATGGATGAAAGCTAACTCAACAGAGGCTAATCTACTTGCAAAAAGAAGCGGAAAGCTGAAAGGAAATGCAAACCCTAGCAAACCCTAGTTTTACCGACTAACCCTACCGGTGCAAGAAAAGCGATGAAAGCCATGGAAATGGATGCCATCGACTTCTAGGAAGGTAAAATGCATGTGACTAAGCGACTTCTACAATAAAATCTGGAAAAAACATCTTTTTGCATTTTTGAGTAATTTTACAGAATTATTATGCATGTGTTTTAACTATTTTTTACTGTGCAGAGGTTGATTGGCGAAAGGAAATGGTTGCATGAGGTTGGGAAGGTGAGAAGAGGGCCTAAGGGGTCCCTAGCATCCTCCTAGAGAGTTTCACAATGATCGAATCTCAAGAAACCATTTTCGTAAGCTTCTAAAGGAAGTCTGCCGGGGTTCTATAGGATGTACTGTAGCTTCTATAGGATGTTCTATAGCTTCTACAGGATGTTCTGAAAAGAGGATTTTGGAGGGTTGATGGAGGAAAAATAGTGGGAAAGTGGAAGTGGAGGTTGGATAAGGATGTTAAGAGGTCTAGGACCTGGTGAATGAGGCTAATGAGCGATTGGATTTGTTCGAGGATGGAGGGAGCAATGATGCACAAGAATGTAGAAATTAGGGCAAAGTGGGAAAATGTGGCAAATGAAGGGAAAGAATCTGAGTTAGGGGATGGAGCAGGTTGTATTGATGGAGGAAGGGTAGGCAGGAAGGCATCACAGTTTTTCTGCACACTATTTTCCAAAACTGACCAAACAAAGACTATGCAAACTAAAGATCTAGCTATTTTGACCTAGAAACCATAAGCATGATGAACATAAGTTTATTGGTAGCAAATCATGTAAAACAACTATGGAAACCAAGCAAGAATGGATCTAAGCATGTAATCACAATTGGTACTAACTTTTGCAACTAAGAATCTAACACTAGAAATTGCATGAAGAAGCAAGAACAGTGTTTTTATGGCAGCAAGGACACCTTGGTCTCAGCTCATGGTCCCAAGGAGGGAGGTTAGATAAAGGGTTTCTTGATGGCCTTTTTCGAAGATATTTTATGTTACCAACCTCTTAAATCACTTGAAACATGAAAAGCTATTTTAATCATCAAAAGCAACCTAAGTAACAAAACAAGATTTAAACCTAAATAACAGATTTTATTCTAAGAATGAAGCAAAGACACATAAAGGTACACAAAGGAGGTACTAGGCACTTGGGTTGGGCCCAACCCCAAGAGCTACAGCCTCCTAAGAGAGATTAGAGCTGGTGAAAAGCTGGATTAATTTTTATTGAGCAAGAAATAATAGTTACATCCCAAAAACTGTTCACAAGCAAAAGCTTGGAAATGTGCTGAAATGCAAAGCTAACCTACTGAATAAAATCTAGCTAACATCTGACTAACTCCTCCTGAAATCGAACTACAAATTGGCTAATTGAAATGAGGCCCTAAGCCTTCTTATTTATACAAATTGAGGACCCCAACAGTCCTCCTAAACTTTAGGAACTCGGCTGCCAAAACTTGTTGTTAACAGCAACTTTACTAGCCCTTGCTCAGTTGCCCTTGTGATAATCAATGTGGTGGCCCTTGAACTCCGAGTTGCTGGTGGAGAATTCGAGGTAAGGGCTCATAAATGAAGGGTACACCTTCCTACAAATCCTCTTCATTGTTCTTCCACGAATTTGGCTGCCAAGTGCTCATTAAAACCTTTGATTTTGTCTCAAAATTGACAAAAAAACTGCATAAAGCACACATTAGACTTGTTGGCATAGTGACTAACCCAATTCACTCTATTAGCATAAATATAATAAAAAACATACAATAAACTAATGAGAATGGTGGATTAAGTTGAATTACGAGGCTGAATGAGCCCATATAATTACCCATTTTTGGGGCTCATCATCACCCCCCTACTGAAAGTGTTGCTCATCCTCTGAGCAACTAATCTATCTCTTTATCTTTGATGGCCCTGGTGGCCTCCTTATCATCCCAAGCTTCTGATGTGGCCTACTCATGTGTAACATAAAATTCTACCTTCTTGTCCATGTCCTTCCACTGCTCCTCCTATTCTGCTTGTTTGAATTATTGTGCTTTTCTTGTTCTGTCTCTTCATCCTTTTCCTCTTCTATTTTAGTTTCTTCCTTTTCCTTTTCTTGTCTTGCTGAGTCATTAGTTGCTTCATCTTCTCCCCCTTTCTGGTCTTCTTCCTCACTGTTATAAGGACTGATATCATAGGTGAGCGCTTTTATGTAACTTTCTGCTGTCATGTCCCCGACGACTTCCCAACTAGGGAGTATGAATGTATGGAGGGTTTCTTGGTCTTTAAGATACAATGCATAGGATCGAGCTGGTTGTCTACATTGTAGGGCTTCTATTACCTAGCTATCCGTGCAGGCCATCTAGGCTTCTCTCTCCTGCAACTTTTGTTTCAGCATCAGTATTTCAGCTACTACCTAAGACTCCCTCTCTTGCTCCTGCTTTATCCTCATTTCAACATTAGGCTGTGTATCTTCCCTTGGTTGTTGTTCCTCTGCTGTTTCCTAACCTTTGAGGGAACCTTCCTGTAGTTGTTGCTCTTCAGAAATTTGTGCTATGTCTACCTTTTGATTTTCCTGTAAAGAATTCTCAGCTTCCTGTAGAACTGTCTTTGAGTCCATCATCTTAATTCTCTCTCTAGGTGGAGGTTTTTGGGCTTCCTCATTCGTAGGTGATGGATATCTTTGAAGGAGACTCTTCCTTTAGTTTAGGTGTTGTGTCTTTAATGATAATTGGCTCCTTTGACTGTCGCTGGGGTCTGCCCACTTTGCTGGTGTGCACCTCCTTGCTTTAAAGTAGATGGAGGTTTGCCTCTTTTGCCTCCCTTTTTGTTTTGGAGGTGTGCTTAAGGCAACAAGTGTAGCTGCTACCCCCTGGCCAATATTTCAGGTGATTTCTCCTCTTACTGTTTTGTTTCCATGCCTCCTGTAGAAATCCATGTGTCAACTATTTCTGTCTGTTTTGCTAGATGTGTCTTTTCCTTTTATTCCTGTGTGTCTCCTTTCGCTGTGACATCCTTCAGGTGGACTTTTTCAACCCTCTCTACCCAGAATTCGGTTGTTCATTTATGAAAGGAAGAATTGTGTTTCTACGGACAGAGTACAGAGCTCACTTTTTCTTCTTAGCACACATACAAACATGCAAGTTCAAAATTTTTCATACACAAGTTGGCCCCCACAGTTGCATATCTTCTCTAGAGGAGAATTTTAAAGACAAGAAATGTGGAGGAGAATCTTGATGCAGACACAATTGAGAAACTCAGTGCAACACACAGGCAAACGTTCTATTTCCAATTCGCAAGTAGATTTTTCATTTATTTTCCAATCTCATGCCATGTTCAATTCACCACTTTGCACAAACAAATTATGCACAAAGAAGCTTCCCTGATCCTACCTCGTTTTGAGCTTGAAATTTGCTGGAAATCCCAGGTTTTCTTTCTGCACAACTGTTTTATGCATTTCCTGTAGAAGGCTCTCGTTTCCTGTAGAATGAAACTGCACTTCCTGTAGAGCTCGATAGGCGGGATATTTTCTAAAGAAACGGCAGAAATCTCGAAAAATCAGGCAGGAATCTTGTAGAGGACCACTGGTTAGCTGATCTGGAAGTGGTGGACGCATGCTTCAATTGTGAATGTCGTGAAGGCGCAGTGAACAAAGAGTGGTGAGAGTTTTAGCCGAGCATCGTTTAACTGCAGCGTGATTCGTGTGAGAAGATGAGGTGGCCGGATGTGCATTGGCCCCATGTAGACTGCGGTGCTATTATGAGCTGTATGTTCTCTTCTTGTTACTCACTTGACATCAATTGCACTGGAGTTCAAACAGCCAACACTACCTGTTTTTTTTAAATTTCACGTGAGTTGACTATACACATATGGTGCATGATTTCCGGCTGAGCGCTAGAGAACTGGACAAGGCACTGTCTGAACTAGACGAGGATGGCCAATTAGCTAGCCACTGATCTTGTTTAATCCCAACCATCTCATTGTTCACGCAGTTCTTAAATTACATTCACGCAACAGAGGAATGGGTTTAGTCATGTACCTGGAAGTCGAATGTGTTTGCCGGTCCTTTTTGCTGCTGCATGCTCATATTCTGTGGATGCATGCTGGTCTGTTTGCTAATACATGACTTATTTTCTAGTGCAAGTATCCTCTAGCTAGACCTATGCAACAGGAGCCTACTTCAATGTTCACATTTGCACCGTCATGCTATTGACGCTGAAACTTTACAGGACAGCAACTTGTTTTCTCTATTGCTCCCAAATGATAGATCAGATTGACCTGAAACTTTCTGAGCATGCTTATATCATCGTTATGCATCTCCCATAGTAACATTGTAGTCAATGGATGCACGGATATCGAGAAGAATTGAAAATGGCTTAAGGTTACAAAGGTCAATTACTCGGAAACCGTGCATCGGAATTTGCTGAAACTGCTTGGGTAGGTTACTATCACCTATATGTATCTCCCCATGAAACAGATTTTGAAATGGATGCATGGATATGGAGAAAATGCAAAAATGGTTGAAGGTGATGGAGGCTGATTTGTTGGAAACTGTGCAGTAGAATTGGCTGAAATTGCTTGGACATCTTGCTATCATCCCTATACAACTCCCCGTAAAACGGTTTTGTAAATGGATGCACGGTTTTCACGTGAGGGAAAAAACAAATTTTTGTTCTATGTATTTTTGCTTCAAAGCATTCTGCAGGCGGTTTGCGCAGTAAGAAAAAAATGAGCTTGGGCTGTGATGCAGGCATGGAAATGATGGAGGAGGAGTTTGAAGATTGTAGGAGGACTTATGAACCCTTTAGGAAGCTATCTTGTTCGCCAAACGACCTTTTAAAATCCATTTCTATCTTTCTGTAATTTCTACAGGAACTTCCTGTAGAACACACGATTTTTAGGAAAGAAGGACAATGAGATCGAAAAAATAATGGAGAAGGGTGAGGGATGGAAACATGGATGTGTTCGGGCCTCATGGACATATTCCCAACCTTCAGGTCCTCTTCGGAGATCAATTTTGGCTTGTTTGTAGGCTTCTTGTAGAAGACACAAAACTTCCTGTAGAAGACGCAAAACTTCCTGTAGAAGGCACCGAACTTCCTCTGTCTTTGTTTTGAGTGATCCTCCTAACCTGCAATGTCCTTGCTACAACCTGCAATTATTCAATGGAAATTAGGTTTATTTTTCTTTTTCTCTTTTCTTCTTTCTTTTTCTCTTTTTTTTGAAAACAACTAGGGCGCCTCATGGAGGTTTTTACCCTAATTGCCTACCCTGGGCGCCTCCAAGGGAGGTTTTCACCCAAGGATCTTATTCTTTTCTCTTTTCTCTTTTTTCCAACCCATTGACTGCCTCATGGAGGTTTTCAATCAATGAGCCAATCTGAGGCGCCTCCGAGGAGGTTTTCACCTTAGATTTTTATTTTCTTCTTATTTTCATTTTTTTCTTTTTTCCTACCCTACCCTACTTGAAAAACAAAATAATTTTCAAGTATAAGAATACTTCCAATGGAGCCATGTGCACATCGAGATTAGAGACAAAATGACGTGGAGGCTTGAAATGCATGCTTTGACAGCTATTCGGATTTCAAAGACCAAATGATTTGACTTTGAAGGGATCAAACATAGCTGGGGAAGAGAGTACTGCTGCAACTTAGTGACTATCTGGAACCATATCTCAATATAGTTCTGATACCCTTGGTCCTTTTGCTGATCTGGATCCTTCTTCATGTCACCTTCTACCATGACCTTCACGTCCTCCTCTTTTTGCTGATTTTTCTCTTGAATACATGGAGGATTTGATGGTAACCATGAGGGAGCTCTCTTGATCTCTAATTTTGTTGTCTTCTCTTCATCAAGTGCAACCCGTGGTTCTTTGATCTCCTCTTTTGAATCTTCTTTTGCTGGTTGTGGTCCTTCAATGTTGTCAATATTATCTCTTTTTTGCAATACTCTTCCTGAGCTATGGTGAATATCATTGAGCTCAAGAGGAGTTGTTTGGAAGTGTTGTACCTCAACTTTGCAATTGGGTCAAGCTACTCCAATGTGTGAGTTTGGAAATGGTAGTATGGGTAGTTGAGTGGGGCTTTATATTTGAGATGGATGTGGATGGGGTTGTGGTTGAGCAGGTAGTGAAGGCAAAGGAGTGGGAGGAGAGTTGTATTAGGGCCTCCACCCCTGATGAGGTGCATTCCACTGAGGCTACGACTGAGCGTAGGGGTGAAATGGATGAGCAGCTGGTTGAGAATGATATTGAGGAGGATACAGCCAAGGAGGGGGTGTGGACGAGGAAGGATGAGCAGGGGGACCCCGAGAATGCATGGAAGTGGCATGATAAGGGTTATAATAGGTCTGGGATGTCCCCTGCATTCCTTGCTGGTAAGTTATGGGTCCATGTGGCCTCCTTTGATTGATATAATAGAGTGGTTCAGTGACTCCTTTGGCCCTCTGATATGTAGCTTTAAGCCTAGGCAAGGAAGGGAACTAATTCGTAGGATGGTCTCTTTAACAAACAAAACACACTTCTATGGAGTGCAATGGACATTCGTTCCTAGGATGCTTTCTAGTGCACCTGGGACAAAACATGGCCAAAGCCCTCTTGGCTTCCTCTTGCTTCCTTTGGATCTATAAGCTATCCAGTTGCATGGCAAGAAATCGCCTCATATCGCTCTTGAAATCTTCCATCTGATTTGAAAATTCATTTTTGGATAAGGTACTGCTCACAACATTTCTGCTTGTAGCCATTTGCTCCAGAGGAATGTTTCCTTCTTCTTCTCCCCTAGAGGTTCTTCAAATATGTCTTGATGTCCACCTAGGGGTACTTCTTACTCACAACCATCGAAGAAGAGAGAAGGTTGGTTGTGTGAAGCAGTGGGGGGTGTTGTGCAAACATTTTTCTGACTTATCTCTACTCCTACAAGGAAGGAAAGGAAATCTTTTTTTTTTTTTTTTTTTTTTTTTTTTTTTTTTTTTTTTTTTTAAAACTGAAATAGATTGAAATGCAACTAACTAAAATCTATCTTGCTGAAATGAAAATGCAGAATTGGAATGAAAGTAGGAAAGGACTAATCTATTTTGCTAAAATGAAATTGCAGGAATGAAATGCTAGGCTACGCTTGCGGAATTGAAATGCTAATCTACGCTTGAAGAATTGAAATTGCGGAATTGAAATGCTAATCTATGCTTGCAGAAATGAAATTGCGGAATTGAAATGCTAATCTATGAAAGCAGGAAATGTCTAATCTACTTTTGCGGAAATGAAATTGCAGAATGGAAATGAAACAATCTACTCCGCGCTTGCTGAAATAAACTACTTAGCAGAAGGTTGTAGTAGAAAATAGAAGAAAAGCAGCAATCACCAATACTCTGACGCTTCCCTGGCAACCGCACCAAAAATATGGTGGGCCCCGGTATTGCAAAAATAATGTTGCAACTCCTAGGGCTCGCTTATTTACTTTTATCAACCCGGTAGTTCATAACAAACTTGGAAGCAACGATGCTATATGCACAAGTAGTAGCTCTTGCCGCAGCTGTCACTTGATCAGCTGGCACAAGTCTGATAGGAGCTTAAGCCAACTTCTATGAGCTCTTAGAAGAAGATTTTAACTGTGATGGATGAAAGCTAACTCAACAGAGGTTAATCTACTTGCAGAAAGAAGCGGAACGCTGAAAGGAAATGCAAACCCTAGCAAACCGTAGTTTTACCGACTCACCCTACTGGTGCAAGAAAAGCGATTAAAGCAGTGGAAATGGATGCCATCAACTTCTAGGAAGGTAAAAT
The DNA here is from genome assembly GCA_000404065.3 of Pinus taeda. Taxonomy (NCBI): domain Eukaryota; kingdom Viridiplantae; phylum Streptophyta; class Pinopsida; order Pinales; family Pinaceae; genus Pinus; species Pinus taeda. The sequence continues at coordinate 192,732 of APFE031206998.1, read as the reverse complement.
GCATGTGACTAAGCTACTTCTACAATAAAATCTAGAAAAAACATCTTTTTTCATTTTTAAGTAATTTTACAGAATTATTATGCATGTGTTTTAACTGTTTTTGACTATGCAGAGGTTGATTGGTGAAAGGAAATGGTTGTAGGAGGTTGGGAAGGTGAGAAGAGGGCCTAAGGGGTCCCTAGCACCCTTCCAGAGAGTTTCACAATGATTAAATGTCAAGAAACCTATTTCGTGAGCTTCTACAGGAATTCTGTAGGGGTTCTACAGGATGTACTGTAGCTTCTATAGGATGTTCTGTAGCTTCTACAGGAAGTTCTGAAAAGAGGATTTTGGAGGGTTGATGGAGGAAAAATGGTGGGAAAGTGGAAGTGGAGGTTGGATAAGGATGTTAAAGAGGTTTAGGACCTGGTGAATGAGGCTAAGGAGTGATTGGATTTTTTCGAGGATGGAGGGAGCAATGATGCACAAGAATGTATAAATTAGGGCAAAGTGGGAAAATGTAGCAAATAAAGGGAAAGAATCTGAGTTAGGGGATGAAGCAGGTTGTATTGATGGAGGAAGGGTAGGAATAAAGGCATCACAGGTGTTCTGGACACTATTTTCCAAAACTGACCAAACAAAGACTATGCAAACCAAAGGTCTAGCTATTTTGACCTATTTTGACCTAGAAACCATAAGCATGATGAACAAAAGTTTATTAGCAGCAAATCATGTAAAACAACTATGGAAACAAAGCAAGAATGGATCTAAGCATGTAATCACAACTGGTACTAACTTTTGCAACTAAGAATCTAACACTAGAAATTGCATGAAGAAGAAAGAACAATGTTTTTATGGCAGCAAGGACACCTTGGTCTCAGCTCATGGTCCCAAGGAGGGAGCTTAGATCAAGGGTTGCTTGATGGACTTTTTCAAAGATATTTTCTATTACCAACTTGTTAAATTACTTGAAACATGAAAAGATATTTTAATAATCAAAAGCAACCTAAGTAGCAAAACAAGATTTAAACCTAAATAACTGATTTTATTCTAAGAATGTAGCAAAGACACATAAAGGTACACAAAGGAGGTACTAGGCACTTGGGTTGGGCTCAACCCCAAGAGCTACAACCTCCTAAGAGAGATTAGAGATAGTGCAAATATGTATTCATCTTTATTGAGCAAGAAATAATAGTTACATCCCAAAAACTGTCCACAAGCAAAAGCTTGAAAGTGTGTTGAAATGCAGAGCTAACCTACTGACTAAAATCTAGCTAACATCTGACTAACTCCTTCTAAAATCGAACTACAAACTGGCTAACTGAAATAAGGCCCTAAGCCTTCTTATTTATACAAATTGAGGACCCCAAAGGTTCTCGTAAACTTTAGGAACTCGGTTGCCAAAACTTGTCGTTAACAGCAACTTTACTAGCCCTTGCTCGGCTACCCTTGTGATAATCGATGTGGTGGCCCTTGAACTCCGAGCTGTTGGTAGAGAATTTGAGGTAAGGGATTATAAATGAAGGGGAACCTTCCTACAAATCCTCTCCCTTTTTCTTCCACGAATTTGGCTGCCAAGTGCTCATTAAAACCTTTGATTTTGTCTCAAAATTGACCAAAAAACTGCATAAAGCACACATTAGACTTGTTGGCATAGTGACTAACCCAATTCACTCTATTAGCATAAATATAATAAAAAACATTCAATAAAATAATGAGAATGGTTGATTAAGTCGAATTACGAGGCAGAATGAGCCCATATAATTACCCATTTCTGAGGCTCATCACAAGGATCATCTCGGAAACCTCTCACGAAGTGTCTCTCTTCCTAGATTTGTGGCATGTGCATCACCTCTTAGATTTTATCAAAAATCATGAACCAAACATTGTAGATCTCATTCCTAATATCAACCTTGCAGCTCTAACATCCCATATCGCATCTAGGAGTCGTCGACACACTCAGCTCAACTGTTTTGGGGTAGGCCCGCTTTCCATGTCTTGTGTTTCATTTCTGTCACTTTTTGTGTTTCGCTTTGTATGAATGGTTTCCAGGAGAGCGGAGATAAGGATACCATTCAGAGCACACTTGGGAATGCAATAGATCAAGTGTCTATGGAATTTCCTAACCACGAAAACATCAAGTTGTTCGTAGACAAGGACATCAAGATATAACGGCAGAAACATCACAACGAGCAACATCATGAACAACAGCTGAAGGCAGCATACTGGAGGCAACGAATGCAGGAGGAAGGTTGTTGACAATGTAGAGGCAGAACAAAGTTGCAGGCTCAAGCAGATCCACTTGTGGTGGAAGCAACTTTGGAGACTCAGGCTATGAGGTGACAACGCGACAATAAGATCACATGAAACAGAGAATGGAACAGAGAAGGAGTTGCATGTGTTGAAGAAACAACTCAAGGAAGAAGATGAGCTACATAGATGAGAGAATGAGTTGTAGTAGGAATAGGTACAACACTGGGCATAACATGCACTCACAGATGAAACTGCACCCGTACAAGTTAAAGATCCATCCCAGTAACTCACACAGAGCATACATGGTGAGTGGTGTTGTTGATCACATGCAAGGGAATTCAGTAGCATGCATGTCATTGTGCACACACATGCGATCCCACCCATTTAGCACACTCACCAAGGTAAAGACAAGAAGAAAGTCCAACTATAGCTGAACATGTAGTTGACAGTTGATGTGCATGACCACCAACACACATTGGCAGATCAACACAGACAATATGCATCAGTGTGTCACTGGTTCAGTTGCACCAAGAAGACCATGCACATGTTACCAGATGAGTTGGATGGAGGAGCCATATTAGTGCACTTGGATGCAAGAGAGGTAAGAGTTTGCTTCAGCAAGATGTCACAATGATGCACATGCAGGCCATCACGGACAACCAAGCTTGGCATCACCTCACCACCTTCACCATCACAAGCATGTCAAAGAGTTTGTCTCACGACAACGGACCGAGTGTCAGTGATGTCTTGCATGGATTTCTCAAGCCATTTTATCTCACATGAGGACATTTGCATTCTAATGTAATGTCATGTCAAGTGTAAGTCAAGTGTCGATAGTTGGATGTAACAATCATACAATAGACGAAGAGTCATAAGGGTAGATGAACTGTCACATAGGGGAATGTCAAGGGTCACCCCACCCTTTGCTATAAATAAAACCTCATAACTCATTGCAAAGGCTTTTGGTCAACCAAGCTTCTGATAAGACTATCTTGGAGAGAGATTGGACAGTATTGTAATGAGCCTTGGCTTATCTACTGCACAAAGCTAGTACATCTCTTTGGAGAAGAAAGCAGTTGTGGTTGTAACATTTTACTGTCGAAACTAGTGGTTGGACATGGATGTATTGTATGACTGGAACTTACACTTCTTAATATAACAAGAGCCAACGTATTTCATGCATATGTTGTATTGTATTATATGCTATCTAGTTTACTCTAAATGATATATGTATCTGTTTACTTACACATGCATGTATCGCTATTTGTGTATGTATGTATTAATCTTTCTAAAATGTGTTGCTGGTTTAACCATCACTTTGGATTGCTTGCTAACTTTCCTTCCATGTTGTGATGTATCTTTTCTCGTGTGTTCCCTTCCTAACAGTGTGCTATCATAGGTTTCCAAGGGGCGCACTCATCTCAACCCCCATGTGCTAGAACCTCTCATACACCTTCCTTGGCTCGCTGCAGCTATCACACCCTTCCTACCAACAGAGTTATCATACTTGCCTCTGTGCAAAATCACGGTCAAGGAATTGCCATACGACCCATTTCTAGGACTCCTACACCAAACGGTCTGAGGTCTAATTCGGATTTCTTATCAGGGAGATCCTTTGACATGTTGGCGAGTCCAACACCAACAACATTTTGGCACTAGAAGGAGGGCCAGATGACAAGCTAAGTCCTCATGCAAAAGGCATGGAATCTTTGAAGAATACATGACCTGCACACTGTTCATCTACACGCTTCGAGGGCACCGAATGCACTAGTGTGCCAATTTGCCCAAAAAATCTATTCATTCTCTTTCTCATCTGCTCACAGAGATAGACCGTCATTTCAATCACTTTGACTGTAAAGCACTCAATAAAAAAAATTCTGAAACTACCAAAAGCACCTGATGAATCCATTGATCAGTTTTACACACACTTTTGTAATCTTCCATACCGATTCCCCGAAGATGATACTGATTGGTAATTTCTCAATGAAATATTTCAGTATCTTCTTCACATATTTGAACCCTACTCAGCACACTTCGGTGATGGAACTGTGTAATCACAGGCAGGCATAGTTGCTGTCACAAGTGATTGTCTGCCTTCACCTCATCAAACAACTCCACCACCGTAGAGTGATGTAGGAGAACATGCACATATAGTCGTTGAACTGTCACATCCTCCCACCCCACCTTCTCTTGATATCTATGAAGATTTGGCTTGCAAGATTGTTAGTTGTCACATGGATTCGTTCCCTCAACCTCAGTCCCCACGTTTTATTAATCCTCCAGATTGTACTTTCTTGTTCTCTTCCATTCTAGACTCCTCACCTAATGTGAACGAGGATCAAGTTCTAAATGGAGTTGGTGTTGTGCAACCAACCTGCGCCATCATTCATGATGAGTGTGTGTGGGAATCTAAAGAAGAACCCACAGTGAAGGATGACTCCCATCCATCTGTGCCTCATTTTCTTTACCATGAAACCCCTTGTGATTCTGTCACCATTGATTTTCCCTGTGAAAACTCATTTCTAAATGTTTCTACTTTTGATCATTCACAGGACACGTCGGATGTCATTCTTTCATTACATCGCCAAGAGGACACATCATCCTCCGAAAATTTGTCCAGTCTGTCATCTATCATTTCTAAAAACATAGAGGGTGAACATCTTTGCTTCTTATCTACTCCTCTACCCAATTCATCAAATCATGATGATGCCAACAAACATCCTGAATTTTCTGATCTTGGTTGTCGTGATCTCTCTACTTCCTCATCTGATCATGATGTTGATTCAACCATTGTTAATGTGTCAAAGACATTGGTCTATGACAATCTATCTATCGACGAAGTCAAAACCCGTCAGGCTATCGAGGCAATTCAGCCCAAGCTGATGGTTATGTCAGGACCTCGTTGTCCTAAGGTTAGTTTCACTTATGGTTAGGAAATTTTTGAAACACTAAAGGCTCCTCATCACTCTCTAATATGCATTGGAGATCAACCAAACACCCATATTTTTGTTCCTCTTCTCGAACTACATGATCCCATCGCTCATGCATTGGAGGAATCTTACACAACAAGCACACATGCACATCATAAGTGGTCTACCTTTCACATGTTTCCTTGCATGTAATAGTTGAGAGAATGCATACACTCAACATCTGCATGTAGTGTAGCATAGCACCATGGCAGTTCCATAGAGTTCATGTCGTTCTTTCACTCATCTTTTTTCTATGGTCGCTTGTAAGCTCGGAGTGTGTCTATCTTCATCGTTATATCTTTCATGCATGCTGGTTTGCACAACTACAATGTTCACAAGCCATGCCTTCACCAACGTGGGTAAACCAATGTGTCGGTGGCTTCATTGGAAGTATCAAATCAAATGAGATGGCCCATGCATCGTTAGCTTAGCAATAGGATTAGTGTTTACTTTTAGTCTGTTTTCTTGCATGCTTGTTTGCTTACATGCTTTGTTGGTTTGTTTGTCTACTTTCTTGATTTCTTACTCACTTTGCTTTCACCTTTTCTTCCACTTCTACTTTTATTTATCGTTTCTTTTCTTGTTTTGTTTGTAGGTTAGTTTCACATGAAACCATGTATGACTCTTGAAACAAACTGAGTAAAGTACAAGAGGACTTGTACAACTATCAACATTCGGTTATCTATTGTATATTGTCTTATGTAAGAACTTGTTGTCTTCAGTCCATGATCAATGGAAAATACATACTGTCTGAAGTAAACCTTGGTGAAAACACAACACTTGCAAACTAACTAGTATCACCTACTCTAGTCGGTTGTTTTTGGGTTAACCCTTGTCAGCCCAGTTAAGTAGAGTAAGGTGAGGGAGAAAACCTTAACATGCATGTCAGAGGTAAAATAAACTACTTCTCTGCAGGAACAACCTATTCTATTCTCAATAAGTCTAGTTCCCTCTTCCACCTCTGAAATGAATAAGTGCTATGCACAGTTATGAAAAAATGAAAAATGAAAAAGTGAAAAAAGAAAAGAAAAATTAAAAAATTAAAATGAATAAGGAAAAAAGAAGAGAAAGGCTTCCTACGTAGAGAGGTGATGCAAGTAACTCCATCGAGGTACTGACCAGGCTCGCTAGAAGCAGACCCATGCTTGTGTTCCTATGTGACTCTACCAGGGTACTGTCTCGGCTTGTTAGCAATGAAGCAACACCAAAGATGAAACTAAGACTCCGATGACTATATTGCTTGTGCACAAATATAACCCTCAACCCCAATCGAAACAATTATGTTGACTTGGCTTGGAATGTGTGTTAATTGACCAAGGGCTTGGTAGATGCTACATCTTACAATCAAGCAAGTGTGGAAACCAGGATGAACTAAGAACTGAACAATACTTCCAGAGGTGTTAGACTTGCTTTTCATGAATAAGATCCATTCAAAGAACTGGAGTTCTACTAGTGTGTCGCCATGTGTTGTATCGGCTACAACCACCCTCCAAAATTTTTTCCTTAGCTTCATTTTGGAGCCTCCCTTCCAACCTTTCATAGTAGCATGTCTTGCTTTGTCAAGTCCATAAGCTTTACTGATTTTCTTGCAGGATAACCGCCTATCCATCAAAGCTTGTTGCATTCCCCTTGAAAGTTGTTCCTCCAGACTTGGTCCAACTAAAGGTTGAGTAGTTCCCTCAAGAAATTGCACAATTCTGGAGGGCAACCAACCTGCCCTCTAGAAATTGTGCAATTCTATGTGGTAGCTTGCTGGGCTCTATAATTGCACAATTCTGCCAGTCATGCTTCATCTAGAAAATTGTGCAATTCCTATCAGCAGTGCTGCTCAGCCCAGGAATTGTGCAATCCTATGCATAAGTCAGTTGCTTTGCCCAGAAATTGAGCAAATATCCTAGGCAGGCAACCCAGCTCCCTTCTAGAAATGTGCATTTTCTCCCAGCAGTTGAGCAACCTCTTGCATGTGTAGTTGAGTTATTTGGTTCCCTCTAGGACTGAGAAAAATCGATTTTCATGCATGGGTTGCTTCTCCTAAGGCAGCATGCAAAGGATTCCCTTTATTCAGGGATCTACATTTAACAACTGGAGGTTGCATGCAAGGATCATCTCAGAAACCTCCCACCAAGTGTCACTCTTCCTAGATTTGTGGCATGCATGTCACATCCTTTTTTTTATTAAAACTCATGAGCCAGACACCGTAAAGTTCATTCCTGACATCAACCTTGTAGCTCTGACATCCCACATCACATCTAGGAGCCATCGACACACTCAAGTCAACTGTTTTGGGGTATGCCCACTTTCCATATCTTGTGCTAGATTTCTGGCGCTTTTTGTGTTTCGCTTCATATGAATGTTGTCTACATGATTTCAGTGAGCGCTTGTTGCCATTTTGATATATACTAGCTTGTACTAGCACCATTTTATTTTTTGTTAACATCTCACTAATGTCACATGCATGAAACTATTTTTCATGAACGGTCACTATTTTGGCAACTCACCTCACCCACATGCATGTTGTTCCATTTTCTAAATCTTTCATTCACTATTTTCATGCACGATCATTCACTTATGATTACACTTAGTATCGCCATGCATTCACATTTACATTCTCTTTCAGTTGCCCGTCGGCGAGTCTGGGAAACCTTGCCCCGGACTCTGCCTCACCAAGACAGCATTGTGCAATCCTGAGAGGGAAGGCTCTCTCTTCCTCAGGAAATGTGCATTTCTTCCCAGTGATTATGCTATAGTCTTGCACTTCACAATTTTGAGGGATAGTGACTGCTGGCCTAGAAAATTGCGCAATGTAGTCACTGAGCCTGCAACCTTTGCCAACTCAGATTGCGCATTCCACAATTCTAGCAGTCAACAGCTAGGCTAGACTATGCATTATGAAATTCCAACAGTTAGTTAGCCTCCTCACAGCCTGAACTGTGCCTTGTAGAGTCTTGGAAGTTAGTCTCCTGACCTCCTGATAGAAATTGCACAATCTTCATGATCAGTCACATAGGTATGTTGCAAGTCAATTCTTAGGTTCATTTTGGTTTTCAACTGACAGATTGCTTTCCATGAGTGTTGCCATGTCTCCAGGTATCGCAAGTGTTCATCTACCTCTCAGCAGTACAGGTACAATGGTTTCTAGGAGAGCAATGTCGCATACACCATTTAGAGTATACTTGGGGATGTGGTTGATTAAATGTTTATGGAATTGCCTACCCACGAAGACATCAAGTTGTTCATAGACAAGGACATCAAGATATGATGGAAGAAACACCACAGTGAGCAACATCATGAAGATCAGCTAATGGAAACATACTGGATGCAATAAATGCAAGAGGAAAGTTTTCGATAACAGAAAGGTGGAACAAAGTTGCAAGCTCAAGAAGATCCACTTGTGGTGAGAACAAATTTGGAGACTCAGGGTATGAGGTGATAATGCGATAGTAAGATCACACGAAGGCAGAGAATGGAACAAAGAAGGAGTTGCATGCGTTGAAGTAGCAACTCAAGGAATAATAGGAGCTACATAGATGAGAGAATGATTTTCAGTAGGAACAGGTACAACAACAGGTGTAACATGCATTCACAGATGAAACTTCACCTGTACAAGTTAAAGATCCATCCCAGCAGTTGGCACGGAGCAGACATGGTGAGCAGTGTTATTGATCGCATGCAAGGGAATTTAGTAGTATTCATGTCATTGTGCACACACATGTGATCCCACCCATTAAACACGCTCACCAAGGCAAATACAAGAAGCAATTATAACTGGAGTTGAACATGTAGTTGACAATTGATGCACGTGACCACGAGCACACACTAGCAGATCAGCATAGACACTATGCCTTAGTGTGTCACCAGTTCGGCTGCACCAAGAATACCATGTGCATGTTAGTAGATGGGTTGGATGGAGGAGATATACCAATGCACCTAGATGCAACAGAGGCAAGAGTTCTATTTAGCAAGATGTCACCATGACGCGCACGCACACCATCACAGACAACCAAAATTGGCATCAGCTCACCACCTTCACCATCACAAGCATGTGAAAGAGTTGGTATCACCACAATGGACCTGGTCCATTGGATTCAGATGACCCAAAAACCATAAAGATGACTCTTCAAGCTCTGTAATTGGTCTCTAGTTAATCTAAGCTTGACCTCCTCTCCTAGTGGCCCTAGGCTTCCTTAAACTTAAATGTGGAAAAATCACCTACATAAGTGCCTTTCTACCTCTACAACCTATTCCACTGTGCTTAGATCATCCAAATCATCTAGGAGCTCCTTTTCCTGCCTCTCATTTGGTCAAATTTTGCCCAAGATATGGTCAAAACAGTTTCTCCTAGTAAACCTCCACTAAAACTGGAGGAGCTCTAGTTAACTCTGCTAAAATTGGTGGAATCTATGAATTTATCAGACTGCCAAGAATGCCACCAAATTAAAATAGAGTTTAATTAAATTTAATCATGAATAACTATTAGTTAACTGTGGATTAGCACTACTTGCACAATTAGTCTAACCGTTAATCTGGCAGCTTGACATGGTGTAGTAACATAGTGACATTAATCGTTACATTAAGCCCACGGTTATTGCAATATCCGTGTAGTTTCAAAATGGTGGACATATGGTCCAGTTAGTCGATGGTTAAGTTGTAAGTTAGTGCCATATCTATGCAGTCTCCAAATTGTGGGCTTGTGGTTAAGGTGATGTGTTCACATGGAGGGGGTTGGCTCCCTCCTAACCCCCAAACGACAAACCATTGAACTTTAAGTTTATGCAATGAACATTATGGTTAAGACACAATAGGTACCAGATACGGTCAAGTCCTTGGCCTGTGCATAGGAGGTCACAAGGTTGAACCCCGAAACCTCCATAAAAATTTTGATGTGCATCATAACCGACCTTTGGGGAGGGACACGTGGTAGCCTCCGGGCTTGCCACTTGTCCCTTCCTCATTGGTCCATTTTCAACCAATGAAAACTTGCCATATCACCAACCTATTGATTAATAAAAAAATGACACTTGGCATATTCTCATTGAACCGTTGACCTCCATTGAATTTTCACAATCACTTGCCACGCAAGCAGTACAGACTGCTGACTGTGCAGTGACTACGTTTTTTTTTTAAAATTTCTTCTATTTGGCAAAGCGGTCAGTGGGCTCTATCTTCCTCATACGAACTCCATTTTGAATGAAACAAGTTGCGTTGGGATCATTTTTCCGAGATGGACACAGTTGTTCTAGTTTCAAACAATTCCAAGAACTTTGAGCTTTGAGCTAAGTTTTGCCCCCTAATCTAGATTTTGATCATCACTTCCTCGTGTATATAACCATGAGTAATCTTAATGAATAAATGTAATTCATTTGAGGAGTTACCTCCTGGACCAACATGGTATCAAAGCCAGCTCCCAAACTTAGCTTTCGTGTAAGTCCTGGTATTAGTTTTCTGCCATATTCTATCCCTCTATTCATTGTCACTCCCTCCGATCTCTAATACTGTCCCTATGGTATTTTTTAATAACTGTTGTATTATATTTCCGTTGCCCATTGTGGCGCGAACACACCATAAGCCATAGTTCATTGTAGTCTACTTGAATTCTCTCCTATAGCATTGCTCCACGTCGACTCCTCGCTTTACCACAATGCTATTCTAGTCTCTCAACATTGTGTTATTGGTATCATAGGAGCTTGCCACCAATTTGGGTTATTAAGTTTCAAAATTGTTGAAGGCAGTTGTTAAGGAACGTGGGGCTTTTGCAGTGGCTCTGTCTGGAGGAGCTTTTGTCATCGACGCGCTTGGTATCACAGTCATGTTTAACTGTCATGTGACGTTCATCACCACACATCACATCAAATCCTCACACTGCATTTGACATTGCATTGTTTTTTTTAATGTTTCCATTGCTCTAGTTACACTCCTCTACTCCCCGGTCCTGTAATACCTCCTATACTCACAACTGTGTATACTCATCTCAGTCCTGGTTATAAAAAAACTTTCTCCCATACCTCCATACACACTTTCTCCTGTACCTGTCTGACTCTCCGCTCCATGAATTGTCTCTACCATATAGCCCTCCCTCCTCATTCCAAACGCTGCTCTAAATATATTGCTCCATACATTTCTCTACATATGCGTCTTACAAAAGCAACGTTGCCCATTAACTCATCACTAATCCTACTTTTCCCCATATATTTCCTTCCCCATATACAACCTCCCCCATAAACTCTTTTCTTCATATATTCCCTTCCCCATATAACCCTCCCCCACATAATACTTTTGTCCAAAAAAAATACACCGTAATAGAAGCGAAAATTTTCACAGTATATTACTAGTAGATGTGCAATTTCTTATAGTCTATTGGCAGAAGTAGCATTTTTTTTTACAGTACACAAATTTTAAAAAGAATTCATTGATTTCCATTGTGGGAGTGGTTCTCACTGGCAAGGAGAACTATCATGAGTGGTCTCAGAAGATCAAACAAACTCTCATTTTCAATGAGTTGTGGAAAGGAGTTTGTGTAGGAGAAGGAGATAATGAACCTGCAATGCCTACCTTAGATAAGGAATTTGTCATTTGGGAAAACAAGAACAGTAAGGCCTATGCCTTGATTTCTACATCTATAAATGAAGAGGTGAGTTGACATATTTCACCATTTTCAAATGCTTTTGAAGCCTTACAAAAGTTGAAGTAACTCTATGACTCACACTTTGAAGTTGAAGTTGTCTAATTGATGTTTAAATTGTTCAGTCTTGAAGTACAAAATGATGGTCCTCTTGCTCTAGCATTAGAAATAAGATCTATCATGCATGATATCAAATTCACTAATGTTGAACTAGACATTCCTCTGATAGATTTTTTCAAGGCACTTTATCACACTTATTCAAATTACCTTGACTCATTGCAAGAAAATGGAAACCTCAAAGAGATTACCTTTGAATCCCTTGTGAAGAAATTTGTTGAGAGAGAAAGATTTTGGGAAAAAGACAGCTCCTTAGTCTTCTAAAGATGCTATGTGTCTTACACATAGACAGAAGAATGATACTCAAGATTCTTCCATAGGAAGAGGTGGATGAAGAGGAAGAGGAAGAAGAAATTTCAGAGGTAGGGGGGATAAACACTTTCAAGGAGAAAAATATGATCTTCATTTCATACATTGCAATAGAGATGGATCACATGATGCATCCACATGAAAGTTCCCTTGGGACAAAACTGAGCTGGAAATAAATCAAGCCAAAGGTAAAACCAATGACAAAGATGAAGGTAAAGCATCTGAATCTACTCACTATGTTGTGGCACATTGTAATATTGGAGTAAATGAAGACTTGTTTAATGATTCAATTGCTTCTTGGAAAAATGATTGATTCCCTGATTTAGGAGAAACTTGCCACATTAACTTTAGAAGAGATTTTTTTGAAGAATTTACTGACAATGTTGATGGAGAAGTATACTTTGCAGAAAAATAAAAACTCAAGCCATCAACGCTTGGCAAAATCAGGCTCAAATTGCCTGGTCTTCCAGACTTTCTTCTGCATGATGTTTTATATCTCCCATAGCTAAGGATAAAATTATTGTCCTTGGTCCACATCTTCCAGCAAGGACACTCCATTCATATATTTTATGGCAAGGTTGAGGTGTGAAAAGCATCATATCACTCAATTGTCATGACGGGAATAGAAGAAGAAGGACTTCTGAAGCTGCAAGGTACCTCTACTCATGCACAAAATTTATCATACAGTTCTCTTTATGATGAAGGTACATTTCCATTAAGTATTTTATGGCATGCTATATTTGTACACTTGAATTGTGACAACCTTTGCTTGTTGAAGAAAAATGGTGTTAGTGGTTTTCCTACAATTCCTAGGAAACTTAAGAAATGTGATGCTTATATTCTAGAAAATCATAACACAATTTTTTCATGATTCACATTCTAGAGCACATACAAAACTTGAACTCATTCATTCAGATTTATGTGGTCCAGTGGTTGTTCCTTCTATAAATGGAAATATATATATGATGGCATTTATTCATGACTACCCCAGAATGTGTTGGGTTTATTTATTGAATAACAAATTTGATGTTTTTCAAACATTCAAGAACTTTCATACATGGATTGAAAATGATGCATAATCTCATATTAGCTCTATTCACACTGATAATGGAAAATAATACACTTCAAATGAATTTGAAAACTATCTCTGCAAGCATGGGATCAAACATCAAACAACTGTGCCTTATAATCCCCAATAGAACAGAGTAGCTGAAAGAATGAATAGGACAATCTTAAATATGGTACGTTCCATGATGTTTTTCAAGAATGTAAAATTGATGTTTTGGGTTGATGGAATTCTATGTGTTGTATATGTAAAGAACAGATGTCCATATAATTCTATTAGAAAAAAAAATCCTTATGAAATGTGGTATGGCCACATTCCTTCGGTAAAGCATCTTAGCGTCTTTGGTTCCACTTGTTATGCCTTGACACCAAAGGTACATAGAAACCAACTTGGTGCAAGAAGTCATAAGTGTATCTTCTTGGGGTATTCCAATACCTCCAAAGCATACCATTTCTATGATGAGTTTAATAAAACGTTTGTTGTATCTAGAGATGTAATGTTTCTTGATTCTTCGAAAGTTAAAAGTGTTGTTGAGCGGTAACTTGATCACTTGGATAGATTCGTACATTCAAAATCATTTCAGTAATTTGATAATTAGATTCCACATCTTGAAGGGGGGATTCCTATACTGGATCAATCTGTGGAATCTTCTTATGAATCACTCTCTCCCCCACATGAAACTCCAACCACTGATGATACTTTGAGTGATGTGATTGACAAAATTGGGAGACTCAATCTTGATTTAGTCCCAGCTCAGTCAACTAAGCAGCCTGGATCATCTCATAAAAGTCCCCCAAAGTGGCTGACAAAGACACTTGAAAGTATTCAGCCTGATGAGGTTGGAAAGACAAGAACGAGAAATTCAACCAAGAAAAATAGAGGTGATGTAGATGATTTTTATTCACCTATTTATACGGATGTTTCTTATGATTGTGAACTAGATTTGTCTACATATTTTGAAACAACTTCCTTCAAAGAAGCTACTTCTCATGATGAATCGAAAGAAGCGATGCAAAAGGAGTATGATGCCTTGATAAATAATGGGACTTGGAAGCTTGTTGATCCTCCATTGGGAACCAAACCAATTGGCTACAAGTGGGTCTACAAGAAGAAGTATAAAGTTGATGCTCACTTGACAAGCATAAAGCTAGGCTTTTGACAAAAGATTTTGCATAGAAGGAAGGGGTTGATTATGAGGACAATTTTCTCCCACAGCAAAATGGGCTACCATTCGGACAATCTTTGCCTTAGCAGCTCAGAATGGTTGGAAATTCCATCAAATCGATGTAAAAAATGCTTTCTTGAATGAAGATCTGAAAGAAAATGTTTTTATGTCCCATCTAAAAGGCTTTGTTGTGAAGGAACATGAACATAAAGTATGCAAACTTGTGAAATCCTTGTATGGAATCAAGCAAGCACAACGAGCCTAGTATGAAAAGTTAACTGCGCATCTTCTGAAAATCAACTTTAAACATTATGATCTTGATGATGCAACTTTGTTTGTCAAGAAAGTTGGCAAAACAGTTGTATATCTTGTGGTATATGTAGATGATATTTTGATGACATGGAACAATCAGAGCTACATTGCATCCATAAATAGGGAATTCAAGAAAGGTTTTGAGATAACTGACTTGGGCTATGTTCAGTATTATCTTGGTATTGAAGTAACTCAAGATCCGAAGTGTATATTCCTCTCTGAAAATTAGTACATCGAAAATCTACTGAACAAGTTTGGCATGGATGAGTGAAATCCTCTGACTACTCCAATGGAACAAAACTTAAATCTCACATCCATTGAAGGAAAAAAATTTGAGGATGCAACAAAATATAGACATCTTGTAGGAAGTCTAAACTACCTCACTACTACCAGACCAGACATTCTGTTTGTTGTTTAAATCCTCTCCAGGTTTATACAAAATCCTTTTGAGGGACATTGGTCTGCCTCAAAAAGGGTTCTAAAGTACTTGAATGGAATCGAGACTTTGGTCTCAAGTATACACAGGTGGGCGACTTCATCTTGATTGGATACTCTGATTCAGACTTCAATGGAGACTTTGAAACTAGGGTATCTAATTTAGGTTATTCCATGAGTCTTGGTTCAAGAGCTTTCTCTTGGAGATCATGCAAAAAATCAATTCCAGCATATTCCACAACAAAGGTAGAATATGTGGCAGCAACTGAGGCAACAAAAGAAATTATGTGGCTCAGGAAAATTCTAAAACATTTCCAGATAAAAAAAGTACATTCAACTCCACTCATGATTGACAACACCTCTGCAATAAAGTTTGCCAAGAACTCAAAGTTTTATGATTGATCGAAACACATCAATATAAAATACCATATGATTTGACATCATATTGAGGCCAAGACAATCCATCTACGCCATTGTTCCACTAATGAGTAGATTTCAGACATCTACACCAAAGCGCTTGGAAGAGAAAAGTTTGAAAGATTCAGAATGATGCTTGGATTCACCAACATCCCTTCACATTAAGGGGGGAATGGCGACACCTAATCATTTGGATTGGGTGAACACTTGTAAATAATGTAAATAATAATGAAAAATTAAGAGTTATCGGGAGGTGAAGCCCAGGAGTCACTCCCTCATGTATATAACCATGAGTAATCTTAATGAATAAACAAAATTCATTTGAGGAGTTACCTCTTGGCCTGAAAAAATTAATGATGTATATGAATATTAATTTTTATAATTACTTTAACTTCATCCCATTTGTTGATTGGATAGAAAAATAAATACATGTAAATACATATCAACACTAATACATGGATATTATATTTTTTTAAGTTATTTTTGAATAATAATTTTATTATTTTATGACTTAATGATAAATTACAATGGATTCATCATATCTTTAAATAAAATATATTACAAAAATATTATAGAAAAAACCATGATTTAAGAAATGGCTCAAATCCATATCACCAAAAAGTAAATTACCAAGAACAAATTTGCTTTAACTAACCTGACCTAAAAAGAATATAATACCATGTCAGTAAAATACATTAATCCAAAAATATTCAAGTGAATTCTCCTTTAAAAAGTTATAATACCACATCATTGAAATAAATTACTCCAACATTATGCAACTGAGTTCCCGTTTTAGACATGGGAAAAATGTAATATCGCCTTCATGAGATTCCTTGGACATAAAAAAAAAAGTATTCATGAAGGACTTTTTTTTTGTAAATTAATACTTTATATTACAAAAGAATCATAAATACATTGCTTTAATAGCTATCCAACTAAGGACTTCTTTGTGCCTCACTTGTACTACCACGGATTAAAAATCCAACACTTTCCTGCAAACTTCATGGATCCAAAACTCATCATCCAACTATATCCAGATTACAATAGAGAATAGAAAATTCCTTAATATTACTGGGCTATTCAAAAAATACCAAACATACATAATAGAAAGACTAAAAAAGATAGGATGGGTCATTTAGACTTAGAAGATGAGATGGTAATTGGAGGTTTGACACCCAATCCTATAAGTTCAACATTATTAGAGTCATAGTGTAGGTCTCTCTCCACATTGGAAAGGATTGCATCCAATCTATCTAAGGTGAAACATTGATTCCTCAACATTCTCTTAATGTCTTCCATCAAGGAAAAGACATTGTACCTCTCCACTTGCTTGTCCTTCATAACCAACCACAATAGAGTTTTCATCTACCAATGTAAAGCCATTGAGTTTAAATATTTCTTGTTCCTTCCCCTAATGTCGCCATGGTCTATAACTTCTTCCATAATATCAAAATCTAAGCGGGATTTCCTTTCCACCCCAGCTTGAGTTTCCAACATTTGAATTTCTCTTATTGTCTCTAGTAAAAAATAGTATAATATTAATCACCTCGCTCTTCACTATCCTTGCAAATTTCTACCCCCACCCATTCACTGACAATGCATGCACTACCTAGGCCATGTGGCAACAACAGAGGGGTCACACCTGTGACAATTGTTGAAGCTTCCTCTAGTTGCAAAGAAATAATAAAATACACCTGATGCAACTTCCTCAGGATTTAGACACTATACCACAACACCATCAAATAAAATTAGAACACAAACCACACAGCGAGAGGGGTTCCCCAACAATTTCCGCACAATGAAAAAATTACAATTGTAACAACCCTAGTAAAAAATCCATGTAATAAAGCTAATAAAGGAAAAATAATAACCAAGGTCATAAGGCATGTATTCCAAGATGAATGTAGGGAAAAAAATTAGAGGTGGGGATAACTGGGGATTAATTAATGTCTATGGAAATTGACAAAGGAAATGGCAAAGGCTATGTGGCATTTATTGGAATTTATTCATGAAAATAATGGAACATAGGAGAAAAGGTAGGTGAAAGGTCACATGTTGCATGTGAGGAGGAAATTGGAAAAAAAAAGGAAAATGAAGAAAATAGAAGCATAAATGATAAAAAGTATTTTGAGGATCGATTCACAATTTTTGTCAGTTCTAGATTGGAGCTCTCTACTCTATTCTCTCTCTCTCATACTCTTGCATACATAGATTTTTCTTAGAGCACTCTTGGAGTATTGTGGCATACTTTATATGTGGAGAAAGAAGGAAAAGAAAAGTACGAAAGCACAAGGGGAGTGCAGGATCAACAACTACAACTAGATTTCTTTGTAGGTATCGAGTTACATGTATGGTTTCCTTGATAGTTTTGGCATTCATGGCACATGCATGTGCTTTCTTGGTTATGATCTGTCATTGGCATGGAGGATTTCCTGGATTGACAGTGGTTTTGCCTAGTCCCCATTTCCTAGAAATCATGGCATTGTGGGTTTCACTTTTGTTTTCTAGTTGGTGCTCGTGTTCCTTATGGTTGTGGTTGAGTTATTAGTTCCTAGAGCCTTGGTTAGAAAAATTCTCTAGAAGCCCTATAATAGCTTGGATTGAGTTACTTGTCTTGGAATCCTTGGTCGTACAAATGCTTTGGAGCCCTTGGTGGGCTGAGTTATTAGTGTTGGAAGCCTTATTTGGACAAATTCTTTGGAGCATAATAACAGTTGTGGGTTGAGTTACTATTCCTGGAAGCCTTGGTTAGAATAAACACTCTGGATCCCTCGATAACTTGGGTGGAGGCCAATTTGGTGATGGTTAGTGATTTTCGACAGTGAGGTGTAATCATTGGTTAGGGTTGAGGTGTTTTTGCCTCAAGAAGCCTTGGTTTGGTGTTCATGGTTTTTTCCATGAGATCCCATATTCAGGCTTGGAATATGGCATGGGGATGATTGGCTAAAAGAGAGATGTGCTTCAACCCAATCTATAGTTGGGTGGTATGTGGAAGTTCGAGACTTGGTTGGATTTTCATATGTTAATATAAGTTATTTTTCCTTTGGTATTTCATGAGTAAATGTTCTTGCCATTATGTGGCTTTAATGGTGGTTTCATCATTGATATTTATCAAGTTATTTGTTGGTTATAAGCATGTTTTATGATAGACTTGAGTTATGGCTCTCATCATGTTTTGATTTGTAGATGAAATATTAATGAATGCATGGATTAGTAGGCTATATTGCAACTTTTACGAGGAGGCATTGGTCCTTCTTGATGATTATCAGATAAGTATGATACCCTATGTTTAGATCTGTATATATGACTTGTACATTATGTGTTTATGATATGTTTGAAGAAATGCCTTTCATGGATGGTAGTGGTCGGATCAATTCCTTCATTAAGTGTTTGCATTAGTAGCCTTATTTCATTTTTATTTATTATTTCTAGAAGTTTAATGAAGTATTGGGCAGAGGCCTAAGTCATAGCCCTCAAAATGTGGCTTATAATTTGGGGTTATTGGCACATAATTTTATGAAAAAGGTTACAGTCACATGGATGCCTTGTTGTGGGAGATAATAGAGGGTCTCATTCACATTAAAGGCTTTCCATGGGAGAGACTACGGGTCTAGTTCAACATAACATCAAGTTGTTTCATGGGTTGGACACCTGGAGGGGTTGGTTGGCTCCTAAAGGTTTTGTAGCTTTTGAGGAAGGTTAGATTGGTCTTTTCTTGTTAGTTCCACTTCCTTAAGTATACATGGGAAGCTGAACCATATCATAGTAACTCTTCATCACATGTTTACCCCAGTGGACATATTAGCTTGGGTAAATGTGGGATGAAGGTGTTACAGCAACCTCATAGCCCACATGCCCTAGAACCATTAATAAAACTAAAACCATGGGATATCTAGAGGAGACAACTTGTAGAGAACCCTTGGCAATGGAAAAAACCAAGAATAGGGAGAGACACATAACCATACTCCTAACTCTTGATATAGAGAAAATAAATAATCAAGGAAATATAAAGGCATGCCAACTCCAAATTTTTTAAGTCCAAACATCAAACAAATTTCATTAGAAGCACTCAAGACTAGGTGCATAGACCCCCCAACTCATAGAAAAAATTCTAGAATTCACAGACCTGATCCATAGGAAAAAATTAAATAAGAAAAATAATAAAAGGAGGTACATATCCTACAACACTTCGGGGTTCAAAGAAGAGGCAATTTTTAGATCGTCAATTTTCAAGTGAAAAATCCATGAGCTAGCTTCCGCATGACCATGTTTTCCACCTTTCCACCCCCTCAACCACATGAAACCAACAAACCAAACCCTCTTGATCACACCACCAGACTCAAACCCAAGCATATTGAACCTCACCTCAGAGTGTAGGATAACCACCAATAGTAGGGAGCTTTAGGTCTTTACCTCACCTCTAGCCTTCACCTCACCATCAAATTCCTGGAGCTCCATCACAATGAACCATCTAAAATAATTGAAAGTGATCTAGTGGCATGCATTCCCTTGTGTGTTGTGGGAGGGTTTCGCCCCTTGACATAAATTTCCATTTCATGCAAGTGTGGTAGGATTAACACACCTGTTGGGGAATTCATGGAAGTGCTTTTAAATACTCACATATTACCACATTAAATTACAAAGCCATAAATGAACATGCATGGGAGTTACAAATAAATGGGTGGAAATTTCTTGTAATTCAATGCAATTTCTTATTGTTTATCTCTAGTAGTTCCTTATCAATTATTGTCACAACTCCAGATGGTCATTTATTTATATGTTCATTGTAGTCTTTGGAAAACATAAGGAAACTGAACTACATTATTTTTCTTATATCTATTAAGTTTTTAGAACATTATCAAATTTTTAATTAAATTTTGGAAATTAAATTTTGTCAATCATCATAAATTTTTGGATGATGTTTCTTTGTTTGGACATCCAAGTCTCGAGGAAGTAAAAGTAATCCATGCATCACTATCTATTTTTATGCAATATTTAGGCACAATTATAAGGATACGACTAATATTTTCCTTTTCAATTGTAAAGAGGAAATTCAATGTCATTTGGCAAGAGTGATGGAATTCCATATTTCCAATCTTCCGTTAAAGTATTTGGGAGACACCCTAATCTCTTATTGGAATAAGGTAGTGAGAAATATCTCATCCAAAGTGGATACTAGGGCCTTTAAAGTGTTGAATTTAGCTGGGAGAGTAGTGTTGATCAAATCAGTGTTGCAAGAGTTCCAGTTTATCAAATGTCTATCATGATTATGCTCAATGTGGTTTCCAAGGAAATAATTTATATTTGGAGCAATTTCCTTTGGCAAGGGGTAAATAAAGTGAATAAGTGGTCATTAGTGGCTTAGGAAAATCATGTTTTCCTAAGAGTGCAGGAGGCTTGGGCTCTAGGGACCCAAATCTCTTTAGTGGTGCATTGGGAGCAGAACTATGGTGAAGATGGGTAATGGGAGGAAATGAGCTATGGAAGAAGAATTAGATGAGGAAATATATACATCTACAGTATCAGGAAGATCAAATTTAGGAAAAATCATGTAGGCTGGGCTCGACCATCTAGATTTGGGCACAAGAGAACAAATATCTAGTTAAAAATCATACATTTTGGGAAATAATAAGAGGAGACACTACTGCTTCTGGGATGAATATTGGCACCAACTTTCAAGATTGAAAAATAGGGAGGAGTGGAGGGGGATAGAGGCATGGAAAATGGAGAAAGGAGGACAAAATATGGTTGATTTATGGAATGATGAGCAGGGAGCCTCTAAATGGAGAGTTTGGGAAAGCAGGGAATATTGAGAGGAAAATCAAATAGAAAGAGTGTGGGAAGTACTAATGGGCGAACTCCAAGTAAGGAAGATTTGAATTTCCTTCAATTGGGATAGATTGAGAGGGGATATAACCCCATCATGATGTTCACCCTTAAGGAGCCATATTTATTTCTGGCAAGGCACAAGTACGTGGAAAAGGATCCCATTTGGAAGTTAGTTTGGGATAGTTTCTTCTGGCCTAAGAAGAGGCATTTCCTTTGGCTAGTAGTAAAAAATAGAATTTCAACATGGGATCAGATCAGAAGGAATGGGTTTCAAGGCCCATCATTTTGTTTCATTTTCCAATCACAGGAGGAATCAATGGACAACATCTTAAAAATTTGTCCCTATGCAAGGGATACTTGGTCCATTGTCTTATGATGGTTTAAGAAAGAGATCCAACTTACGAAGGATGTGGTAGCTATCCTTAGGTAAGGGAGTGTAAAGAAGTTTTTGAATCTTATCGTCAATTGTGCTTGGACCCTGAGTGTTGGTTTCACTCTATGGATAATATGGAATCAAATAAATTCAAGAATATTTAGAAAAAAGAAAAAGAAGGTAGAAGAGATCAATAGAGTGAAAATATAATATTCAAGAAACAATTTTGATAGGCCGATGGATATGTGAAGATTGGAAGGTTGAAGGTTTAGAGGTGGATATTTTATGAAATATGGATTTAAATCAATTTATGTTGACCTCTCACAAGGCCCCACTAGTGGGGATGAAAATGTTAGTGTTAGATCATTTTTTCATGTCTTAGAAGGTTCACCAAGATGAATTTTGATGGTGTGTCAACAGGAAATCTGAGTATTGTAGCCCTAGGAGTTTTTATGGATAACAATTCAAAAAACCTAAGAAGTTTTTCTCAAAGTTGTAGTTCAACAAGAAATAAGGTGGAAAATTTCCTGGAATTGGAACATGGCCTCCAACTAGTGATTATAGAAGGATATCACTCATTTCAAATTGATGGGGACTCATTGCTAGTTATTAATAACATCCATAAATTAATCATTGGACAATTGACAAAGAATGTTACAAAGAGTTGGAAATTGGAAAGTTTGATTTGTAGTATTCAAGGGTTAGTTAGCCAACTAGAATATATTATTATGCATCACTCTCAAATATCAACAAATAAGGTGGAGGACTTTATGGAAAATATTTATTGCTAAGGCAGTGAAATAAACATTGATTGCAACTGGTCTCTTCTTCCAATAGGTGACATGGTTAAGCCTCTCGAGTATGTGTTGGACAATGATGGGAGGGCCCCTGATGGGGGTGATCATGTGAATTAAATGGATTTCTTAGAGGATACACCTACCACCCAAAAATTACATCAATATTAAATGAGGTTAGGTCACAAAATCCTCTCACATGCACTCACATGCATGCTCCATCTGACGAAGGACACCTTCATAATGGGGAAGAGAAGTAGATTATTGGTGGATAGAGAGATAATTGGAGCCGAGGTTCTGACCTTGGCCACTTGGATCAATTTCTTGTGTTGGATAACTAAGGTGGGGGTATGTTTGGATAAGCATGGATGAAAGTCGTGCTTGTTGGCGAAATCAAAGGCTATAGGAACCAATAGTTAGGATTGGTCATTATTTTTCATGGTTGATTGAGTTTGGTTCTACTAGAAGAAATTATATGGTACGCTTTTCCTTTCTTAGAGAAAACTTTCAAGAGCCAATTAAGCTATCCCTAGTTTTTTCTTCAGTTGGTTGTTGGTATGGTTTGATTTTTTTTTTTCCTTGGAAGCTTGGTGGTATTGTGGTAGTCAAAAGTGTGTCTTAATTCAATTTTTGGATATATTTATTGTCTAGTTTCAGTCAACCTGTTGAGGGGTAGTTTCAACATTGTGTTAGAGAGACCTGGTTGGAGAGTTCCTCTGGCTCTTGGTATGCTTTGGTCTAGTTCTGGGAGGGTTTACCTTGGATGTTTGAAATTTATAAGGGGCTTGGGTTCCTTGTGGTTCTTTGTGGTTTATGTTTTGGATTCACTGCTTCACGATTTTTCATGGTTATTTGTGATAAGTTAGGGGAGGAGTCAATTTGTCCTTCGTTGTCATTTTGATTTTATGTGTTGTGTGCTGAGTTAGGGTTAAATTATTGGTCTTATTATGATGATGTAGCATATTGGTATCTAGGTTGTGTTGGATTTGGGTCTAGGTTGGTGTCCTATTCCTTTGTAGGTGGAGGTTCCCATTGCAATTATTGTGATTTCAACCCTGATTTAGCAATGTCATCGTGTCAAAGGGGAAGGAGTAGATGAGGAAGTGGATTTCATGCCCACATGGGGCAACGAGGGGCTTGTCTATTTACCCATGACTCACTCACCACCTTTTTTAATACAGTCCTACTAGAAACACACAGAGAAATTTGAAATATGGAGACGAAGGTCGGAGTTGAGAGAGAATTTCTCTCCGACTCAAAGCTTTTGGAGGATATGTCGACTTAGGTTCCTGACCCCAGGCATACCAGAGGTAGGAAGACATATTATCTTAATTCAGTTACTTTGCATTGGCATATGAAAAATATATTAGGATTGTTACTGGGGGATAAACAAGTAGAGTAATATAACATTTTCGCATCTCATGAGGATGTCAAGAGAATGCTCATGACCAAGTGGTTTTGTTTAGATAGATTTTACTCTTGTTTGGCTCATACAGAGAGCCACATTTAGTGTGATTCAAATAGTGATAAGAAGGCATACCAACCTAGCTCTAACATAATGATTCCTACTAATATCTCTTCGTCTGAAATTTATTGATGAACTCGGTGGGTTTGAAGGACATGCGATGACTCTACGCAGTAGCTCCTAGTTCATCTGATTATGCACGTGGGATCTCTTTTTCGAATTTAATTTCTTGGTATACGAAAAGAAATTTGACCCAATTTGTTGGGCATGGTGGAATGTTTATGGATCATGTGTGGGATAGAGTTTGGATGGTCTCATCTTTGAGGCCCAATTGAAGGCTCTAATCTAGTTTTGGTTCTTGAAAAGTGTCTTTGATGTCTTGTTTCACTTCTATTTGGTCATTCATTAGCAGCGTTATGACCACAACCTCTGATAAATTTTGATGATGTGTATGTATTTGGTCTCTTGGTGGGTGGGTGTGGTTGTTAGGCAATCCAACTAATGCTTATGGCTATCTACAACATGGGATCATTTGTATGTAGTTTTTGCGATGTCATGGCTACTTCGTCTGGGTAGTATGATGGGGTTTGGGCATGGACTTGGGAGTCCCTTTGGACAATTCTGGACATTTTTTTAAATCCATGTATACATGTTTTTGTGTAATATAAATGATTTAGTTAAAAAAAAAGTATGAGTATGAGAAAAGTAAACAATATTTTGAAGTATTTATAAATTTTTCTTACTCCTCTTGCTTGTTGAATATGCAGTTCAAAATCTCTAATAAATCCCTTTGGACATCAACCAAGAAAAAGCTCATTGTGAAACCTTGTCATGTTGAAATTTAACCATGGGAAGTAAATAGAGCCAAAGTATGGTGACTCATCTGTAAAACTTATATCCTTTATCAATGTCATGGGACCTTCTATGTGTGGAGTTTTCAAACTGAAACAACCAAATATAACTTGCTTAACCAATTATCATGACCTTACGGCTATGTCTACAATTTTCAAATTAGAATATATGGAGTCAATTTCCATTATAAGCGACATAACATTCAGTTATTTTTTTAAATCACTAATTTATTCGGATAATTTATGTGAAACCAAGTCCTTTGAGTTTTTTAAATCACTAATTTATTCGGATAAATTATCTATTTAATTGTTTAAGTGGTTGTAGTTGCGTTAATACCATGTATCTTGATTGAGATTAATTATATTAATGTTGCCTATTTTAGTTAAGATTAATGGTGTTAATATTACCCACCCAACGGATAATTTTGAATTTTGTATGTAAACGAAATGGAAACTTGAGTGGTAGTCCAAGAATTTCCACCTTTTTCCTAATTACCATATAGTGAAAACACACTCTACATTATGATAACTATTTTTCTCATTTAAAAATATACAAGGATATTTCTTTTTTTAATTACATTAATAATATTAATATATTAGCACACAAATATTGTTTCTTACTATTTGTATTAAATAAGAACATATTACTATTGTTAATTGCATTCAATAGGAACGTATTACTATTATTAATGTGAATATTTGTAAGTTAATATTTTCATAGTTAGTCATGATATTCCTAGAGCTTTTTGGAGATTAAATTGTGTTTATATTTTTGAAATATCTTATGTTTTAAGTAGAAACTTTCTTATCAATAAGGGCATAAAAGATAAATGAATAAAGGAGAGTGTCCGAGAAAGATTATAAAGAGAAAAAGTCTGAAAGATGTTATGGAAATTATTAAAATAAATAAATAGTCAGAAAATTTGGGATACAAGTTATAGATGTTATTAAAATAAATAAGTTAACTTTTAGAGGTACTATTAGAATATTACTGAAATAGACATTTTCAATGTAGTTGAGAAAGTAAGATTAATAATTAGAGTGAATTATGCTAATATAAAAAATTGTAAATTAAACACATAAGGGCTACTGCAAGATAATTATGCTCGATTTTGGTAGGTTGTAATAAAAATCTAGAAAATATCGATTTGACCTTTAAAACGAATTGTTAGAGGTATTTACACATTTTTTATGAAATGGTGGAAAATGAAAAATCAAGTTGTGTTCCCCGATATATACCTTTTACTATGGAAAATTGGTATAGCTCAAAAAAATGGTGTTTTTATAAGTTTGATATGTAATTTTTTCACTAAACAAAATTTATATGTCTTTGTTAGGGCTTGGGTTTGGTATTTAAATGATTGAATTTCTTTTTTAAAAATTTTTCAATTGTAGATCAAAATGATTTGTTAGGGCTTGGGTTTGGTATTTAAATGATTGAATTTCTTTTTAAAAAATTTTTCAATTGTAGATCAAAATGATTCTTGTGGCTAATTTTCTATATTTTTAAACTTATATTTTATATTTTGTTTAAATTAGGTAATCTAGTGGATCCCTAAAATGACAAGGTTGATTGTTAAGCCTAAACCAATCAAAGTTTATAGAGGAAGAAAAAATATATTATTTTCATAAATTTGGTACATATATAATAATAATAATAATAATAATAATAATTTATCAAAAATAATAGATATTTAAAATTTGCGCATACACCTCTATAAGTGCATGCAGTTTCATTCGCAATGAACATGTGAAGTATATAAAGAAACATGGTAAAAAATTAGGAAGTCTTAAAATGAATGTGCTTTGGTTTATGTAAACTAAACCAAGAGGTTTTCCAACATGAACCTAAAACCAAAGTGGCCACCTCCTTTATTACTCAATTGGAAAAATGTGATCCCATGAAATATACTTGAAATTAATAGCGTCCATGCATTAAAATAATAGTTACCAATTTATAATGCACATGTATTTAAATAATGTATAGATGCCCCCATCCCCCTTTCTCTATCCCTCTTTCTTATTTCTGTCTTTGCATGTCTCCCCCCCACTCAATTTCTCCCCCCCCTCTACCTCATTCCATATCCCTCTCTCTCTCTCTCTCTCCAGATTCCCTACCCCACTCTCTTTTCCTCTCCCCATCACTCTATTCGCCCATTTTATCTCTCTCCCTTTATGTCTCCCTCATTGTCTCCCCTACCCTCTCTCTCCCTCTCCCTCTCCCCCATATGTCTCCCTACTATTTCTCTTTCTCTCTCTCTCTCATTCCATAAACCCCCATCTCTCTACCCATTTCCCTATCCATTTATATATCACACCTTTCATTATGCCCATTTATATTTTCTCTTTCTTTCCCTATCGTCCCCTATTCCTTTTCATTTCTCCATCTCTCTCTTCCGCCCTTTATAACTATCTCTGTTTTCCTAACCCTCTTGTTGAAATGTGTAGCTTTGGAGGAACTCCCACAACCCCCAGGGTACTGGGTTTGCGAGGAGTTGACATACAAGATGTGGTTTGTGGGGAATATACCCAAGAAGTGGGCTTTGTACCCAAAGTTATGGATGAAATACCAAAGGATAAAATCATTATTTATTCATTAGATGCATGAAGCGTACTCTTGATAGATTAAGGGGAACCTTAGGCTTCAATGATGTGGGAAAAAATAAAATGAAAGGATTTGATTTCTAATGTTAGTGGAGTTTTTGCATATATTTTCATATGGATTGACCTAAAAGACATAACCCTTGTTGGAAAATGTGTTCACTAAGACCACTATAAATAGAGATCTATTGAAGCTCATTTGGTATCCATCCAATTGGTATCCATCCAAGAAATCATCTCTCAAGTGTTTTTTCCCAAGAAAAATTGAGAACTACCTTAGGGAGCTATAGATCCTTAAGGAGGGATAAATTGCAGTATGCATGCATTGTCTCAAGTCTGAAATGGAGGTTTAGTATGCTGAGATATGAGAACAAGGTATGTCTATTTTATTATGCCCTTGTGAAGTTATGTTTACATAGGAATAGAGGTGGTTTTATGTGATATTTTTTTGACCTAGATAGGGCTACTTCTATGTATGTTCATTCATAGAAGAATTCTATCCAAAGTTTTGTGCTCAATTCTGTCCACGTGTGAGAGCTTCGAGACCCCAAGAAGAAGTGAAAAATGGTGGGGATGATTTTCTGATTAAGGCCACTATTCTAGGTACTCCTATGCACTATTTCTATGCATTGTATCATCTTTAAAAGTGGGTTAAAACATGTCTTAAGTGTGTATAGAGGTGCGAGTAAAGGAAAAAAATTAGGGTTATCATGAAGTGAAGAAAGGAGGGAAAACGTGTTAGAGAAGAATTGTTGAAGGTGATGATTATAGGTCTGTCCACTATGGTGTGTTGGATAGAGGCTGAGAGCATTCATATGTATTCATATTTGATTATGTGGATTATGATTAGTCATCATGGAGTAGCAAAAAAATTGTTAGAGGAAGAGATTTGACGACCCTAAGTACAATTCTGAAGAGGAAAAATTATTGTTGGAGGGTAGACTTAGTTGGTCTTGTGTTCAATGACTCTTGTAGAAGAAAGTCATAGTGTGAAGGAAGAAGTTTGGAATTTTATCATGAAATAAAATATAAAGTTGCATAAGACCTTGTGAGCAGCAGAGGTAGAGGTGTTGGAGTATTAATATCTCTGCATTTATAGGTTCCAAAGGACCTACCAAGTGTTCAAGGAAAGTTGACTGGAAAGGTTGGTGTAAGTGCCTCTTTCACAAATGTTGAGAGGTCTTGGATGTTGACAACAATCAGAGAATCACCCCAAGATGAAAGTCCCAATTAGACCTCACATAGTTTTCATTAGGAGCCCTAACAAAAAAATAAGGTTGGTTTCCATAATATTAAAGACTTGTCTTGGGTTCAATAAATGACACAAGAGTAACACATATAATTTCGAGATAAACAGGTACGTTATGCTTGTGATGTATTTAATTATAAAGTGTATAAGGGTTCTTTCATGGAAAGGAAAATAAAGCGAGTCTTTAGAGAAAAGTAATTGTACTATCCTAATAAAGACACACACATATATCTGAAAGAATCATTAGTAATCTCGTGAAATAGTTCACAAAGAAATAATGATCATGAAATCAAGAGATAGACGATTCAAAGAGGCATACTAAAGCCAACATAATAGTTCATTCTCATTAGTATGTGTTCACATAAACATACACTACAAACAATGAAAGAATAATCCTACAATAATTGACCTGAACTTAAAAAAGAATGAAAGAAATTACAGATTTAACCATAAATACAAAGATGTAGTAGAAATAACACTTCATTTCATTAATGTCAAATACTTAATTATGTTTACAACAAAAAGGAAATCAAATTAGCTCTGGCGATGGTAGCTTATCTCTGAGGAGAGATGTGGCAACTACATGCCTCTGAACTGTGTTACAATGAGGCTCGAAGGCCTATTTATTATTAAGAAATCAAAAACCCTAAACATCCAAAAACCTAACCCTGGGAGATGAAGCGCCAAAACTATGGGCCCCGTTTGGGTAAATTGGTACATCAACTTTTGAGGGTTGTAAATTTCGCATACGATCTCCATTTGGTGAGCACAATACCTTGTTATAAAGATATATTCGAGGACTAGGAATTTCAAATGTAACCATGATTAAAGTCTCATGTTTTCTTAGTTTTCAAAAAAAAATTGTTTAAGGCCTCAAAACGGCTCCGGAAGTTCAGGACCTAAAAGAATGCCAAAAATAGTAAAATGTGCTACAATTAAGGAAACTAAAAAAATGAAAGAGATAGTGGTGGGGGTCCAAGTGGAATAGGCAGGTGGCCACCAATATCCACCTAGATCAGTCCTTCCCCCTTAGGAACCAATGGTCCCCATTGCATTGAGTGCCTCCATGACATGGGGAAACTTCTGCTGAACTTGGTCCTTGGTGAGCCACTTGCCTTGGTGCAGGAGTTGGCCAACTTTGATGACCTGATATAGTTGGATCTTCTGTTGGTGAGTGTTATTGATCTTTGTATCCATTATTTGATTAGTTGTAGCATGTTCCATGCAGTCTGGGTTTAGCTCTATTGGTGTGAGTTGTTCTGCAATGTTAGATGTGTTCAACAATGGTGAAAAGTATGGTCGAAGATGGTCTACATTGAAAATTGGAAGAAGACCAAGGAAGGGTGGAATGTTGAGCTTAAAGGCATTGTCCCTTATAGACTTGGTGATCGTGTATGACCCATATCAGAGTGAGCAAAGCTTGCGGTGGGGTCCACCAAGGCGCTCCTTCTGTGAATGTAGCCAAAATTTTTCACCCACCTGGAACATGTGTGGCACTCGATGATCATCATGATGTTGTTTGTACTTAGCATTGGCTTTGTACAATATATCATGGATGCATTGGTAGATGTGTTGAATGTGCTCAATGAAGTCGTTAGCCCTACCAGATTCGGATTGGACATGAGTTGAATCTTCTTGAGTGGCTACAAATGGTATGACCACATGAATGGGACATAATGGCTAAAATCCTAGCCCTACCTGAAAGGGGTTGTGGCTTGTTGAGCTATGGAGATCTTTGTTGTAGTTGTGGTGCACATAGGGGAGAATTTCATCCCATGTGCCTGGATGCTTTGAGTTGTACATGCACAGAATTTGTACAATCATCTTGTTAATGACCTTTGTTTGGCCATCAGTTTAGGGGTGGAAAGTCATGCACTTAGTATGTTTGGTATCCAACATCGATTTGATACTTTACCAAAATTTAGTTAGGAATCTGATGTCCTGATCTGAGACAATGGACTGTGGGATCCCAAAGTGTACCCACACTTGCTCAAAGGAGAAGTTAGTAGTGGCCTATGTTGTGATACTCTTCTTGTAGACCATCATAATTGCCATATTAGAGAATCTGTTGATGACCACGAAAATGTATTCACTGATGTGCTTAGTAGAAGGAAGGCCTGACATGTAATCCATTGAGATGGATTCCCAAGGTCGATTAGGAGTAGGAAGAGGAGTATATAGGCCTTGCTTCTTGATGGTTGGTTTGGAAATGGTACATGCAACATAGGATCAAATGTACTTCCCAACATCCTAATGAAGGTTTGGCCAATAAAAATACTCCTGCAGTACAACCACTATGTTCTCTACTCTGAAATTTCTAGTGACCTAACTGTAGTGCACCTCCCAAATCATCTTGGCATGCTTACTTGAAGGAACATAAATGTGTCCCAAGTGGCATAACAGTACATCCTCGAGTTAAAAATTTGGAACTTTCTTACCTTCCAGGAGTGTCTGGTATGTGCTATCAAATTCTATATCACTCTTGTAAAGATGCAGTCACCCCAAAGTCTTGTTCCTACAAGAGTCGAGCATAGTGATCAACTCCATGACTGGTGGTTGACTAAGGAATTCTACAACATTATTGGAGTTTCCCTTCTTGTACTTAATGTTCAAATGGAACTATTGTAGGTATGTTGACCATTTCTAATGGTGATCATTTTGCAACTTCCCTTGTGTCTGTATGAACTGCAAGGGTCAGTGGTCTGTGTGGATGACCATTTCATTCCCTAGAATGTAATGCTTCCATTGACGATAAGCCTGAATAATGGAATACATTTATTTGTCATAGCTGGGATAATTTTAGATCATGTCTAAAATTGTCTCGCTGTGGTAAGTCATTGGATGCCTCTTTTGAGTAAGAACTAGACCAATAGCATAGTCGGAGGTGTCTGTCTCAATCTCAAATGGTTGTTTCAGGTCTGGTAATGTGAGCATTGGTGCAGAGAAGAGGTGATGCTTCAACTTGACAAAATCCTTCTATTGGATTTCAGACCAAAATAATTTTTCTTTCACTCCACCCTTGGTGACTTGAATTAAATGCCAAGTGATATGAGAAAACCCCAACACGAACCTATTGTAGAAATTGGTAAGACTAAGAAAGTTGTGGAACTTTGTAGAGTGGTTGGGGCTAGCCAATCCTGAATGACTTGTATCTTGGTTGGGTCCAGATGCACACCTTTCTCATCAACGAGTACCCCATATATTGAACTTGGGTCATGCCAAAAGTTCATTTCTCCAAATTGGCACACAACTTGTGTTATCGCAGGGTTTGGAGGACCTATCGAATATGGTGGAGGTGCTCTTCCCAATTCTGGTTGAAGATCAAGATATAATCTATATATACAACAACAAATTCATTGGTGAAGGGTCACAAGATGTCATCCATCAATATCATGAAGGTTGTAGGGGAATTCGTTAACCTAAAAGGCATGACCAACCATTCAAAAAGGCCCTCCTTGGATTTGAAGGAAGTCTTCCACACATCGAAGGGTTCAATAGGCACATGGTGATAACTAGACTTCAAAGCAATCTTGCTGAAATATTTGGCCCCTTTGAGTTGGTCCAAAAGGTCATCAATCCATGGGATTGGGTACCTATTCTATATAGTGATATTTTTTAGTGCCCGATAATCAATAAAGAGTCACCATGTCCCATCCTTCTTCTGTACCAATACAATCGGGCTCCCACAGGGTGATGATCTTGGCCTGATGTTCCCTTTCTGCAAAAACTCCTGAATCTGCCTCTTGATCTCATCGTTATCCAGGATAGAAAATCTATAGATTGATCCATTATGTAGTGGCATGCCTAGGGTCAGATCGATGGAGTGCTTAACCTGACAGTGCAGAGGCACCCTTGTAGGTCAGGAGAAAATTTTCTTGTACTCCTCCATGACCTTGTCCAACTATTGCATGGCCATGATCTTCTTCTTTCCCTAAGGGAAAATCATAAGGAAAACAAATTTTCTGCTCTGTGAAATGATATTACTTCATTTCCTTGCGATGATTAAAGAGATTCTAGTAGGCGGGGCTACCTCCAGTATCATGTACAACTTATTTCCCAAAGTAATAATCATAGAGCGAGGTCTAGACTCATATATAGCATGTTGCTTCCACAAGTATGGTTATCCTAATAATACATCAAAAAATTCAAGAGGGGCAACATCACATAATGCCTCATATGTGAAGGGCTTAATGTTGTAGAGAAGGTGACACTATTGACTGACGCAAAGATTTCGGCCTTGGTGAAACCACCTGATGGTGTATGATTGCAGATGTCTTGTCCTTGATAGGCCCAGTTGCTTCATGACATATGCTAAAATGAGGTTCTTTTAGCTCCTCATGTCGATAATAAACTGTAGTAGAGAAACATTCACCCACATCTTTGAGTGGAAGAGGTATTCCCCCTCCTCTGGATCTTCAAGCTCATTCTTATGGATCTTGGTGGTAGCCATGGTGGCATTGGGTTCTGCATCAATGATCTGCTTCCGTTTTTCATTCCCCTCATCATGTTTTGGTTCAGAGTTGGAACATGCATTTGATTCGAAAGCATTCAGCTTGACCATTAGTGACTGCTTGGCCCAACACTCACTCATGTTGTGAGTGGAGATCTTATGGAACTCACACAATTTTCTCATATCCTTATTTGTATTCATGGTGTTGTTCTTTGTTTGCAGCTTCAACAGGTTTTCCTAGGTCACCTCGTCTTGGATTTGTCCTTTTCCCTGTGGTTTGGGGGTACCTTTCCCTTGCTTCAAATTTGTAGATGCAAAGTCTCTCTTCTTTTGTTTAAACTTATGCTCAATCTTGATAGTGTATCAGTATGTTGTACCAAGTGAGGAGATGTCCAGGAACTCCTTCTCATCCTGGATGTACTTGTGTATGCATATGTGGTACTTGAGTACCAAATTTGTCTTAGAATCCTTGATACCCAACTTCGTGTAAACGGTATGAAAAAAATTGGTAAACTCTGGCACATCTAGGTCCCTTCCCTGCCGCAGCGTGTTCCAATTTATGTATTTATCCTCATAACTCCTGATAGTGTAGTAATGCTCCTTGATGGAATCCTGGAACAAATTCGAAGTGGGTGTAAATGAAATTAGTGAGGGTGTACTTTCATCCTTCTTCTCACAGTAGGTTTCCCACTAGTTCTTGACGTGGGGAGCAACTTTGAGAAGTGAAAAAGTAATATTTTCCCAACTGGAAAAATCATGAATAGAAAATATCCTTCAAGCAGATTTAATAATTTATCTACATCGTCTGCGTCTATCTGACCTTCAAATATGGGGATGTTAAAGTTAACTTGTACCTTAAAGGGTTTGGTGCTTCTAGAGTAGTTTCTGGAACGAGATGCATCGCCTTGGGGTAACTGTTGAAGGATTTGGGAAAAGTTTTCCATCATTGCGTTCCTTTGTCATTCGAGGGCTTCTTCAAGAAATATTTCGAAAGTATCTCCTGCCCCCTCATCTTTATTCCATTTTTTCATGAGAGGTCATTAGGATTTGCGAGGCTAGTTGTTGCGTAGGTAAATCCCCTCTGTGGACAGAGGCGATCCCACCAGCCTAAATGAGGTCTAGCAACAATCAAACAATGCTAACACGCAGGTTCCTAATTGCAAATTAAAGACCGATGATGAGGGCCTACCTTGAATCCAACGCTAGTATTTCTAGAAGAGTCGTTGCTCCCGTTCTTTCACTCCAGCTGGTCACAATTCCCACGATTCTCATGAACGGACACCTGAACATGCAAAGAACAACACAAATATAAGCATAAAATCCAAGAAACGCAACTATATATAAGTCAGAAAGGATATAACTCAAACATCATTATAAAGACAATAAGAGTGGAACCATAATGATAGTCGTCTATTATTATTGATAAGCAAAGAAGAATACAACCAAGTTTTGACGTCAAATCCTCCTTTGGCTGGGTGATCAGCAACACATGCCTTGTAAAGCTTGTTGGGAATGGGGAACAAGCCTCTCTCTCCTTGGTTACTTGGACAAAGATCTCCTCCTTAAAGATATAGCCTTATGGGGATGAACAAGGTCTCTTGTAACATGAGCTTAGCAATTATCAGACTTTGGGACTTAGAATTTGGAGCTTGAAGAGTAGAATTATTAACTAGCTTGTCAAAGGAAAAAGGACAACCTCATATAGAGAGAGGAGAAGGAAATAGGATCATCCACAAGATTCATGGGATTGTCCTTATCATTAGGAAGCTTCCATGAGAGGTGGAGAACTACTTCCCTTATATGGAGATTCGAAGCCCTACTGAACTAACTCAAACTGGAATTAGTTCATGAATAGGTTAGGAAGAACCTTTGCAAGTTGGTTTGTTAAAAACTTTACCGAATTGGGTTGGCGTGAGTGCGACTCTGAGACAGAGCGCCAGCTGGCACGCCCTCTTTGGAAGATTTCCCCCATTGGCGCAAGTGATGCACTGTGGAACAACGCCAATGGAAAAAGGGCTATTTTTATGGGTATTTTGCAGAAGGTGTCTTCAGAGCATATGAAGTACATACTCAAGGGGATACAATGCAGGTGTTTTCAGGTTATGTCACTTCTCACAGGTCCCAGAATAAGTCCTCCAATGTGCGGGAGAAGGGGTAACAGGGACAGTGACAAATTACTGTGTAACAGATGCCCCCGAAAGCATGAGGCCCGAGAGAGAGAGGGGTGAAATGCTTTACAAGAACATGGTCGACTGAAAACATGGCCCTCGGAGAACCTGCATGAGGAAGTACAACTGATATCTCAAGTACATGATGTATGCGGTATGGGCACAGCCATCCGTAACAGAGTACATAAAAATTTGGATCCAAGGTATGGACGTAGCCATCCAGTGAGGATCGATAAATAGACTCAGGCATGGTCGCAGCCATCCAATGAATGATTCATGTAATGATCATAATAATCCACAAACTTGCAACCTGGATCTCAACAGACAAAATCCAGGGTCTTGCGCTCCATCTCAACCCAAACAAAGTACAAGTTCAAGCATGCGAATATGGGAGTCGAAGTCAAACATGCAGGAACATCGTCTGATTACCAGTCAATGATGAAAAATGTTAACAGATGTGAGAGGTACCACCAATAATGACAATGGTCCTCAAGGTACTATAGGTATAATCTACGGCGTGCGAATCAGTGAGTTGACGTCGAACACCCGTAGAATCATTTGATCAGAGGCCAATGATGAAAACCTCATATCGAACACGAAGAACCTACCATTCAGGCATGTAGGCTCCAAGGCACTTGAAGGGAGTCTCTAATTCAACTTCCTGGATAATGAGCTGAAGTCGACAGGAAGTGACCTTAATCGAAGGTGGGCCATAATGTTTCCCACATCATCGACACGAGACAGAGAAGGATAAAATGTTTTGTGTGAGGTATCAGAGGGATGTTGAGTATTTTGCAGAGGTCAACTTCTCTTGAACATATTGGTGGCATGACAGTGGACTTGGCAGTATTTGACATCAAATGATCAGGGGTCATGGTGACAAGGCAATGAGCATATGAGAGGTCAAACATGATAACCCAAACCCACGGAGGCAAGTGTAAAAACAATATGAGATGTCCCCACCCAGACACGAATGCAGACAAGTGCCATGTTCAAGAGCGACATACTGCCAACACTACGATAATTGTGGTTCCATTTTTCCCCACCATTTCTGGTGAGTACCCTGGTTATTTTTGGATAACAAACTTGACGGGGATAGCATATGCTTGGGAGGCATCATTTCGACGGAATCAGATGTCATTCACTTTTAACGAGTCTAACAAAGGAAGGACTCGACGTCTTTTCATGTTTAGAGAGTTTGAAAAGACAACGAAAAAATAAACTCCAGGGATGTCCTTTTTCATAAAGTTGTGTCTCTCGAGCCCGAAAAAGTATAAAACAATGCTCGAAAGAACTGCTTGATCATTACGATCAAGGAGTACTTTTCATGAGTAGTGATCCCGATCTGAAAAAGTAAAAAAGCGATTGAAACCACGTCGCTTCGTGACCATTAACGAACCTGAAATGACAAGGGTCTGACAATCTTTTCATTTTTTACACGGTCAGAAAAGGGTTTAAAGATGACCACCTCTCATTTACATTTAATGAGTCAAGAGGATCAACTCGGCATTCTTTTCACGTTTAGAGAGTCAGAAAAGAGCGAAAAGGTGACTCCAAAGTGACTTTTTCGTATATTTACCGAGTTTGAAAAAGTATAAAATACAACTCATTTCGTCGCCTAAGCCACACAAACACCTGTCACTGCACAAGAAATCGACGTAAAATCCATTTTTGACACAAATATACATTAAAATATTCATAAAATGACTTTTAAAACCTATTTAAGGGTCAAAAAGTTATAAAATGGGTGAAAATGGTAAAACAAGAAATTACTTTTCACTTTTTACATTTGGAGAGCGACATTATGGTTTTTGGTGTGCGATCTTCAAGAGACGATTGTGACAAATCCAGTTGACCATTCGGAGCGCCGTCAATGTCAGGTAAGAGGTCTCTTCCTTTACTCCATTTCTATCCATTTGAAATTTGTTTTAAATTGATTTTTCATCCCTTATAGGGAGGATTTTAAAATTAAGGGTTGCGCCCATTGGTGTGGGTTTCGGGCACGGACCCACGCTAATGGGGCAACTTTCCCAAAGGGCACGCGCCCATGGGCGCGACTATTTTAGAAACAGTTGCGCCAACGGCCGCGTGGGTTTTTTGGCCTATTTTAACAAATTTAAACCATATTTCTCTACATTTTAAATTTATACAAGGATCTATCTTGATGTTTTGGGCTTGTGCTTGTAGGGAAATACGCGAAAAATGGTGATCGTGTGGAAATAATGAGAACATGACCAAGTGGACACATTGGCCTTAGTAGATGAGGACTGCATGGAGGCTCTCAGAGCATGTGGGCTCAAGAAATATTTCTTGTTGTCCTATTTACGGGCTCATCCATAGCTCTTACAGTATTTGATCAACTTGTGGGATGTATAGGAATAGGTGTTCCGAATATGGGACCAAGTATTGGAGTTAGACATATCTGATGTCTACTTCCTCATTGGGTTGTTGCGACAGGGGCCGGTGCCTCGACTGACCGGTAGCAGGCCATCTAGAGAGAAGATGGATGAGGTGAAGGCCTGAGTTTGCCCAGATGCAAGATACGGGTCGGGCAGCTCGAAGGTGGATATCCCCACTATCCCGGACCTGACACTCAGAGCATTGCTGTTCACCATCACATGAGCTACGAGGGCACATGCGCCCCACGAAGCTATGAAGAACCATCTGATATTGGCGACAAAGTGCCTTAGCCCGATAGTCTTCAATTGGCTGTCGGTAGTGACGACGAATATGAAGAGGCAGCTGACCAAGGCCAAGCAGGGAAAGCTGCAAGAGTTCGGATATGGCTACATCTTGGTGACATTCTTCTTAGAACGTGTGCCAAGCTTCCAGGGCCAAGGGGCCTTTGTTCCTGACCTCGCACCTCGAGAGCCGAGGATGGCTTGATGGGCGGCATTGATGCCGAGGGGTGGCGGCAGTCAACAGATGTCTTTCAGACCTAAGTTTTTCGGGTGGCTTTGCTGCCAACTGATTGTGGTGGAGGACTAGCCGTATGCGGGGATAGACTTCACCAGAGACCCTGACCTCCCTCTGCCAGAGGGAGAGGACTAGGACGAGGAGATTGGTATGATATCTTTTTTTGATTTTGTGTTCTTAAGATTTTTTTTGGTTAGTACACGCTTGTCCTAATGACCTTTATATGCATATGCAGATGTTGGCCCAGAGTGTTCAGCTGGCATGTCTCCCATTGCGAGGAGACACCCAGTAGCAGCAGCAGCAGATCCTCAGGAAGAGGGTGGCGACAGAAGAGAGCTCATTCAGAACCTCGAGGCTATCACTTGAGGGATTCCAGATTACGCTCGGCTAGCGGATGTCCCGCTAGCATACCAGAGGCACACGGTGGGGGTACCAACTCGCATCCACCGACTCATGAGATGTTTAGTGCAAGTGGTGACGTGCTACCATGAGCACCACCAAGACTAGATATCTATGCTTTCTTTTCTATGCATATTTTTTAAGAGACATGTTGTCTCCGGATGTACTCAGAGAAACATGTATCATTTTTTGATGATGCACGCAGTGCAAACATTTTGGACACACACACATATATATATACATATGTTTTATGGTTTATTGTACTTTATGCTTCTTATCTGATGTTGAATTACATGTTATGCAAATGCTTGTCCAACACATAATTAGCTAATGCATTGGTTAACGTAGTAAGTCATCTTGGAATATGCTGATAAGTAATGAAATCAAAATCCCTTTCTAACAAATTAACACGTAAATACAACCTTAAAATCTAATGATCTCTGACGAAATAATGCCCATTGAGTTTGTGGACGACAAGCTGAGAGTCCAAGTTCACAACCAATGTTCGAATGCCGAGGTTAATGGCCTCAGCTAATAATTGAATCACAGCACTATATTCAACGACATTGTTCATTGTACAACCTAGACAAACCCCTTGAATGTCTACTAACTCACCATGAGGATCGTAGATCACCCATGTCGCAGATGACAAGTTGCGTGTACTGCGGGAGGCACCATCAGCGAAACCAACGTAAGGCAATCCAGACATCTGTCGAAGAAGAAAAAAGCCACAATAAGCGGCAATCACACTGACACACCAAGACAAAAACATGAAAACATGCACACACAGCACACTTGTTGAAAGAAAACATATATACAAAAATAGAGGTGCACGCATGATACTTGTTCAAGTCAAGCCCATTTCGGGACTTACCCTATTGCACTGTTGTGCAACTGCCCTAGAGCGTGTAGGCATCGTCTCGGCCTGTTTTGTAAAATGTTCAATGGCACTGATGATCTGCCCATGCCCCCTGGCCGAGCAAGGGTAACAAGCTAGAGGATCAATGCCCCCTTGTGCAGAGGGATCGAGGGTAGGAACAGTGTGCAATGGGGGATCAGAACGAGTAGAAACCAAGCCAAGGGAAGAAAGGTTCGGAGGTGGGAGCGAAAAGACACCCATGAGGGTAGGGTCTTTGAAGATCCCAGCTCCCACACTCTTGTAGGGGATGGAGGTATGCTCCACGAAAGACACATTTTCTTTGGAAGAAGAAGCGAAGAAGGAGAGTTGGTCTACCATGACAATTTTCCTGTGATGAGGGAAATGAATGACATGAAAGAGGGACGAAGCCACGGCATGCATGGCATATGTCTAGCGCTGGCCCAAAAGGAGATTGTAAGTAAGATTTGCATCAACGACCTCAAATTCCACTTCAACGGTCTTCCCTTCCAAAGTAATCGGCAATCGTTGAAGGATACCATAGGGGCGAGATTCTCTCCCATCAAAGGCTTCCAGCGTCGTGGGAGACTAGCTCAAAGTCGGAGACCCGATCGCTTTCCAACAAGCAATAGACATGATGCAAGTTGACGCGCCTTCATCAATAACTGTACGACGAATCATTTTCGAATTGATGATGACTTGAATGAGGAAGGCGATGTGATGAGGCAGCCTGGGTACATGGCTCTCGAGATCAAAGGTGATCAAATCTGAATCGGACGGGTCGATGCCACCGATGGCCGATAGCAGGGACTTCCTCTGAGTGGGGCAGCTCTAGAGAACTTCTAAAGTGGACATAGCCGACGGAGCCTGAGCTAAGTCCTTAACTATGTTATAGTGCTGGGTAGCACGAGAATTTGGGTTGTAAGATGATCTCCGCAGTACTCCTTTGGGAGGAGATCAGATAGGCATCTCAGTATTAGGTCTCTCAATGTGGAGCGGACCAGAACTGGATAGAGGAGCGCGTGAGGGGACCTCAGGCTCCTTCCCGATGGATGACGGATATTCCTTTCTTCGAGTTGTTACATGAATGAGAATGCTTCGAGCCATGAACACTAGGGAATCGAAGGGAGAAGAAGACGAGGACGGATCGACCACCATTTGAGTTTGTTGTGAGGGGAAAGGTTCTTTTAGAACTACATGAATCCCAGGAGCACCTTTCAATAAAAAACTAACTTCGGATCGCCTTGGGAAGTCTTTGGTATAGTGATCCTCATCACAGATAAGACAAGGATACCTCGGTTTACGTTTGGCTCCTTCCTCGAGTGGAGGTTTGGAGGAGTCCTATTTGGGTTGCTCAGATTTATTCTTTGCTTTCCCCTTTTTCTTTCCTTTCGAGCCCTTATCCGCCATGGTGGACTAGATGGCGTTGACCTCGGAAGTAATTCCAAAATTAGATCCACCCTAAGAAGTGTTCTCGTTTGAAGCATTCGATTTTTGCTTCCTAGGGTTCGAGGATGATTTCTTCGATGACGGATTTACAGTGTCAATAACAAAGTCAACAGATGGCTTTGGTGGAGCTTTGGATGTACCATGTCTCGGGGCATTAGGAAAATACTCATATAAAGTACCTGACTGAGAATAAAATAAGTCGAGGTACTGAGCACGCGTGATAGCTTGCTCTTCAGTTACACAAGCTCCCATAGCAATGTCTCGTGCGATTTTAGGGGCAAAGGAGTTCGTGAACCAATCGGTGAGGGGTTGATCAGGAATCCAGAACTTGATCAACCGACGACGCCATCTCCATTCATGTATATGATCGGAGATGTGCGTGGCCGTGTCCTGTTTGAGAGACGTAAGGAGATGCGTTCCCGTCTCATACCGAATGGGTAACTGAAAATGATTTAGGAATGCCATTGCCAATGAATTGAAATCTTGAAAGGACGCACGAGTCAACTCAATGTACCACTTAGCAGCCGAGCCGGTGAGAGTCCTTTGGAATAGGCGGAGCCGGATTGAATTGTCAAGCCATGAATTTGACGAACACCAAAGGTGGTAAGTCATAACATGGGCTTCAGGATCCTCTCCAGCTTTTCCATCAAATTTGGGACAATCGCCAGGTATCTTGGTTGGAACTGGTGGCCAGAATGGATTATGCAAGATAGGATCATTAGTCAATTTAGATACAACTGGCAGTTCTAATGTTGCTAAGAATGGTAGCTGAGGATTGAAGGACATCTGCCTTTGTGGATACGAGGTAGGGCCAGAGTTCCAACCAGTTGCTAGTTGCCCCCATTGATTTTGTCCAGACGGACTAGGCCCAAAAGGACCCTATCTGTAGGGACTCTGTCCATAGGGTTTATATCCATAACCGGACGGTTGACTTTGGATCTTCCCCCCAGTGCCCCATTGATTACCAAACTGACCTGCAGGAGCAACATATTGTTGCTGGTAATTTTGATAAGGAGTGACCTGCATCTGTTGATAATTTTGATATGGGGTAACCTGAGCTTGCCCCTGGGGTTGCTGGTATCCATATGGTTGCTAGGCTCCATACTGAGCCTGGGGACCAGGCTGTGCTTGGTAAGAAGGTTGGGATTGAAACCCACCTTGCATCTGGAGACCAGTTTGAGTCTAGGGTTGAAAACCGGGTTGAGCTTGAGAAGCCACGACCATCTGCATGCCCGGTTGAGCGGGCCCAGAAAGATGTCCTTGAGAAGATTGAGTTTGGGCCACCTGGTTGGAAGGTTTCCCTGGTTGAGTTTGGGATGGAGCTACTTTCCTAGAAGGTTGAGCTTGCTAGGTGTTAGGTTGTCCTTGTACAACCGAGGGTTGTCCTTGCAGACAAGACGGCTGAGCGGACTGAACGGTTGGTTGACCTTGGGGTTGACCAACCTGTCTAGATGGCTGACTAGGCTGAGAAGTGGGCTGGCCTTGCTGCATGTAAGGCTGACCACCCTTCCCAGAAGGGTACCCTTGCTGGATTCCGGGTTGTCCTTGTTGCGCA
This sequence comes from Pinus taeda, assembly GCA_000404065.3. Classification (NCBI taxonomy): domain Eukaryota; kingdom Viridiplantae; phylum Streptophyta; class Pinopsida; order Pinales; family Pinaceae; genus Pinus; species Pinus taeda. The sequence goes on along the minus strand of APFE031206998.1, from coordinate 150,115 downwards.
TAAGGTTGTCCTAGATTCCCGTAGGGTTGACCGGAAGGGTATCCCTGTTGGACACCAGGTTGTCCTTGTTGAGCATAAGGTTGTCCCGAGTTTCCATAGGGTTGCCCAATATAGGTGAAAGACGGACCACCATAGGCCGAAGGTTGTCTCGGGGAGGGTTGTCCTTGTGGGCCTCCAGGTTGCCCTAGATAGGTTTGGCCATAGTACTGCTACCCATAATTAGGCTGCGTGTAGGATGGCTGACCTTGATACGATGGTCCTTGGTACGGCTGTCCTTGATCCGGACAGATTTGGGCACCACCATAACTAGTGGTACCCCAAGTGACATTCAACGGGATTGAAACCTCAACGGCAGGCTCAGCTGGCAAGGAAGTATACAAATAATGACCTATAGGGTCATAGTAAGGGCCTTGCGCTCCTAGATTTTGGACAGCATGCAAATATTGAGAATATGCCTCCCCTACTGGAATGGCACCAGAAGAAGGTGGGGCACTAACTGTAGGATGAACAACTCTGGGCGTATGTGCCAATTGGCCACTATATACTGGACCACGAAACGGACCAGCAATAGTAGTTACGATCGAAGGCACCATAACGACACTAGCAACTAGAGTTGAAGATGCAACACAAACGGTCGGATTGGTTGGAACTGACGTGACAACAGTATTGTGAACTTGTGAAACAAAAGATCCGGTAGTGAGAATGATGTTATGATCCCACATGGTACCTAAAGAGGAGTTCCTAGAGCCCATGGCGTCCCTCAAAGCCCTATAGCGTAAGGGTATTGTAACACTGAGAGGGTGACAGTGAAGGGCGTAGATATGACCAAGGATGTGGCCAGGATAGGAGTCTCGATACTTGACAAAACAGGTGTCTCACTCGCTATAGGAGATGTGTCCTCCATATCAGAGGAAGCCATCGGGACCGAAACACCAGTAGGAGTAGAGGGAAAATCCTCTTCATAAGGTTCCCAAACAGGGTTCCAAAATAGATCGTGAAGATCGTCTTCTGGAGTGCGAGAGTTCAACGGTTGGACACTTGGAATAACAAGAAAAGTGTCACCACAAACCGGAGTCTCAGGAGCGGCAGAAGAAGGAGACCCTTGGTCACTAGGGACGGGAGACGGGATCGATGGATCCGCCAGGATGATAAAATTCAAAAAATCCTAAACAAGCTAATGAGGAAAGACCCTACTCAAAAATAACGAAAACAAGACCTAACAGGGTAAGTATGAACGTGGCCGAATAAATTTTAAGACATCAGGACATAACTTGACCTTTTCATTTTTAAAAAGTCGAGAAAAGGACAAAAAGATGACTCTAGTCGCCTTCGAATGTTTAGTGAGCCCGAAGTGACAAATGCTCAAGTGAGCTTTTGCTTTTAGGGAGTCCGAAAAGGATCGAAAAGTGACTACTCTGGAGAACTAGGCAAGGGGTTTACCAGACAATCCGTAAAATTGCATATACACCTTAGCAATCATATGAAAACCAAGGACTTTCCGTACGGCAGTCAATCTTCCCGAATGTTGCGTTCGGTTCATTACAAGCTGTAAGGTGGTAGACACGGCTTTCTGTGGATCAAGGATGATAACCTCGTGGAGTCTCCCCATATACTCGACGGTACATGGGAGCACAAGTCCGTACTAGACCATAGTTGAGTCATAAAAGGAGGAATCACCCAACCTTGATTGAAAACAAAAGTGACTAGGTTTAACGACGTCGGAGCACGTCTCTAGCCTAGACCTCTAAAATGTGAGCGTTATGTTCCAATTCGTTGTTAGATTCATTTAGTTTATTTTAAAGTTGATCTTTGTGTTAGGTTTCAGTTTTCAGGTCCTATCGTACGTAATCTCTCAAAATTCCCTAAATGCAATCTATATGCCAAAACATGTCATTTCATTCGATGAATGCTAGTTACGAGAGAGTTGAAGAGCTTTCATGCAAACGAAACAATCACACGACAACAAAGAGCTTCCCTATTGGAGCTAATGCAAACTAACAAACTTTTCTTTAAGATCACTTAATCACTAATCGAAATGAAAAGTTCTAATTTTCATTAACTAATTCAAAGCAAAAGAGATTTTTTCTTTTTAATGATGGAAAAATGCACTAAAGAACTTTTAGAAATAACACAAACAAATTCTATTCAATACAAGAACATTCAGTTCCTCAAATCACAAATCAAACATCCAAAGAACAAGAAAGATCCGAAAGACAACAATGAGACGTGTGATCTAGGCTCAAAGTGAGGCGGAGTGGAATTCAAGTGAAGACAAATAAAATCACTCAAATAACGCAACAAAATGATTCACAACTACCAAACAAGTGTAAGGGTGTAAATAAAGAGTCCAGTGGACCACAAAAAGATGAAAACACCTGAGGAAGGCTCGACACACAAAGCCACTAGATGCCCTAGGGCTAGAAATGTGAAATCGATAGAAAAAAGCAAACATCCAAAGGGTAACAATCGAAGCCAGTCAAATCACACTCCAACACGCTCAAGTAGTCTGAAAAGGTACCTAGGACAAAACCCAAGCTCAAAAAGTTCACAACCAAGCAAACTTCAAAAGTTTCCAGGCCTGGCACAACTGTCAGGCTGCAACAAGCACCTTTCGGGAATTGGCACGGGTTGTAAATCTGCAACTTGTGCCAACTGGCGCGACTGTAACTCTATAAACTAGTGCCAGTCGAGTTTGCTATGGAAAAATAAAAACAAAAGAGCCAAGGCCAAATCAGCAATACCTAATTACACCAAGAGGCAAGAAACAACACAGGCACTCAACCCAGAAAGCTAATTGAGCAGGAGAAACAAAGAAATAACCAAGAAGCAAGGCAAGTTCCAAGCCGTTCAGTTCGTAAACCAAACCAAAGATGGACTGAAGTGGCGTTGATCTACTTTGCTAATGTAGAGCAATAGCGTTTCGAAGGCTATCTGGCCATACTTCAAGCTCCATCTAAAGTTTACAAATCAAATAACAAGACAAAACAAACAACAAGGCAAAAAGCCAACTCCCCAGCAGAGTCACCAAATTGTTGTGTAGGTAAATCCCCTTTGCAGATAGAGGTGATCCCACTAGCCTAAATGAGGTCTAGAAACAATCAAACAATGCTAACACGTAGGTTCCTAATTTCAAATTAAATATCGATGATGAGGGCCTACCTCGAATCCAACGCTAGTATTTGTAGAAGATTCGTCGCTCCCGTTCTTTCACTCCAGCTGGTCACAATCCCCATGATTCTCATGAACGGAGACCTGCACATGCAAAGAACAACACAAATACAAGCATAAAATCCAAGAAATGCAACTATATATCAGTCAGAAAGGACATAACTCAAACATCATTATAAAGACAATAAGAGTGGAACCATAATGATAGTCATCTATTATTATTGATAAACAAAGAAGAATACAACCAAGTATTGACGTCAAATCCTCCCTTGGCTGGGTGATCAGCAACACATGCCTTGCAAAGCTTTTTGGGAATGGGGAACAAGCCTCTCTCTCCTTGGTTACTTGGACAAAGATATCCTCCTTAAAGATATAGCCTTATGGGGATGAACAAGGCCTCTTGTAGCATGAGCTTAGTAATTCTCAGACTTTGGGACTTCCCATTTGGAGCTTGAAGAGTAGAATTACTAACTAGCTTGTCAAAGGCAAAAGGAAAAGCTTATATGGAGAGAAGAGAAGGAGATAGGATCATCCACAAGATTCATGGGATTGTCCTTATCATTAGGAAGCTTCCATGAGAGGTGGAGAACTACTTCCCTTCTATGGAGATTCGAAGCCCAACTGAACTCACTCAAACTGGAATCAGTTCATGAATAGATTAGGAAGAACCTTCACAAGTTGGTTTGTTAAAAACTTTACCCAACTGGGTTGGCGCGAGTGTGACTCTGAGACAGAGCACCAGCTGGCGCGCCCTCTTTGGAGGATTTCCCCATTGGCGCGAGTGATACACTGTGGAACAACGCCAATGGAAAAAGGGCTATTTTTATGGGTATTTTGCAGAAGGTGTCTTCAGGGCATATGAAGTACATACTCAAGGGGATACAAGGCAAGTGTTTTTAGGTTATGTCACCTCTCACAGGTCCCGGAATAAGTCCTCCAATGTGTGGGAGAAGGGGTAACAGGGACGGTGACAAATTACTTGAGCCTCCACCTGGATCAATCATTCACGAAATACGCATGAAAATCATGTAAGCTCCAAGGGCTTCAAATTTTTAAGTGAAATGCCAAGATACATCATTACAATGATACAACACTAGTCCCAATAATGGAACATTAATCAACTAATTTCTTCTCGAAAGCCTAATTTTCTCTCCTATGCCTATCTTGGGAAGCCAAGGTCAAAATTAATTTTGTTGACTTATGAGGATGTATATATAACAAATTAGATGACTCTCCACCTCACAAGATTATGTGACTCTCCACCTCCCTTGTGACTCTACCCTCATGATTTTTTAGCTCCTGTGTGACTTTTCAAATTCCTATGAGGCCCTTGAGCTTCTATGTGACTCTCCACATTCAATGTGTGACCCTTGGGCTTCCACACATTTTACATTTTCTCATTTTTTAAAATTACATAATTATATTTGCAAGTGATGTGGAAAACTACAATGACTCATGAGGCTATAATGGTGACACTTGGATAGCCACGACTTGGTAATGATGACGTGGAACTTCATTGTGATGTGTCAATGTCAAGATTTCATCCTTTCTGCCATCTTTGTATCATCATGATATATTTTCCAAGTACTCCATATTCATCCTCCAAGAGGCTACTTGATATGGAGTCTTCCTTTTGATCTTGATATTCAATATTCTATCATGATCTAGTGTCCTTTCATCTCTTGGATTGTTGATCTCTTTGTATCTCTAGCTTCACAAGTGTCTTATTATATGACCTCCTTGGCATCATACTTGAGCATCATCTTGTCACGTCAAAACAACAACATTTTTAAATGGAATTCACTCATGACAAGACAACGCCAGTCCCAAAATATCCTAGTTTGTCTTGTTGCTCATGCAACATGTTGATTGAGCTGGGAAAATGGGAAATATTAAGGGGGAGGCTCAAGAATTGTGTAGTGCATAGTTCTAGTTGGTAGTGATGAGAGTCTAGTCGCTAGGATTGTGTAGTGCACAGTTGTTGAGGATCAATAAGGCATGATTGTGTAGTTGAGGGAGTTAGTGATGCTTGAGTGAGGTAGTCTTTCTCATTGTGATTATGCAGTTGACAGTTATGAAAGGATTGAGGTAGTTAATTGCACAATTAAGCAAGTCAAGGACTGAGATAGAGCCTAATTTATAACTAAGAATGTGAAGTACGTAGTGGAGGACTGACTGGGCAAAGATTGTGCATTGAGCAAGTGCAAGAAGTAGAGATTGAGCACTTTGATTACGCAATCTATAGTTCTTAGAGGAAGTCATTGTGCAATGTGCAGTTCCAGGAGGAAATTATGAATGAATGGGGGTTGAGACTACATAGTGTGTAGTTTAGGAAGGTAATATTATGGGTGGTTGGTTGGGCAAGTTGCAAAAATATGAAAGATTCATAAATTTACTAATTGTGGGATCACTGAGGCAAGAGATGCAACGATAATATATAGCAAAACTTTAACATGACCACACACTTAAAAACAATAAACCACATGAAAATAAACGACTTAACACTAAAAATCAACATGCATCCATTGAAATGATAGCAAAACGACACTTACTTCCACGTGTGACACTTAGGGTACAAATTGCAACCCAAGTGTCGAATGCAGCAAGAAAGTGCAAAGTACTTTAGGAATATATCTAATGAATATCTCTTTGAAAGATAGAACCTATTAATATAATATAAAACACCAAATCCTCCTCTTAAAGAAATTTTATAACTCCCTTTTACAAAGAGAGAAACTTCCCTTAACAAAAGATGATAATTGGATTTTATACACAAAGGGACTTGGAAACTTAGAGACCAAGTATAAAGTGATTTTAATAACTAGGAATGATAGTTCAAAAGGTTAGAGGGAGGATCCAAATTTTGAATATAGGCCAAAATTTTGAGGGTATTGTAGAAACAACAACAACAAGTAAGCCAAGTGTGTCTTGTTCAAGGGCATATTGATAGTCATGTGTTGTTGACACCAAGCCCTCGTTTTCCTTGTATCAGGGCTAATTATAAGGGTTGTGATCCCTAGTATGAGAGCCCAATGTTTGTTGTACTGAATTTTTAATATAACAATTTTTTGATTGCAAAATTCCTTGTTTACTTCATTGATTCACTACTGTACATTTTCCGCTATGCAAAGTGCTTGGCGTTGTGGCATTTTAGTGTGTGTATGATCAAGATTTAGACATTGAATGTATTCTGAGGTGCTAAATAAAAATAGACATTGTATGAGAGATACTTTTAAGGGACATATTAGAGTGTACAAAACATGCAACTTAAGAGGGAGATGTGAAATTTCCTAAGGAATGGAGTAGAAGGTTCAACTGAGAACATAGAAATTTGGTATTGATTATTTAGGTAACGAGATAGGTTGGGGGTTGTGGCGGATTGGTGGAGAACCTGTTGAACAAATTTGTTTGTGTTGCAGGTTACAAATCATGGAATCTCAATGACTTTTCAAAGATTTTTGGGACTACTCAAGGGGTGCTTTGTCATGAACAAGTTAGCTCTATGTGAAAAACATGATGACGAAAAACTAGTATCTTCATTAGGTTGTGAAGTTGCACATATGAAATTGGAGTCATGTGGACATGAGATACTTGAGCTAGGAGGATGAGATTTCTTTTTGAGTTGAGTTGCAATGGTTTAGAGTGATTAGTCCAAGAGTTCAGCTACAACTCAATTTAACCTTGGAAGGACACAAGTTTAGTAAGAGAGCTTTTTGGGAGGGAAAGTACAATGAGATAGTAAATGTTGTGTAGAATTAGATGGATTCTAGGTTTAGAGGCTCATTGTGAAGGAGTTTTAGATACCCTAAGGAATTTTAAACCATTCTAACCTGACGAGATTAAGGCAAGGAAACTATTGAGGATAATCTAGTTCATTCTAGAGGGTATGCTGCAGTGGTTAATACCAGAGACTAGGATAGTGTCTCTAATGATGATGAGTTACTACTGAGTGTTGGAAATATCTCCCTCACTAGTAGGGAGCGTTGAAATGTGTAGCTTGGGAGGTACTCCCAAAAACCCGTGGGATACTGGGTTTGTGAGGAGTTGATGCACAAAATTTGGTTTGCGGGCAATGTACCGAAGCAATGGGCTTTGTACCCAAAGTTATGGTCAAAAGATCCAATGAGAAAATCATTGTTTCCTCATTGGATGCATGAGGGGAATCCTTGATGTGAAAAGGGGCACCTAGGGATTCAATGATGTGGGAAAATTTTAAATGAAATAATTTTAGTGGGGTTTTTGTATGTAGGCTCAAGTAAGTTTTACTTAAAAGACATGACCCTTGGTGGAAAATGTCTCCACTAACACCACTATAAGTAGATATCAAATGAAGCTCATTTTGAATCCATCTAAGAAAGAATATCTAAAGTGTTTTCTGCCCAAGAAAGAGTGGGAACTACCTACATAAGATACAAACACTTAAGGAGGGACTAATTGGAGTATGCATGGTCTATCTAAAGTATGAAATGGAAGTTGAGTATGGCTAGGTATGAGGAAAAGGTATGTCTAATTTATTGTTCCCTTATGAAGGTCTCTTTTCATGGGGATAAAGGTGGTTTTATATGATATTTCATGCCATATATAGGGCTAATTATGTGCATATTCAATCATACAAGAATTCTATCTAGAGGTGTGTGTTTTTGCTCTCAAGTCTGTCCATGTTGGAGAGGGTAGAGAACCTAAGGAGTGAGAAATGGTGGGGATAACTCTATGATTAGGGGTTACAGTTCCGGGTACACCTTTGTGTTGTTTCTATGAATTTACTCATCCTAAAATGTGGGTTGAAATATGTCTCAAGTGTGAACAAAGGTGCGAGTAAAGGGACAAAAATTAGGGTTGTAATGAAGTGAAGAAATGAGTGTAGAATTATTTGAGAAGAAATGTTGAGGGTGATGAGTATAGGTCTATCCACTAAGTTGTGTTGGATAGATATTGAGAGTATCCCTAATATTATCATTTGGGTGAAAAATCAATATTGTGTGAACTCTTCAATGGTGCTTTATGTACAATGTTCCTTGGAGTAGCTAGGGACTGCTCGGATGGTTGATTATGTAGCCTATGATCAGTAATATTGAAGAAAGAAGAAGATTGCTAGAGGGAGAGATTTGAAGAGCTTAATTATAGTTCCATTGAAGAGGACAATTTATTGTTGGAGGGAAGACTTAGTTTCCCTTATGTTCAATGACTCTTTGTGAAGAAAATCACCATGTGAAGGAAAAAATTTGAGAAGTTGACCTTGGAAACAATTATGAAGTTGCATAAGACCTTATGAGCAGTAGAGGTAGAGGTTTTGGATCAACACGACCTCTATGTGTATAGGTGGAAAAGAACCTATCAAGTTTTCAAGGTAAGTTGACTGAAATGGCTAGTATAAATGCTTCTTCAACATGTGTTAGTGTAATTTTTTCTGCAAGTGAGAAAAAATCCCTTACTTAAGTTATAGGTGACAAAATCATGTAGGTACAGGAGAAACAGGCAGAGGTAAATGTAGCGACACTTTAGAGTTTCTCATATTTCTAGTGACATGGACCATGTCGGATCAACTATCAGCAGGAGGACATAACTAATGGGGCATATGGCAGTAGGTCATATGGTGGTCACAAGTTAGATAGAGATGATGGACTTAGAGATGGAAGATTGTTGAACACACTGGAGAGGAGAAGGGATAGACACATGTATTATTATAGTTTTGATTCAGATAGGCATTATGATTTTCATCATTATCCTTATAGGAAGAGTGATAGGGGATACTTTCCAGATGAGTTTAAGAAAGAAAATCCACCTACTTTTGATGGAGATATGAAGAAACCATGGGATGTAGAGGCTTGGCTTCTTGGCATGAGGAAGTTCTTCAGGTTGCATGACTATTCAGAGAACATGAAAGCCAAAGTAGCTATATTCAATCTTAAAGGTAAAGTAGACATTTGGTGGGAAGATGTGAAGAAAGTCACATGTATTCATGAAGAGGACTTGAATTGGAGTGAGTTTGAGTGACCATTCAAGAAGAAGTATTTGTCGAAGAGATACTTTGATGATAGGGAAAAAGGAATTCTATGAACTAAAGATGGAATCTATGACATATGATGAGTACACTAGCAATTTCTTGGAGCTACTGAGGTATGTGCCTTAGCTCATGGAGGAGAAGACCAAAATTCATAGATTCACTAGTGGGTTACCAATGGAATTCAAAGATAGGATTGAGTTAGATGAGCCTAGATCATTGGAGGAGGCCATCTAGAAGCTAAATAATTTTTATCAACTATTATCGTTCTATATTTTTGAGGTTGTGGGAGTAAATAAATTGGACACCATCAAACCACTTTTGAATGTTTGGATCTAGCCCTCCCAACTTCAGAGAGAGCTCTCTCTTTATGATTTATCTTGGTTTTTAGGTTGATTTTAGGCTAGTTATGATTATGCTTGGTTTTTTGTTTGAATTTGGTTGATTGGTTGGTTGATCTGACCAAATCACTTTCTTTCCATTTGGCTATGGAGTCAAATAAAACTGGAATGCTGCACCAAAAGTTCAAAGGAGTAATCACAGGGAAAGCTAGCTAGATTTACTGGATCTTTTAAATTAAATTATGGAATGGAGAAAACGTGTGCTTCAGCATGGATTGAAAAATATTTAAGAATTTCTCAATTAGACTTTTAGAAGAAAACATATAGATTGTAAATGCAGTCAAAATAAGGTGTTCAAAAACATGTCTTATTTTTCACATCTCCTGTTTTACAACAAGATTTCAAATGCATAACATAAGAAGAATAACAATGAAAACACAATTACAGTAGGAAAAACATCACCAGTATTTCATAGGACAAGTATCCTGTGAAGAGTCTTTTTATTAATGGTACTCCAACAATGTGCAAAGAGTACAATGCTTGATAGAAAGAGTTACATTGTTCATGAACCAACCCCTAATACTTCAACATAATGAAGTATTTAAATAAAATTTACAAAAAGAATACAATTAATGCCTCAGTGACATGGAATTCTATTATTGACTTCGAACTAATAGAAATGAAATAATGTGATCAAAAGAGATGAATTTGGTGAAGTGATCTGGACATCTGGCACTGCTTTGGAGGAGAACAGTTGCTGAGTGGCCACTATTTGGGTGTTGCGCTGGTGAAGTGAACCTGTTATTTTAATCCTGGAATTCACATAACTTATCCCACTGCTCCTCATCTGGAATGGTAATTTTTGTTACTTTGTGGTAGATTTCATCTACTTCGGTATACCGATCAAATGTGGGTTTTACTGCAAAAATGTGTTTTATATCATGTTGGATAAAACTCATGTTGTTGATAGCTTCATAAAAATATTTTCCTGTCATAGCACCTTTTATGTGGGAAGACTTGGTTGTATCCTTTGCAATGTCTTGGAGCTTATTCTTGTAATCTTCCCTGGTCATCAATCCATCATTGATCACAAATAAAGAAGGCAAACCTTTCTTGTTCAATGGTTCTATTCTAGTGAAAAACCTATTCACTACTACCTCCAAAGTGTGACACTTCTCTGTTAGTCACACAACAAAGTTCTTTGTTAGAAATTTCTTTACCTCTAGGATTGCTTTTGTTCTATCATCTACTCCTAAGTCATCTAGCTCATATCTATTTTTGGAATTGAGAAACTTTATGATGTTGTTGGCTATGGTAGGCATTTCTCCCAAGTCAACATTGATAGTGGAAATGGTCAAATATAATCTGGATACATGGCTAGATTTCATCTATTTCCTCAATGATGTTGTTCCATATAATCTCTTTCACTTGGGCCAATGTGTGGCCAACAGAGGACTCAGTTGCCGATTTCCTCCATATTTCTACCCGGTTTTGAGATCTCTATAGTTTTGTTGCATGGAAAGTCTTAGTCTTTGTCTTTTGATCTTGCAGAAGAATGACTTGAGCCTGAAATATTTTGATTTCTTTAGTCTGGAGAGACATGTTCTATACTACATTTGATAACTGATCAGTAGTTTATTGTGCTTGTTGTAGAAGATGTAGTTGTAGGAATTGTTCTAATAGGGAGTGCTTCCAAAGGGACAACAACCATTTTGGTAACTTGTTCCTTCTCTTTGATCATCTTTTCCATCTTTGTCTCCATTTTCTTCAACTGTGCACTCTCCTCCATGATGAGCTTCATCATATCTCTCTTTTGTGTCTCTGTTTCTTCAATGTCCTTGGCCAGAGGATCTTCTATGGCTGGTAAATTCAACAAATTCCTTAATGCTGCTATGTCTAAATTGTTTTTCCTTACAATCTCTTCTGTAGCATTGATGTTTGCAAGTTCATAACCTAATGTGATCACCAAGTCCTCCAAATATTTGACCATTGTGTCTTTGGCAAGTGCAGAGGCCTTCTCCATCTTCAATTGTGATTGATTATTGGCCAATGTAACCTGTAATTTAGAAAAACTCATAGTAGTGTTAGTAAGAGTAGATTAAATCATCTGTGTAGTCTGCTTGTGCAACTCCATTTGGTCAATGGGATGTATGTCTTTCACATAAAATTCAAATGATGTCTTCTTGTAGTCTAGTGCTACCTTGGGCTGGGGAATTTGTGCTTGGAGGAATGCCATTTTCATTTTACCTTTATCTGAATCAAAGGGTGACAACAAGCTGATTTGAGAACTGGAATTTTGCTTCCAGAACTGAGCGTATGTGTAAATTCTCAAGGCATCATTTGTCACTTTAATTTCCTTGAAAATGTAAAATATACAATTTTATGTGTCCCCTGTAGTAGATGTGCCAGTCTGCATAACCTGTTGTTGATTGTGTGAAGCTGTGGAGGTAGTGGGAGAGAGTGTAGTGTGATCACCTATCAATGAGGAAAGAAGGGGCTATTTGGGGGTGATAATGTTCTCCTGCTCTGAATCCTTTCTGAGGTTTAGTTTTGAACTAAGCTTGGCCTTCTTTCTATACATGATTTTGAAACCTTCACTAAAAATATCAGTCCCTAAAGGTGACTCTTCTTCTCTACTTCTCTTTGCTAATTTCTCCTTTGTGATAGGAGTCTGTACCGTGGAGGATGAATCTAGCTACTCTTCGGCCTCTTGTAGGGTGTTCTCAATCCATTCTAGCTGGTTCTTATACTTTTCTATCAATGGTCTGGGTGTGTGAAAATAAGTAGTAGATTTATTTTCTACTCTTAACTTAGAAATGACCCCTAATGGATCGTATGACTAGGTGAAACTAAGGCTGAACTGCATCTCTTTCAGTAGCTTATCTACTTCTTCCCCTACTGCCCTACTATTGCAAGTGAAAGGCTCTATTTGTGTTTTGATTTTGAATTGGGACTTCTTCTTGGCATTTACAGAGTGGATCTTATCCATGTTGAGCATTTTCGTGATATATCCTAGAGCAAGAAACCTCATTGGGAGGAATTTTGGCAACTTGTAAGTGAATAGCTCACACATGAATATCCTTAGTTCTATATAATTCTGATAGAGGTACAAATCCCCTTTCTGAGCTTGGTCTGATAGCTATAAAATTTTCTTAATCTCTTCATTGGTCCTTGGCTCTAACCTGTTTCTTAGGAGACTGAGTGCTGGATGTACAAACATCTCTATGAACTGTTTGTATGAGTATTCCTTTTGTTCCTTCATCACCAGCGTAGTCCATAAGATGATTGACTGCTAATTTCCTTCTTCATCCAAGTTTTGTAAGGGAAGCTTGATGTTTTCTCCCTGAAAATATAAAAAATATAAACCAGGAAAGAAGCATATTTGGATACCTCCTCAGTCTGGAATCTGATAAAATTCTCATGAATAGCTTGGAATCAACAGAGAAAATGGAAGAAATCTTATAATTTCCTCATCTGCCCACTGACTTGATTAATAGCCAAGGAGGTAGGAGATGCCTGTGATAATTTTCTTGGCTCTCTCAGGGAAAATAGAGGATGGATAGGGAGGATATTTCTTAGGTAATGGGGCATCTTCTATCAAGAAATCCTCAAGGGTTTTGGCTCTCTTAGCAAAGTCAAATTTTTGATACAATTCAACAAGTGCTTCATGGGAAAAAGGAGTGGAATTCTCTATTATAGGAGCTTGCATCATTTTGTCTATAGATTGGGGAGTGATAGTGAACATAATTTCTCGAGTGGGGGAAATGATAGCTCTTTGACTGGGCATATAGAAAGCATGAAATTTCCTAACAAATTCAGGGGTGTTGTGGGTACAAGGAAAATATAGTGGGGCAAATTAGATTCCCACAACTGAATATCATGAGATTTATCTATATAATTTCCTCGAGCCAACAATACATCTCGAAAAGGTAAAATTCACAAGGAGTTTCATGGATCTTATAGTCTATGGCTACCAAAGGGATATGGTGAAAATCAATGGGAGGGTGGATCAAAGGACTCACAGGTTCTTCTGGTTCCTTGTCTTTTGGAGGCATGGTTGGCTAAATTGAGAATTACTATGAAATTCTGGATGGTACAGGCTTATAGTGTGTAGAGATGATTTGGTATTTGTAGATAGGAATACCAAGTACTAGCCTAAAATTGAGTGAGCAGGCAATGTTCCCGGCGGGGTTGAATTGTTATAATTCAGACTGGTATACCTGTAAAAGAGAAATAACAGTGGAAATGTGAAAGGTAGTAACTGGTGAATGAGTAAAAGGAAGGATTATATAACATTCTAGTTTTCTTGTTGATGGTGGCACAGATTTGTCGAATTAATGGTTAAGCCATTTAATTATTTAACAACTTAATTGTGGGGGGAGTAGAGGTGATTGGTGGGATTAATGGGTAGATGATGTGGCAAGGGGTGAGTGGCAGGAGCGCAACGGATAGAGGAGTGGTATCAGGAGGCAAAAAAACATCCTTTTGAGGGGATGGGGGGAGGCCGTTAACAGTTTCACCTGAGGGGGGTGTGAAATGATATGGGGTTGACACGTAGCAGCAGGCGTAGTTTTGAACACTGCCCATTTAGGAATCCCCCCCCCGCCCTTGGTAAATTTCGGATGGTGAGGGAGGGCCAAAACACGTGCCGATGAAGGGAGAAATGGCAAGGAGTTAATGTGATGTGACGGGGTGTTCGGTGGGGTCGGGATTTGAATGTAGAACGAGGAAAATACTAGAGCATATGGTGGGGTAGGTGAGTGGACGAAATATCTGCAGAGGGGTGATTTTGGGGTTTTACAACTTAGGAATAGGAGATTAATATACCAAATATCAATTGATATAATAAAATTTAGAGTAAAAATTTAATCCTTCACCTTTTTCTTTTGCACATGAAAATAATATTTAACATCTAACTTTGGGATAAAATCTTCATGTGTTTCCTCTAACCACCATAGTTCTTCTACCTACCCTTTCGCATTTCAATTCTTTTTCTAAGCTAACATTTTCTCTTCTTGCTTCGCAGGGTGCACTTAAACTGGCATACCCAAATCATTTTTCTTTTATAAAAATCTACCTTATCATATCACTTATTTTGCCATTAACTCAGATTAAACAATTGAGTCAATTTTATTTCTACCTAGCTACTGATTTACCAAGATTAAACTATTTGGTAAATCTTCATTCATTAACCTATTGAACATAAATTTAAATTTGTTCAATCATGATTAAACTGTATGACCTGAATAGAATTTCAGCCATTGTGGCATTCAAAAAAAAATTTCACACAACCTTATTTGTTAATGAATCAAAAGAAATAACTTATCAATATTGGCACTTGGACTTGCAACACTTTTAGTATTATTTTCTATTTTTTCTTTTGTGGGGTTCTTATTTCCTTTTTTCTTATTTATTTTTTAACATACCCTCTTTTCATTTTCTTTTTTCATATTTTTGGAAATTATTTGAATATTGAAAATATGTACAATATGAAATCACAAATACAAAATGCACAATCACCTTGAGATCCTATAATTTATAGGACTCTAACATGAACAATCGAAACACAGATATGAGACTAAGGCAGACTAAAGGGTAATGCAAAGAATAAAGTAAAATGGGACAAGAAGTGAGTAAGACCACATGATGAAGGTAATAAGGAGAATGTTGTACCACCTAAGAGGTTCAATACATCATATAGAGGATAGTGACATTGATCTGAGGAGAAGAATAAGGGTGCGGGATGGAAGCCTATAGATAGTTGGACGTGTGGCAAGAATCATCATAGGAGATATTGTCCATAGAATTAGGGTGTTAGGCCTTAGATATATAGTGCACAAGATGCATAGACTGCTGAGGATGTTGTTCAGAGTGTTCATCGTATTTATTCATCATTGGATAACAAACAGGCAGACCATCAGACCTTTATCACTAAGATGGAAAGTAAGCTTTATGATCAAGTTATTTATATTTTGATTGACCCTAGTTCTAATTATAGCTATGTTAGTCCTGACTTAGTGGATAAGTGTGGTTTGAGTAAGGAATTGCATGCAAAATATTGATTAGTGAAGCTGGCTACATGTGCAAAGAAGTGAGTTCATCATTGGGTAAGATATTGTGCATTTTATTTGAATGGTATGCCTACCACAACACATTTGAATGTATTACCATTGGGATCATACATTATGTTGTTGGGCATGGATTGGTTGTATCTTCATGAAACCAAGGTAGACTATTATGACAAATGCATTGAGTGCTTGGATGACAATGGGGAACTAAGATTTTTACTGGGAAAGAAGAAAGCCACATCAGTTAG
Source organism: Pinus taeda (assembly GCA_000404065.3). NCBI lineage: Eukaryota > Viridiplantae > Streptophyta > Pinopsida > Pinales > Pinaceae > Pinus > Pinus taeda. Next base: position 134,289 of record APFE031206998.1, on the reverse strand, counting down.
GATGGTGACAACTATGCAAGGAAAGCATAGTCACAAGAAAGGGTGTATGTTATTTGCAGTGAAAATTTCTAGTGAAGGGGAAAGGAAGTCAAGGATGCATATTTTTTTGGCACATACCCGGTTTTATAGTAGTTCAAGGATGTATTTCCTAAGGATATTTAAGAGGTGCCACCTCACATGGAGGTATGCTTTTCTATTAAGTTAGTGCGAGGGGAAGCACCAACATCAAAATCACCTTACAAGAGGAGCACACTTGAGTTGGTAGAATTGAAACTACAGTTGAAGGAAATGTTAGACAAGGGATACACTAGACCGAGTGTATCACCATGGGGTGCACTAGTATTGTTTGTGAAGAAGGAAGATGGTACTCTTATATTATGCATTGACTATGGGAAGTTGAATAAAGTGACTGTCAATAATAGGTATCTGTTTCCGAGGATTAATGACTTGTTCGATCAGTTGAAGGGAGCAATAGTGTTTTCATAGATTGATGTGAGATCTAGATATCATCAGGTATGCATCAAAGAGGTTGACATTTACAAGACAACTTTCCAGACCAGGTATGGGCATTATGAGTTTGTTTTAGTTCCATTTGGCTTAACTAACGCTCCAACTACATTTATGTTCTTGATGAATAGTGTGGTTCATCTATACTTGGATAATTTTTTTATTGCATTCATTGATGACATATTGGCATATTCTAAAAATGAGGAAGAGCATGCCAAGAATTTAGTAGAAGTGTTGAGGTTGTTGAGAGAGAATTAGTTGTATGTTTTGGACTGAGGTACATTATTTGGGACATGGTGTTCCAAGGTGGGAATTGTAGTAGATCAAGAAAATATAAGGGCCATCATGGAGTGGGTAGCTCCTAAGAATGTGGATGAGGTGAGATCTTTCATGGGGTTGGCAGGGTATTATACGAGGTTCATCAGGAACTTTTCACAGATTTCTTATCCTATTACGTCATTGCGAAGGAAAGGTAAGAATTTCGAATGGACAGAGGAGCGTGAGGCTAGTTTTGAGCAGCTTAAGTAGTTGTTGACATATGCATTAGTATTAAAGATTTTAGATATGGACAAATAGTTTGTAGTATGCACACATGTTTGCAAGAAATGACTTGGTGGAGTCCTTATGTAGGATGGAAAGGTGGTATTTTATGAGTCACGAAAACTAAATGAGCATGAGAAGAACTACCCCACACATGGTCTTGACTTGGCAGCGATTATACATGCATTAAAGATGTGGAAACATTATCTTCTAGGCAAGAGGTTTATATTGATGAGTGGACAAAGTGGTTTGTAGTACTTACTTGACCAACCAAATTTGAATGGTAGCCTAGGCTGAGTGGTTGACTACGATCAATGAGTTTGATTTTGAAATCAGGTACATCAAAGGAAGAGAGAACAGAGTGGTAGATGCTCTTAGCAGGTGGATACAGGTAAATCACTTAGCAGCTATGAGCTCCTATGGGATAGAATCACAGGATAGGATCTTCTAGGAAGGTCATCAGGATGTCAGATATATGGAGATTATGCACAGACTACAGTAGGGTACTTGTATAGGTATAGGTGATAGTACATGTATAGGTATAAGTATAGGTAGTAGAGTGTGTGGCTAGGTGTTTTGATTATCAACTTGTGAAAGCTGAATGTAAACATCCAGGTTGATTGCTACAACCAATTGCAATACCAGAGTGGAAATGGGAGGTCGTTTCCATTGACTTCATCACAAGTTTTTCAAGGAAAGAGAGACAACATGGTGCCATCATGGTTGTTGTGGAAAGGTTGACAAAGGTTGCACATTTCATTCTAGTGAAGTCTACATTCTCAGGTAGTGATGTAGCATAGGTATTCATCAAAGATTTCATTAGACTGTTGGTGTTTTGAAGAAGATTATTTTAGACAAGGATGAAAAGTTCACTTCCAAATTTTGGAAGGAGTTGTTTGTAGGTTTTGGCACAGAGTTGGCCTTTAGTAAAACTTATCATTCATGGAAAGATGGACAAACAAAAAGGGTCAACATGATATTGGAGGCCATGTTGAGGATGTATGTGATACATCAACAAAGAAAGTGGGAAGAGTACCTTCCACTGGTAGATTTTTCTTACAACAATGGGTATTAGGAATCTTTGAGGCAAGTCTATTTGAGGCATTATATGGGAGGAGTTTCAATACTCCCATCAATTGGAGCGATCTAGTTAACTGGGTGTTGATCGGACCATACATGTTGGCATACACGAAATAGGAAATGCAGGTGATCAAGAATAATATAAAGCTATCACAAGATAGATAGAAGAGCTATGCAAATCAGAACATGCTTTTCAATGAATTCCAGGTTGGGGAACATGTGTACATGCACATCAAACTGAGGAAGAGATTCTTACAGATTGGATTCATGTGCAATGATGGCACCTGATTTTTATGAACTCTTCAATATCATTTCAAGGATTGGGCTAGTAGCATATCAAATTGCACTACCTATGACACTAAAATTCCATGATGTTTTCCATGTGTCATTGCTTAAGAAGTATGTTAAAGATTCTAATCATGTGATTGACTAGTCTGTATTATAGGTGGAACCAGATGGAGAATTCTAGCCAAAGGCTTAGTGTATATTATAGAAAAAGGTGTTCATGCTCTAGAATCAAGAAATCGAGTAGGTTAAGGTGCAATGGAGGCACTTTGGGCCTAATGAAGTTAAATGGGAGATGCTGTATCAGATGTGGGCTATGTATCCTTCCTTGTTTGCTGTTTGAGGCAAAAGCAATTTTGGTATGGTGTTTTGGTATATGTGTTGGCATATGTTTTGGTATATGTTTTGGTGATGTTAGTATATGTACATATGTATATGGATGTAAATACCACCATGAGCTATGTTATAAAGCTCCAATAATTGGTATGGGTGTCATGTCATTATGATGTTATGTTTTCATGTTGGTTTGCTTCTCCCCAGGTTAATCATTGTAAATACTGCATCAATCTAAGTTATAAAGCTCCATCAACAATATATTTTTCTATAGAATTTTTGTGTTTATAGGTGTTGTTGAACACCGAGGATGGTGTTCCCCAAAGGGGGAGGGTTCTATAACAAACCTGGTGAAAATTCCATGTAATAAAAGTTAATAAAGGTAAAATAATAACCACAGTTTATGGGACACTTATTCCAAGCTTAATGTTGGGCACAACATCCTAGTGTGGGTGTTACTTTGGTTATTAATGGCTAAGGAAATTGGCAAAGGCAGTGGCTAAGGCTTTGGAAAGGAAAAATGGAATTTTTAGCACATTTATTTATGAAAATAATTGAAATTAGGAGAAAATGGAGGTGAAAGGTCACAGGTTGCATGTGAGGAGGAAAATGAAGGAAAATAATGGAAAATGACGAAAATAGAGGCCTCATTCATAAAAAGGCTTCTAAGGATCAGTTGGTAACCTTTTGTCAATTCAGTTTTGCAACTCTCTCATTATTCTCTCTCTCTCTCTCTCTCTCTCTCATACTCTTGGATACTTAGAGTTTTGTTGAAGCACTCTTGGACAGTGTGGCATACTTGGATTTTTGGAGAAATAAGACAAAGGAAGAGAAAGAAGCATAAGATGACATCAGGATTAGTATCTACAATGGGATTTTCTTGTAGGTACCAACTTGCATGTATGTTTTCCTCACTACTTTTGGCATGCATGGCATATCCATGTGGTTTTTTGGTCAAGATCTGTCATGGGCATGGAGGATGGCCATGATTGACAGTGGATTGCTTAGCCTTGCCATTTCTTGGATAGGCATGGTGATTATGGACTTTTTTCCTTTTTTTTGTTTTGGTTCATTCTCATGTTTCCTTAGCTTGGGCTGAGTTATTAGTTATGGAAGCCCTAGTTAGACAAATGCTCTAGAAGCCCTGTAAAAACTTTGGTTGAGTTACTAGTCCTCGAAGCCTTGGTTAGATAAATGCTCTGGAAACCCATGGTGGGTTGAGTTACTAGTCCTAGAAGCCCTAGTTAGAAAAATGCTCTGGAAGCTCGGTAACAGTTGTGGGTTGAGTTACTAACCTTGGAAGCCCTGGTTGGATAAACACTTTGGAAGCCCTGGAAGGCTTTGATAAAGACCAATCTAATGATGGTAATGGAATTTCCAACTGCGAGGTGGAATAACTATTTGATGAGTTGAGGTGGATGACCTCTGGAAGCCCTGTATGGTTTTGGATTAATGCGTTCTATGAGATCCCACATTCATGCTTGGAATATAGCACTACGTGAATGGCTGAAGAGAGATTTGACTTAGCCATTTGATGGTCGGGTCCCCATTTGGGTTTGAATTTTCCATAATCAATATGAGGTTATTTCTCCTTGTATTTCTATGAGTATTACACTAGTTTATATGTGGATCATATGCATGTGATTTCATTTGTATGTTCGTTGCTATTATGTTGGTTATATATGTGTTTTATGATAATATCTATGTATGGCTCTCATCATTTTTTTACTTGTAAATGAACGAACAATGTATCTATGACATAATGGATGAAACGACAGTTAATGTGTTGAGGCATCAATGTTTCTTTGCAACTCTCAACTAAGTATGAAACCCCTATGCTCAGATATGTTATTTACACTTGTAGATTACATATTCACAATATGTTTGACAAAAAGCCTATCATGGCTAGTAGGGGTTCAATCAAGGTCTTGTTCAAGTAATTTATTTCTTACTGTCATTTCCTTGTTATCTTACTATTATGAAAGTGTCATTCTATTCTAGTCAGTGACCTCGGCTCTAGGCCTAAAAAAGTGGCTCAAATCCAAGGGACCCTAGCACAACACTGTGCAAACATTTCCTTGGGCTCTGGTTTTCAAGCCTGTTAGAGCATCCAGAGGTCCATGGATATTGACATTCCCATAGCATAAGAGCATCCATAGGTAAAGTGGTAAAAAACATCAGTGGTACCCAAGGGCTGGTTGGTAGAAAGGTTGGATTGGTTCTTGAGGGTCGTAATGCTAATGTTGAATGTTTGTATGATGTGTTTCCGTCAATTCCACTTCCTTAACATAACTTAGTAGGTCGAATCATATCATAGTGGCCTCTCGTCGCATGTTTACCCTAGTTGGTTGGTTGCTTTTGTAGATGTGGGAGGAGGATGTTACAAAAAATAACCATAAACCCTTCCCAGCATAAATGCAATAGCCTCGACAAAAACTAGAAAATCTGAAAAATAATTCTAAAAAATTATAGAACGCATTTACTGACCTATAAATTTCGACCAGTTGTAATTTTTGGGCCACAAATTGTGTTGGGGGCCACATGTTTTAAACCAAAAAGTGTGTTTTGTTCTTTCTTATTTCGCTTGGAAAATTTGGCCCTGATTGTGTCATCTCCATCTCGGATGGTACCTATGACCTATGAAAATATGAAAAACCCCAACAGAAACAGAAAATTTTCAAAAAATAGAAGAGATATAAAAATAGAAATGGAGAGGAATATAAATTATGGAAAAATTTTGAAAATAGCTTAAACAATAGTCACCAAGGTTTTGAATCACTACACCAGTGGAGTTGCCATTATTTGATGACTAAAGTGCTAAAGACCTAGTTGAGTTGCAAGAAATTGAGAAAAATAAAAATTTTGGATTTTTTTTAAATAGCTGAAACAATAGTCACCAAGGTTCTGAATCACTACACCAGTGGAGCCTCCATTTTTTGACAACTATAGTGCTAAAGACCTAGTTGATTTTCCATTTTTTAGTGTAAAGTTTTTCTGCAAGTGAGTGGAAATCCCTTAAGTTTTAGGTGACTTATAACCCTAACAACAAAAGATGGTTGCTTCTATGCTTCAAATCTACAACGAAAACATGAGAAAAACCTTGGAACAAAATAGATATTGCAAATAGAAACATGTAACAACATAAAATCAATGTGTAATAACCCGATGAAGGACTTGAATAAATGAAAAAGTTATTAATGATTACACCTAGTGAGGAGAAATTACAAAATGGCTCTGCATTTCCCCCTCCATGGGATGTGTTGTGGCTCCTAGAGACAAGCCTCGAGTTGAGGAAAGGTTTAGTGCCTAGGAAATATTAGTCTCTCTTGAAAGATAACATGATGTATCTCAAGAGATGAATAAAAGTGATTTAGATGGTTGGTTTGATTTCCTTTCACGGAGACATATTGAATATACACATGAATTATGTATCATTCCAAAGAATAAATGTTTTAGGACTAGTGGCCAACACACAGAGAATGAAGCTTAAACTTTGTCGTTGCAATAAAGATGGGAAGATGGAAAGTGGGGAGGGAATTTAGTGTAGAGGGATGGATAAACACAAAATCCTAAGCAATAATTCCCAGTAGAATTATGAAAGAATAAGAAGAGGAAAGCACAAAAATTGTGGAGCACATTTTAAGATTTCTAGCTCGATGTTTCATGGGTACATTTTGTTACAACATATCATAGAAATATCTGATTTTACAAGTACTATATGCTTCAAAGTAAGATAGTAAATTTTTAATCTCACAGGTATTGTTTGCTACCATATACCATAAGTAAATCCATGATTTGTGAGTGAATTTAGAAATTTTTTTTACACATTTTCAAAGGAAGAGAAACACATATGAAATGACATACAGAGGAGAAAATATACTCCATAATCCAAATCCTTGGAATCACCTAGGATACTTCATTAATATTCCATAATTAATTACATACTACAAGCCCAAACATGCGAAAATGTGCAAAAACAAAGGAGACTTGTGGAACAAGAAATTTGGACCAAAATTGGAACCTCCTTCTCTATAAATAGAACTTGGAACCTGTGTAGAGATAGAATTTGGACCCCTGGAATACAAAATTTGGGAACCTTTAGAATGTGTTTATCTCCCCTATTTATAAGGAGAGGGGTAGCTTGAAACAACAATTACAAAATATCTCAGTCATGCTCCAGTTTTCTGAACTACCAACTATCTGAGCATGCAGATGTTTTGTTGCCCAAATGGTTCCAACAGATTTGATTTTTTCTTCAAAACACAAAAATTTCAAAATAAAAAAGTATGGGACAACTGAATTATGTCCATGACAAAATATCTCCATGTCAATTCCTGTGATCTCCTCTCATCAGGCCATGTCTCTACCACAATGTTTCTTCACAGTTACTTACCAATATGCCTGTCATTTTCTCCCCTTAACTGCTCGAATTTCCCTTTTTTGTAGTTGGAATCAATCAAGTGTGATGGAATTAATAGTGCTTTGTAACATAATTTCCAACCCATCCAGCTGCATACACCCCAAGATATACTATCGAAACTCGATACATCTTGTATCTCTTATAAAATATCATCAAAAAAACAAAGACCTTCAAACACTCCTAGGTCCTTTTGCTTAACCTCCTTCATTGCTTCTGAACCATGGGAACACTACCTATGACCAAAGGCTTGACGCATAGGTGCTCCATTATCAAAGCTTTCTATCCTCATAACTTTATTTGAAATAACATTTTGAAAACATAAAGTTCTAATTCATTCAAGCTCCTCTTCTATTGGCCCTCTTCCTATTTATACCATGGGACTCGGTGTTGTGACCCCAGGCTCAATGCTTGGGTGTTAAATTCTTTGGGCTCTTGTTAGGGACCTATCTCCCTTTATAATTCTTGCTTCACCCTTGGTTCCTTGGATGGCCATGACCAAGAACCACCATATATTAGAGCCGATATTCATCGCAACATTTCCAAATTTGAATTTACACAAGAGTTACGATATTTGAATCCTGATATGGCCCATAGCATTTAGGTGCTAAATCTTCCCTGTGCTATTGGTTCTCTAGATCTCTCATGACCATGTTCCATTCAATGCTCGAATCCCTCTTAATCATAAGTTTTCAATTTAATAATTAACATTGGAGTTATGAAAACTCCTACTTCCGATGGGATCATAGCTCTCTGTGCTCGACCTTAGCTCTATGCCCATGGTTCTTTTGAGTCTTGGTGACTGAATTCCCTATGATTTTAGAGCTCCTTCCATTGAAGGTTCTCCCAATAACAATTAAACTAACATTCTGATGGCATTTCCCTTTGAAATTCCTTATAATGGTTGGGTGCTTGGCCTTGGTCTCAGTCCTCAGCTCTTTTAGGTATTTGTGACCAAGTGCCAGCATCTATCGAAGACACTCTCATCGAAAGCTTTTTTTTCAAGAGGAATTAGAAAGATTTTTGATGGAAACCATCCTCTGAAATTATATCTTAGCACTTAGGTGATCTACCCAGTTCTATACCCTTAGTCCCTTTTGTTTTCCATGAAAAATTGAAACATGATTTCAGAGCTTCTCTTCATCGTAAGATTTTCAAAAAGGAATTAAAAGAATGTTCCAATAGAGACCATCCTATGAAATTCTATCTTAGCACTTAGGTGCTACGCGCAGTTCTTCTTCCTTGGTCCCTTTGAGTCTTCGTGACCAACTGCCATATGATTTCAGAGCTCCTTCCATCGAAAGATTTTTCAAATACTAATTCAAACATAGTTTTGATGGAATATGATCTAAGGTCCCACCTTATTCTAAGATGTTGATCCTTTGGAATGCTTATGGATGAATACCATCCTATATCAAATCATCCCTCATCATAACTTTTTCAAAAAGGATTTCAAAAGGGTTTTGATGCCACCAACCTCCGATAAATTGTCCTCTGATATGACTTCCTATCGGTCTTCCTAATATCAGGTTCCGATGTGATTGGGTTCCAAATTTTGACACTCCTCCTTAGATTTCAGCCTCTGAAATTTCAACCTCCCTTTGGATTTCAACTTTCCTTTTGGCTTCAAGACTTAGGATTTTGATTTTAGCCTCCTACTCATGATTTTAGCCTCTGATAGTTTCTCTCCTCTTTTTCCTTTTTGCACTTTGCATCCCCTTTTGGCCAATATTTGACATCATTTAACACAACTGCAAAAAGGTGTAATAGGTGACAACAGGATGGGTCCTTCCTTGTCATTGTGCTTCAACAACTGCTTCTCTCTCTCAATTTGTAGTGGGCAGGAAAACAAGAAAAAGGTGATTGAAATCAAGTGGGAGCACAAATGCTATGAGGTTATAATGTTGACACTGAAAATGGTCATGGTGAAGAATGGAGAGAAATCCCTCTATTTATAACAAAATATTGAAATACATTGAGAATTAGAAAATAATAAAATATTATTGACTAAATTAAAATATATTCGTTGTGAATACTTTATTATATTTTTTGAGAGGGAAAAGATATTGAAAATGGTGAAGAATATTTATTTAGAATTTTTTTGAAGTAAGTAACAAAAAAAATGATTTATTAATCACTTTGTGAGAATTAATAAAGAAATAATTATTAGATAATGGTTTAATAATTATCTCATAAGGAAAATAGGGCATAAATAAGGAATATTAAACAAATAATGGTTTATTTAATTATTATAAGGTTATTCAGTCAAAATTTATAAGAAATGATTATCAAATAATTATTTAATAATTATTTCTAGAGAATATTGAATAAATAATGATTTATTTAATTATTCTCATTGGGTTTTTGGATTTTAATGAGAAATAATTTAGAAAAATGGTTTACTAAATTATTCAAGGGTAGATTTAAGGGAAGATGAAAGGTCATGTGCTATTTATCTCAAGCCCTATTTTTCCTTTTATCGAAGCTAATTGTAAGGCCCATGATCCCTAGTACAGGAGCCCTATGTTTTTTTTATTAAAGTTGTAATATAACAAGTTTCAGGTTGAAAAATTTCTTGTGTACTCCACTAGTTGACTACTCTATATTTCCCTTGTGGAAAGTGCTTGGTTTTATTACATTTTAGTTTGTTTGTGATCAAGTTTTACACATAGACCTGATTCTCAAGTGTCAAGGAAAAACCAACACCTCTCTCTCTCTCTCTCTCTCTACCTTTTTGTTTACCCATTTCTATGTCTCACCCACTCCCTATCTATCTTTCTATCTCTCCCAATACATATTTCACCCTTATCTCTATTACGCTCCCCATACTCTTTCTAACACACACAATCTCTCTATAACCACCCTATATTTTTCCTTCTATATCCCTTTCTCTTTCCCTATATCTTGCTATATCTTCTTCCCTCCCCCCTCTCCTTCCTTTTCCCTTTCTCCCTCTCCCTCCCACACACCTTCTCACTCCCTAATTTCTCCTCACATTTTCCCTCTATCATTCTTTCTCTATCCTTATCCCTCCCTCCTACACCCTTCCCTAGTTTTTTGTCTCTCCCCTTATGCCTCTCACTATATCCCTCTCTCTTCCCCCTTAACTAGGCCTTCCTCTCCGTATCTTTCCCCCATTATTCCCACTCTCGCCCCCTATGTTTTCCTGCTCTCTCTTTAACTAAGCTGCTCCCTCTCCCTCTACCCCTTTCCCTATCCCTTTCTATATTTCCCCCTCCCAACACCTCTTTTATATCTCTCTCTCTTTCCCTATTCCCCACCTCTTTTCCATTTCACATCACTCTCACTCTCTCTTTCACACTTTTCCTATCCCTTTCCCTATCTTTCTCTCTATGTCTAATCCTTTATATATTTCTCTCCTTTTCCTTATTCCACCATATCACTCTCATCATCTTACTCTTCCCGTGTCCATCTCTTCAGTCTTTCCTTCTTCCTCCATATCTCTCTCTTTCACCTCATTTCCCAATCTCCCTCTCTCCATATCTCTCCCCCTATTCCCCCATTTTTCTTTCTCTTGCTTTCCTTATCTCTCTCTCTCCCCCCCATATATCTTCCTCCTATATCCCTCCCTCTCTCTCTTTCCCCAAAGCCCCCTCTCTTTGTACCAATTTCTTTATCCCTTATATCTCTACCAATATTTAAGTCTCCCTTTCTATCTATTTCTGCCCTAAATCCATATGACCCCCTTCTGTCTTCCTTTCCCTATCTCCCCCTCATATTTACCCTATCACTCTCCCACCCCACCTTTCTCACATCTTACTCTCACATTTCTCTATCCCTTTCTCTCTCTCCCCCTTTCACTACCATACCCTCTCTATTCCCTTGTATATCTCCCTCCTCCTTTCGAATCTATCACTCTCCCTCTCCCTTCCCCTATTCCCCCATATCTCTCTCTCTTACTTCCTCATCTCTCTCCCTCCATCTCAAAATGTTCCTATACCCCCTATTTCCATAAGCATTCCTCTATCTCCACCTTATTCTCCATCTATGCATCCATTTCTTCCAACCCCTATTTCTACCTCTCTCTCCATTTTTCTGATTAATCTCTATATCTCTCTCTAACAAAGACTCTCTCCCTAAAATCCCTCTATTTTTCTCTCTATCTCTTTTTCTCTCTCCAAATATCTCCTTCCTTATGTAGTATACCTAGTGATATAATCTGGGGTAGAGAGGGAGGTATCGAAGGTAATAATGTGATGTAAGGATAACAAATAAATGGGACATAGTTGTTAAATAAAGTGGTTAACTCACATTATTTACTAATTATGTTGCAATTATTTATTATCCTTACATCACATTATTACCTTGGGTACCTCCCTATTTACCCCATATTATCCCCCTAGGTATTCTACACCCTACTTCCCCCAACCCCCATTTATCCCTCCTTTTCTCTCTCTCCCTGCCACTTTCTCTCTCTCTTTCTCCATATGTTTTCCCATTATGTCCCTCTCCCACTCCCCTTAATATCCCCATCTCTTTGTCTTTGTTTTCTAGCCTCTCTCTCTCTCTCTCTCTTGTCCCCCCTTCTCTGTACCCATTTTCCCAATATTTTTCTATTGATTTCCCTCTCCCCATCTCTCTTTTGTCTCTCTGTCCCTTTCCTTACTCCTCCTTATCTCCATTTTCCTTTCCCCATCACCCATTCTCTCCCTCACCTCCCTCTACCCCACACTCTCCTCCCCGTTCCCTATTCCTCTATCTATATTTCCATGTCTCCTAATTTCTATCTGTCCCTCTTTCTATCTTTTTCTAACGAACCCATCTCTCCCTCTCCCTATTCCCCACACTTTTTGTCCATTTCTTTTTGCAATCCTCCTCTTTTTCCATTGGTGTATATGTTCTAATAGTAATTATGTATGTTAAATAAGTGCATGAATATTTTTTCCTAAATAAGGAAAAATTAACCTTTTTTCTTCATTTCATTTTGAATCCTAACAACACTTACATGCTTGTTAGAACATGAAAATCTTGTGAGAAATATTATGTTCCAAGAGGTTTTTTTGTGTGATTTCCTTGACTATTTTTTTACATATTCTTGTTCTATTAGAACCTATTTTAGATGGAAAATATACACAACTGATAAAGAAAAAAGTCTATAATGAAGTATTTACCCCATGAAAAATTCCAAGATCTAATCTAAAAGATAACAATGGGTATAGATAAACATAGGAATCCATCCATCACTAGCTAAAATTCTTGCATAGTGGATGCTAGGGTGGAATCTAGTTCATTTCCAAACGTGAAGCATATAACTAGAATGGAGTCCATTGAATTTGTAACCTGAAGCAAATTTATATCTAATATTCCATAAAAAAGAAATGACATAGTTGGAGAAGGAATTCAAAAATTTGATGATGTTGAGTATCCAAAAGAAAAACTTAAATAATTGAATAATTTACAACCTTCTAGTGAAGAGTATCATCATATGTAAGTAGAATTTGAAAAATTATATGTTCAATATACAAACAAAACAAATTTCCATTTCACTCCTATTCTTTTCCATCAGATGAATGAAGTGGTACAATATATTAGTTTGTTAGAAAATTATATATTAGAGAGTAATGGAATGTATAAGATATTGTAGAAACAAAAACATAGAAAACATATAAAACAAGAGAGACACAGATATACGTGGTCCACCCAATTTGGGCTATGTCCACAAAGAAACAACCAGTCCTTCCTTTTATATTATCCAATAAAATGAAGAGATACAACCTAGAAAGATCTGTTGTAATTCCCCTTCCGTCTCACATAATATCCTCTCTCTTTCTTGCTCAAAATACACATATACACAACTACAATACAATTACGTCATATAAATTGAGGGTTGCATTCTAGGGAAAAAAAACCCTAAATTAACATAACTTATACCGTCAGATCATCTGCCTAATGTACGACCCAGATTCACTATAAAAATACAATATTTTACAAGGCATTTTTTCATCTATTTTTAGCTTCGGGTGCACTACCCCGAACCCCCGCCGGGGGGGGGCTCATAAAATCTTCGTTGACCCCCTTGACAATGATTAAACAGGTGGCATTGCCACCTCGTTAAGAACTATGGTCCAACGTAGCAATACCTCTAAATAAAGAAGATAATCATGCTCAACACCCAACATTGGTGAAGGGATCCACACTTGTCCACCTTCCTTACCTTAGGTATCTAATGCATGATGAAGTACTCTTAGGTTTTTAAATGTGGATGAAATTTCAATAGCAAGCCTAAAAGGTAAGTTACATAGAATAATTTTTTATTGACAGTGTAACAAAATTCAAAACAAATGTTTGAATCAAGAAATAATTCATCTAAATGTCAGTCGTATTTGAATTTGTTAAAGTCACATTATTTATCTATTGTTAGGATACTTTTAAGATTGATATAGTTAGAATTTTAGACACTTAGTAATCACATTGTTAGAAATATTCAATCCTACTTTAATACATTTGAAAATATTACTCATTCAAAATATAGTAACATGGTTTAGCCTACAATATCCAAATCTATTATAAACAAATTCATAGGGAAGTTGATTGGGCTCATCTTAGATGGTTGGAAGGGATGATTATTATCCTCCCTGCCTAGCTTCAATTTGCACAAGTGAAATGATGAAATTTATTGTAATAGATTTGATAGTTGTTGTCAATTTTAAATAGTCCCTCCAAGGATTGAAATGTGCATATTCCTCACAAGGAATGTAAACATATTTCAGATGAGAAAAAGTCCACAACACAACATTTATTGACATCACTAGCATCTCAAATATGTAAGGTAAATAGAAACAATATTTGAAAGTATTTTGTTGTAATAAAAACCTTGAAAACCCATGTCATATATATTATTGGGCCTTAACTAGTAGATTTCCTTTTTCAAATGTGAAGTTAATTGATGTCGTTAAGGAACTAGTACAAAATTCTTTGCATCAATATATTAGGCCTTAACAAAATGAAAAATATATGCTAAAATCGAGAAAAGGGTGTAAAGGTAATTAATGCCACATTAAACACTCCTTTGACATGAAACAAAATTAAAGGAAATTTAAGCCTAAAAGTGCCATCCTAAGGAAACATAATAAAATAATAGTAAAAAATAACAAAATAAGAGTTATGAATTTTGGAGGGAGATGAAGATTCTTTTATTTGTAATTTTGACTTATCTCCTTATAGGTTTACTCAAATTTCAAGTGTAGACACTCATTGGATGAAAAATTAAATTCGACATCTAATGAGTACCCATTAAAAATACTTTTGAGAAGACCCGCATTGATAAAAATTGAAGATACATTAAAACAAAACTTGTTAAACACATTTTTTTAAGTTATCTTCATTTTTATCAATGCAGGTCTTCTCAAACCTATGCATAATGAGTACTCATTGATGTGGAATTTAATTCAACATCCAATGGGTGTCTACACATCAAATTTGAGTAAACCTATATGGAGATAAGCCAAAAATACAATTAAAAAAATAGTTTTTCTTCTTTTCCCTCCAAAATATTTACATGTAACTCTTTTTAAATTTATAGGATTTTGATTGTTTAACATATTATGACAAAAAAATTACATCAGAATTTCATAGACGCTTTTAGGCCGAAATTTCCTCTAACTACAGAACTCTATGAGAGATAAAGTGTAGAATTTCCTGCAAATTCTCTACAAATCTAACTCTAAGATCTATGTAGAAAATATGATTGTATATTAACTCGATAATGAAATATACCAAAGCAAAATACTATAATCTACTTCTACTATCAAAATTACGAAAGCTTAAAGATCAATTTGAAACAGAGCTCAACAGATATAGCCATAAGAAGAAGAATCAATACACATGAAACACAGAAAATACTCGGGGGAAATCCTCAGCTAAAAACCCCACTATCTGTATTATCGTACAAGGTGGAAATACATCAAAATTATACAAAGCGTTAGCTCTCACAGCTAGCCAGCTCTCAGTACAATCCCCTGGGATACTCACAAGCAAACAAGGCTTCTCACAAACCTTCTTCTCAACCCTCCAAGCCTCATATTTCCTTGCGCAGTTTCTCCAGAGTGATCCTCCTATTACCAAGTGTAACATTGATCTCTCACACTGATCTCACACCCTGTAAAACTATGCAATCCTCAAGGAACCTTATTCCTTCTCCATGGATGAGTTTCCTTTATAGGAAAACTCTTGCAACTGATAGTACACTATCCCTGTCTTTAATATCCACTGTGTCTTTCTCAGAATAGACATGCATGAGTTAATGATGAGAGAATCTTTAGCTATCTGGAGTACACTAGTTCGATGCATGCATGCATTAATTGATTGAACTCACAATTAGTTCCTCAAACAGTTTGGAACTAATCTAATTGGACATAAATAAGTAAACTGAGCTAACTAATTACAACTCAAATAGAAATCAACCTTACTTCCTTAATTAAGGGATAATCTCCTTAATTTAAGGGATAACTGTTGCATGACTTCACAAAGACTTCTAGCTTGAATTTCTCCAACTAATTAATCCATAATGAATTAATTAATTCTTTTTTTTTTCAAGCAGCTGGTGAGACTAAATTCGAATTTTAATTATCAATTTTAATTCAAGGGAAAATTAAAATTGGAATATACTAGATTCTATTTTTATCATTTGTTGTTGCTATTTTTAACACTCCCTCTCAACAAGAAAGGAATTCAACTCGATCCTGATCATAAACCTTTGGAATGTTCTGGATGCAACACTTATCTCTAGTGTTGATGCTCTAGAAACTCCAGAAAAAAAAATATCCAACCTGAATCAGTATGATGCATCTGTCATCAAAGTCTCTGGCTGCTATTGCCTCTGTCAACTGAAAACTTTGTGCTTCTACTCACTCTTCCTTTCTACACTATTGTCAATCCTTCTATGCACTCTTCAATATTTCACTACTCTAGCCTCTATCACTTTGATCTCTAACTGCATCAATTCCACTGATTCCTCCTACTACTATGTACTTTGGGCTCCTGTAGCAAGGTACGATCCATGAGATAAAACATCTCAACGGACCCTACCCAATTTCATCCTTCTTGAGACTATCAATTCAAATCGCCCCACCTCACACCTAGAGGTATGGCTGCATGTGATCTCTCTACTAACTTGGCTCGAAATTTCCCCCTTCTAGAGGTCTCTGCATGAGTGGATGCCTCCACTCTGTCTCCTCTGAGCATCTCCAATTGTGGCTCCTCCACAATTATCTAAGACTTCTTATGGGACTGCATGTTGAGAGGTAATTTACTCTCCCTCTCAACCACCAAGTCTCTAACATTTTCCTTGCTCCTCAAGGCTTTGCATACATCTTGAACCTTAAGAGAATACATGTTCTTGACTCATGAACTGATTTGTTTCAGTTGTCTCGTGGTGATGCATCTAAGGAAAACCTTTACCTTACAAAAAACAACATCATAGCCTTTGTCCTCCAACATCGTGATCGATACTAAATTCTTCTTCAGTCTAGGCACATACTTCACATCCGTCAAGGTAATAAGAACTCCATGCTCCCTCTGAAAAGCAACCATGCCCAATCCTGAAACACTATACCTTTCATCATCACCCATCTCTATGCGCATCTTGAGGTCTTTCTCCTCCAAGATATGGAATAAACTTTTATAATTGGTCATATGGAATGAGTCTCCACTGTCAAGAACCAACCAATACCCATCAACGATGACACCATGCATGTGGTGAGAGTAAATTCCATTTCAAACTGAGAGCCTAATGCCTCACCTTATGATCCCTCCGAGGATCCCTTCTTGGACTTCTTCAATGGGCAATTAGTCGCATAATGACCCATCTCGTGAAAATTAAAGCATCTCACTTTAGACTTGTCAACCTTCTTCCTTCCATGAGAAGAATTCGATTTGGAATGGGATGCCTTCCCCTTCTATTTCCTTGCCTTACTCGCTAAGGAAAGATTTTCTTCATCTTCATCCTTGGATGAAGAACCTTCTCGTGTGCTCATCCTGATCTCCTCTTGCGTGAGATCCAACCATAGTCGTTCCCAATCTGGCAATTTCTCCCTTCCATTCACAAAGTCCTGGTAGCTATTCTAGCTCTTTGGAAGGCCAAGGAGAGCGAGGCTCACCATATCATTATCATCAGTAGTTATTCCCACACTTCTAAGCTCATCTCTGCAAGTAGTGAGCTTGTTCAGATATATGGAAATAGTATTGTCGTTTTCCATCTTGATTCTTTGAAGCTTATCCTTGAGCGCCAATTTCCTCTGGTCGCTACTGTTCTGGTAGAGGTACTTCAATGTCTTCCACATTGAATATGGAGTATCCTTCCCATGGAGACTCAAGACATTATGGTCTTGAACTCCCTCAAGAATGATCTATCTTGCCCTTGCCACACACTTCTTCCACACAACCAACTCTTGTGCATTAGTTGAAGCTGGATTTGGGATTTCTCGATCAACGAAATCCTTTAAGTCATTGTCCTCTAATGCAAACTCCACTCAATCTTTCCATGTTATGTAATTTGAGCTGCCATCCAAGGCATACTCGAGTCTCAAGCCATAGAACGCCATTGACCAACTTGAAGTATGAGATGAATTTGATTTGTACCTATAACCCTGAACTTCAAACTTCAAATTCTCTTCTCAATATACTATTCACAACTCTGATAAACCTGGCTCTGATACCATGTAAAACTTCCTACAAATTCTCTACAAATCTACCTCTGTGATCTATGTAGAAAATTTTACTGTATATTAACTCGATAATGCAATATACCAAAGAAAAATACTATAATCTACTTCTACTATCAAACTTGTGGAAGCTTAAAGATCAAGCTGAATTAGAGTTGAACACATATAACCATAAGAAGAAGAATCAATACACATGAAACACAAAAAAAACTCAGGGGAGAGCCTCAGCTAAGAACCCCACTATCTATATTATCATACAAGGTGGAAATACATCAAAATTATACAAAGCCTTAGCTCTCACATCTATCTAGCTCTCAGTAAAATCCTCCTAGATGCTAACAAGCAAACAAGGCTTCTCACAAACCTTCTCCTCTACCCTCCAAGGCTCCTATTTCCTTGCGTAGTTTCTCCTGGGTGATCCTCTTGTTACCAAGTGTAACACTGATCTCTCACACTGATCTCACAACCTGTAAAATTGCACAATCCTCAAGGAACCTTGTTCCTTCTGCATGGATGTGTTTCCATTATAGGAAAACTCATGCAACTAATAGTACAGTGTCCCTGTCTTTAATCTCAACTGGGAGTTTCTCATAATAGACATGCATGAGTTAATGATGAGAGAATTTTTAGTTATTTGGAGTACAGTAATTGGATGCATGCATGCATTAACTCATTGAACTCACAATTAGATCCTCAAATAGTTTGGAACTAATCTAACTAGATTTAACTTAGTAAACTGAGCTAACTAATTACAACTCAAGTACCACTCAACCTTATCTCCTTAATTAAGGGATAATCTCCTTAATTTAAGGGATAACTCTTGCATGACTTCACAAAGACTTATAACTTGAATTTCTCCAACTAATTAATCCATAATGACTTAATTAAAAAAAAAAAAATCAAGTCACTGGTGAGACTAAATTCGAATTTTAATTCTCAATTTTAATTCAAGGACAAATTAAAATTGGGATATACTAGATTCAATTTTTATCTTTGTTGTTGCTATTTTTAACATAAAGAATGAGCATGCGAATTGAATCTAGGCTGAATATATGTTGGGAAATGTAAACCTTGGTATGTTAGACTATGCATAAGTTCTAACAAATATTGTTTGTATATACCATATAGAATTTGATTATTTTGATGAAACATATGTACAAACTGAATGTGTTTTTCATCCAATATTCATGTAGGATTTCTCATCCATAATATCGCTAATTTCATAGAGAGAATTTATTCATAGCATCATGTCTCCAAGGCCCAACATACAAAAATATTATGAAAATATTGTTTGTATGGGACATGATCTAGGTGAAATGGATTTGCATTACTAGGTTAGTGCACTAATGAATGCAAGTAGCACAAATTAGATAGGATTATGGTAAACATGTAGAGCTAAAAATATGTTAGCTTTGAACTAGACAGTGTTAAAAACAAATATTGCATTGGTGAAGTATTAGGAGAGTTCAGCTAGCATATTTTCTTATTGCACCTTCAATTTCATCATATCCTTTTTATTAGGACCTTATTTTTGTGTCATTAGGTACGAGTATATGATTTCATGAATAATTTTTTTTTTTTTTTAAATTGAAGCATATGTTCGACATGTGCATGTAGCATGACGACAAGATAAACAATTTAGAATATGCAAGGACCCCTTTCCCATTGGAACTATATTGTCAATTTTGGATTTTGTCAAGAAATACATCCTTTAATTACCTAATGATATCCGTAACCAATACTATAATTAAGATAGATTTAGCATAATGTTACATACACATATATGCATGGGCTAGATAGAAATAATGAAAAGAGGATAGTAGTGAAGGAAAAAAATGCTTACATAAGTGATGATATGTTCCATGACCTACGTTATGTGCAACATTGCTTTCAAATTTTTGACCACTTGGAGGATGGAAATACATATATGGGGACATTGGATTTGGTTAGATGGTTGTGTGGGTTGGTTCAAATATATTTTTGTATTCTAATGGTTTAGTATATTGCACAAAACATACTATATGCCCCATATTTGGAATTACTATGAAATTGGGCATGGTAAAGATGAGAGCAATGGTGTTGGGGAATGCATAAAAAATACACTATGAAGGGAGAATATGAAATTACAAGAAAGTATCACATGTAAGATGCAAAATACATAGTTTGATGGTGCTCTACAGTAATTTCAAAAGGAGAAAATGGGTAGAATAAATTCAAAATGGGTAGCTCACATGCCAAGAAACTTTTGGTAAGTGGTGAATGTAGATTATTCATGTTCATATCATCGCATCATATTACAAGGAATTAACGCATTTCATTTAGTTCACAACTAGAAAAACCATTTGTTTGAAAGATGGACATAAAAATTAGCTTTCTTTTGTGAAGCATGTAGTATCTTTGAGTAGGATGATTTTGAATCAAAGGAATGGGATGTTGAATTTGATCATGTATCATTTGTAGTAGACCCACATGTAGTTGTTGAAATAGCCCATCTATATGAGGGTTATAAACCATTTAAATAGACTATGGTCCTATATCTGATCTCATATAACTGAGTAAATATATCTCACATCGTATCTTCTATCTATTTTTTCTTTTGATTTAAGTGTGTTAAAGAAATTCCTAGACATTTGCATTTGACCATACATTAAATTTTCTGTAGGGCACATAAATGTGGTTTTTTTCTTAAAAAACAATGAGTGGGGCACTAATTATTGGTTGATACAATGAATACAAAGGAATTAAACTATAAATATATCATTAATTTATTATGAAGGTAATGAATTTACAATTATATTGATGGTTTTTAAGAGTTAATATCATATAATAGATGGAAACTCAAAAAATATTGATTATGTATTCATGGATTATAGACTAGGTGTAGTGAGATATCACTTTGCACACTTCGTCATTGGCCCAAAGGTCCAACTAAAATCAATTTCTATTCAAATATTACAAAATATATGCTAATTCCTACCTCACTCATAGCACTAGAGATTGATGGACACCATTAGTAATATATATGATATTGAATGTCTATTTGATTCAAATTAGGTATTATACAAAAGAGGTAGAATGACATGTCCAACGTTACCTTCTATGTTGAGGTATGTCTATTAGAAACATATTAATTTCAATGCATATATATTACATAAGTATAATTTTTTGCTAATGCATCTACAGATGACTAATATCATATTAGTGCATGTCTCAAACAAAATTTCCCTTTTATATGCTTGAGTTATATAAACCTTCATTGATGCATGAGTGCTTCCCAATAATAACCATGGTGTTTTTTAGCACCACTAATCAAAATATTATAAAGCTATGATTCTTGGAGCTAGGGTCTCCATAAATATCATTCCCTCACCCATACCCCCTTCTCCCTAGCTCTCTCCTCCCCTCTCCCTCTCTCTACCCCACAATCCATTTCTCTTTCTCTCACATTCCCTATATTTCCCTCCCCATACTCTCTCTCCCTCTTCCCCTCCACGTTTCATTCTATCTCCCAGTCTCTCCTCTTATCCCTCTTGCTTCCCCCATTTCTCTCCCAAATTCTCTATCTATTTCTCTCTCCCTCTATCCCTATGTCCCCCTATTTCTAACTCCTTCTACCTTTCTTCCTCCCCTACCCCTATCTCTCTTCATTCCCTATACCTCTCTTTCTCCTTTCCCTCAAGTCTCTATATTTCTATCTCATTCGCCTTTTCCATATTCCCTCATTTCTCTCTATTTATTTCCCAATCACTTTATCTCTATATATAGATGTTACATTTGAATACATTTTTTCTAATGCACTTACATATGACAATGAGTTTTTTGGTGCATCGGTCTAACACTATTTCCCTTCTCCACACCTAGGTTATTGGAATATTCATTAGCACATGAGTGAATATCAATAACAACCTTCATTTTTTTCAACACCACCAATCAAATCTCAAAATGATGAAACTCTTGCAACCAAGATTTTTCTTAGTGGGGGATATTGCAATTTTTCCACAATGTGATCAGTATTGCAAAATAATGGCCTATGAAATTATGGGTGGCATGATAATATGGGTCTTATCCAAAGACACGTAACTTCATATTTGATGGAATTCAATTATGGTGCTTGGTTTGGATTCTATTCCCTTGGACAAAATTCAGAAAGAGTCCTTGAACGGCCTCAACAACTCATTTACAACTAGCCATAAGAACTTGATTGTTCCTTGAATCTATGAGACATCAATTGCATTCAACTCAAGACACTAGGTTATAGCTAAGGGAACACATCACCCTTGATTCTATTTCACAAACCATTTTATTTGATGATCTCTAGAACTAGGGTTTCGTTCAATAAGGGATAATGCATTTTTTGTAGAAGGGGGTTAATCTTTTAGAACAGTAGCTTGAGCCACCATGGGTGGATATTTGGATTAAAGAACCATTGATTGTGTTGAAATAAGAAACTATGTTTTATTTAGGGGAACCCATCACCCATGAACTTTTTTCATGGATACTAATTCATTAAAAAAGGAATTGAAATAAGGGTTTAACTTAGTGAGGAATCATATAATTTTCACACAATGAGGTCAATCTTGTAAAACAATGACTTTGGTTAGTATGGGTGTTGTGACCAGATGGGCACCAACCAAAGACACATGCATGTGTTGAAAAAACCAATTTATACTACATGGTTTACAATTTATTCCACTACGCCAAATTCAAAAATTGTCCCTCCATGGAATTAATAAATGTGTGATAATTTTGCATTAAAAATTGATTGGGCCTTAAATTGATAAATCATTGACCACACCAGCTACTAAAAGTTGAGTTTTAGCTAGGGGTGCTCCTCCCTTATGACTCCATTTCATCGATACCATCTTATTTGATTATATCTATAACTAAGGTTTCACTGAGTGAGGGATAATGTAATTCTTGCACAAGAAGGTCAATATTTAAAAATAATGGCTTGGTCCATTATGTGTTCTTATTAATCTATTTACCACATTTGGGTTATAAGGATAACCTTATCCTAACTTACATTAGTTTGAGAGTTGAGATAAACCTCTCATATCCATGGAAGCACAATCTTGAGCCCTCCATCACTCCAAATGACTTGTAGAAGAGTGATGCATTGTTTTGATGTAGTGTATAAGGAGTGATGACGCTATATCCATTAATTTGTTTCTACATGAATGGGGGAATCAATGGTTGAAACTTCTATATATTGGCTTCCAAGATGATAAATTTTAATGAGAATGATATACATTGTAAAGAGTATAATAATTAGAGAATTAAGATAACTTCTTTTTTCCCTAGGTGTCTAGATACATCCTCCTAGAGCTAACAAAAGCCTATATAAGGGATTGATGAAGAAGAAAACCATCACTTTATGTCCTCAGTAAGGGAGATATGAAGGGGCCAACCTTCTATAAATAATATTTTCAAGATGAGAAATTCTAATAAGAATGATATGAATTGTAAAAGGTCTAGTAATTGGATTCTTAAGCTAACTTCTCCAGTATCCCTAGGTGTCCAAAAACATGCTCCTACATCAAAGAGAGTCATATTTACAAAATACCATTATCGGGGACAGGAGGAGAAATAGAGACATATTGTAAGTAAATGTTGGTGGAATTGTCAATGGAAGTCTCTTTTCATGTTATCGTGAGCCTAAATTTGGACTATTAACCAAGGAAATGTCAAGATAAAGGTGTCAGAAGGGGATGCTTGTATTTGTGTTATGATATTGTAAGAATTGTGTTTTATTCAAAGTATTTTTTAGTATATTTTCCCCAATTCTTGTGTTCATTTGGTTGCATTTTGTTGGATTTTGATTTACTTGGAAATTTTAACATTAGATATAATAAATATTCTATGCTTAGTGGAAGATATGGATTCCTTGTTTGTGATATGTGCAGGATGCACATTCGAGTATCTAGGACAATGTCTCTAAGAGTTACAATGATTTTACATGCAACTACATCAACTACAATCTAGGGTAACCTTGAACGGTAAATATATGTAAAAATATTTCACTACTGCTAAATATATCAATTTCTGAAAGAATCTATATATATGCAATATATTAAATGGTTGACTCTATATATGTATAGATCTAGTGTAGGTTTTACGAGTGTAAATGTCTTATAAAATAGTAAGGAAAATCTAGTTAAGAGAACTTGAACTTCTACTAGGGGTATGTGCTTTAGAATTCTCCATAAATCCTTGATACTTATTGATTTTTATTTTGCACTGAGCATTGACTAGTGTTTTCTATCTAGATATTATTTCCTTTTTTGGTCAAATCCACTCTTGAATGTAAATATTTGATTTTGATTTGTCAAAAAATATCACTTATGAACCCGATCACTCTAATCCCTTGCTAACAAAGTGATATTCCTATAGTCATCGCTTTCTTCGATTTGCAGTGGGGTGATAATACCATTGTCATCATCTCTTATATTGTGTGATAGATTGTTGATGACTATATGAGGCATTCTTAGTTGAGATATGAGTTATTTTCATCTTGTTTGAGTTTATTGGTAGATTCTTGAAGGTATAGATGGTTGGTTCTCTCTTATATTAGACTTAAAAACCTTTTCCATCATTATATATGATCAATTTGAGTGGATTTTATTCTCTCTCCTTGTTTGAATTGCATTTCTTGGTTTAGATGCTTGAGTGTTTTATTTATTGATAGGTGATTTAAATATGGCATCATGAGTCTAAAGGTTCAATTTATTATGTAATTAGTACTTGTTTCTTGTTTTTTTGAAAAACTTTGAGAAAATTTGAGAAAAGTCAAGTGCGTTTACTAGATATTGTAATTTTGGTTTGAGTGTGTGCTAGTGTTGTAACATTGAAGGAATAACTTGTTGGCTTACTACATTATTTTCCATATTTGAACATTTTTATTGATTGTTTGTTTGTCTTTTTCTCCCTTGTTACATAGCTAAAACATCACACATCATTGTATCAAAGATTAGTTTCTTTTTTTAGTACTTGTGTCATTCAAATGTAATTAATAATATCGGATTGTATGAGTGAACTGTACATCATATTTGTTTTGAATACTTGAATGATTTGGGTGGCCATTGAGAGATTGTGTGATCCAGATTTAAATAGGAATGTAATAAATTATAGAGATAACCATAAAGACAGATATAAAATGGAAATAATACTTCATTTCATTACTGTAAAATACTGAAATATGCTTACAAACAAAAATGGAAATAAACCAACTAGGGCAATGGTACCTTATCTCCGAGAAGAGATGTGGCAGCTACATGCCTCTAAACTGTGTTACAATGAGGCTCAAAGGCCTATTTATTGTTGAGAAATAATGGAAACCCCTTAACATCCCAAAACCTAACTCTAGAATATGAAATGCCAAATTGTGTGTCCCGTTTTGGGTAAGTTGGTACATCAACTTCCCAGGGTCGTAACTTTGGCACCTGATCTTCGTTTGATGCATACAATAGCTCATTAAAAGATCTATCTAAGAAATACAAATTTGGAAAGAGAAAAATTGGTCTGTGGTTTCATGTTGCTCCCAAATTTCCCAAAAAACGTTGTTTAGGGCCTTAAAACGGCTTCGGAAGTTGAGGACTCGAAAAACTGCTAAAAATAGTAAACTGTGCTACAAGTAAGGAAACTGAAAAGATGAAAAAGACAATTGTGTGGGTCCAAGTGGGATAGGTGGGTGGCCACCAACATCTAACTGGATTATTCCTCCCCCCTTAGGAAGCAATGGTCGCCATTGCATTGAGTTCCTTCATCTGCTGAACTTGTTCATGGGTGAGCTATTCTACAATCTCGGATGTGTCCAGTAATGGTGGGAAGCATGGTAAAGGGTGGTATACATTGAACACTTGGTGCAAGTGAAGGAATGGAGGAATGTTGTGCTCCAAAGAATTATTTCCCACAGCCTTGGTAATGGTGGAAGGACCATGTCAGCATGGTCTGAGCTTCTGATGGGCTCTTGTAAGGCATTCTTTCTGTAGATGCAACCAGACTTTGTTTCCCACCTAAAGTTTATGTGGTACCCCTATGGGTGAAGGGAAGTTGTTCATGTGTTCTGTCATGACTCTATCCCTTTGTTGCTACTATTGCATGGAGGAACCCTTTGTGGGGGTAATGGATGTGGTGATGATCTTCCCCTTACTTTGGGAGTGAACTAGATAGAAAATGAACTTCCCAATCTGGGAGATGAGCTTGCTGCCTTTGTTGGCAGTGATCAAAGAGGTGGCGGTAGGTGGGGCTACCTCCGATATCCTGCATAATGAATTGCCCAAAGAAATAATGACAGCGCGAGGCCTTGACTCATACACAACATGTCCCCTCCACAAGTATGGCTGGCATAATAGTACATCACAAACATACAGAGGTGTAACATCACAGAATGCCTTGTCTGTGAAGGGCTTGATGCTGTAGGGAAGGCGACACTGCTCATGAACTTTGAGATCTCGTCCTTCATGAAGCCACCCGATACTGTATGGCTGCGGGAGTGGTGTAGTCGGTAGGCCCAACCACTTCACTACATCTGCTAAAATGATGTTCTTTTAGCTACCAGTATCAACAATGAATTGCAGCAACGAACCCTTCACCCACATCTGTGAGTGGAAAAGATCCTCCCCATTCTCTGGGTCTTCGAGCTCATTCTTTTGGATCTTGGCAGTGGCAACAGTGACATTGGGCTCCGAATCAATGATATACTTCCCTTTCCATTCGCCTTGTCAGGTTTTGACTCAGGGTTAGAACATGCATCTGATTCTAAAGCCTTGAACTTGACCACCAGCGACTACTTGGTCCGACACTTACTTGTTTTATGAGTGGGATTCTTGTGGATCTCACACTACTTTCCTGTTTCCTTCTTCAACTTCGTGGTGTTGTTCTTTTCTTGCGGCTTCAACAGGTTGTCTTGGGTCACCCCGCCTTGGATTTGTCCTTTGGTCTTCGGATTTGCAGATCCAAAGTCTCGCTTCTTCTATTTGAACTTTTGCTCAATTTTGATAGCGTATCGGTACACCGTGTCGAGCAAGGATATGTTCAGGAAATCCATCTCTTCCTGGATGTATCTGTGTAGGCAGCCACTGTATTTGAGTACCAAATGCAGTTCAGAGTCCTTGATACCCAACTGTGTGTGAATGGCATGAAAAACGTTTGTGAACTCCGGCACATCTTGGTCCCTTCCCTGCCGCAGTGTGGTCCATTTGATGTATTTGTCCTCATAGCTTCTGACAGGGTAGTACTACTCCTTGATGGCCTCCTGGAATGGATCCCAAGTGGGTGCGACTGAAAATAGTGAGCTTGCACTTTCACTCTTCTTCTCGTAGTAGGTTTCCCACCAGTCCTTGACATTGGGGGCTGCTTTGAGAAGAGCGAAAATAATCTTTTCCAGATTCAAAAATTCATGAACAGAAAAATGACCTTCTAGCAGATTTAACCATTTATCTACGACATCTCCATCTATCTGACCCTCGAAGATGGTGATTTCAAAATTAACTTGTACCTTAAAGGGTGTGGCGTTTCCAGAGTAGTTGTTGGAAGTCGATGCGTCACCTTTGGGTAGTCGCTGAAGGATTTGGGAAAAGCTATCCATCATTGCATTCCTTTGTTGCTCGAGGGCTTCTTCAAGCAAGATTTTGATAGGATCTCCTGCCCCCTCATCTTTCTTTTCATCTGTCATGGGAGGCCGTCAGGATTTGCGAGGCTGGTCTTGCAAAGGTTTGACCAATTCAAGCCCTAACGCCTTATATCCTGACCTCGTTGGGGACATGCAAAGACAAAAATAAAGAAAAAGTAGACCGCTCTGATACCACTGATCTGGATTTAAATAGGAACGTAATAAAGTACAAATATAACCATAAATATGGATATGTAGTAGAAATAATACTTCATTTCATTACTATAAAATACTGAAATATGCTTACAAACAGAAATGGAAATAAACCAGCTAGGGCGATGGTACCTTATCTCTAAGAAGAGATGTGGTGGCTACATGCCTCTGAATTGTGTTACAATGACGCTCAAAGGCCTATTTATTGTTGAGAAACAATGGAAAACCCTTAACGTCCCAAAACCTAACCCTAGAAGATGAAATGCCAAATTGTGGGCCCCATTTTGGGTATGTTGGTACATCAACTTCCCGGGGTCATAACTTTGGCAACCGATCTTCATTTGACGCATACAATAACTCATTAGAAAGATCTATCTGAGTGCTACAACTTTGGGAAGAGCAACATTGGTCCATAGACAAATTTTTCTCCCAAATTTCCCAAAAAATGTCATTTAGGGCCTCAAAACGGCTCCAGAAGTTGAGGACCCGAAAAACTACTAAAAATAGTAAACCGTGCTACAATTAAGGAAACTAAAAAGATGAAAGAGACAGTTGTGGGGGTCCAAGTTGAATAGGTGGGTGGCCACCAACATCCACCTGGATCATTCCTCCCCCCTTAGGAAGCAATGGTACCCATGGAGTTGAGTTCCTCCATCTGCTGAACTTGTTCTCGGGTGAGTTGTTCTGCAATCTCGTATGTGTCCAGCAATGGTGGGAAGCATGGTTGAGGGCAGTACACATTGAACACTTGGTGTAGGTGAAGGAATGGAGGAATGTTGTGCTCTAAAGCATTATTTCCCATAGCCTTGGTAATGGTGTGAGGACCATGTCGGCATGGTTAGAGCTTCTGATGGGCTCTTGTAAGGTGTTCTTTCTGCAGATGAAACTAGATTTTGTTGCCCACCTAAAGTTTATGTGGTACCCCTGTGGGTGAGGGGAAGTAGTTCATGTGTTCTGTCATGACCGTATCCCTTTGTTGCTACTCTTGCATGGAGGAACCCTTTGTGGGGGTCACGGATGTGGTGACGATCTTCCCCTTTATTTGGGAGCAAACCAAATAGAAAATGAATTTCCTAGTCTGGGAGATGAGCTTGCTGCCTTTCTTGGCAGTGATCAAAGAGGTGGCAGTACGTGGGGCTACCTCCAGTATCATGTATAATGAATTACCCAAAGAAATAATGACAGCGCGAGGCCTTGACTCATACACAGCATGTTGCCTCCACAAGTATGGTTGGCCTAATAGTACATCACAAACATCTAGAGGTGTAACATCACACAATACCTCATCTCTGAAGGGCTTGCTGTTGTAGGGAAGGCGACACTACTACCGAAATTTGAGATCTCGTCCTTCATGAAGCCACTCGATACTATACGGCTGCAGATGTGGTGTAGTCAGTAGGCCCAACTGCTTCATGACCTCTACTGAAATGAGGTTCTTTTGGCTGCCACTCTCGACAATGAATTGCAGTGGCAAATCCTTCACCCGCATCTGTGAGTGGAAAAGACACTCCCCCTCCTCCGGGTATTCGAGCTCACTCCTATAGATCTTGGCAATGGCATTAGTGACGTTGGGCTTCGTATCAATGATATGCTTCCCTTTGTCATTCCCCTTGTCAAGTTCTGACTCAGGATCGGAACATGCATTTGATTCTGAAGCCTTCAACTCGACGACCAGCAACTACTTCGTCCGACACTCATTTGTGTTATGAGTGGGACTCTTGTGGAACTCACACCACTTTCCTGTGTCCTTCTTCGACTTTGTGGTGTTTTTATTTTCTTGCGGCTTCAACAAGTTGTCTTGGGTCACCCTGCCTTGGCTTTGTCCTTTGATCTTCAGTTTTGCAGATCCAAAGTCTTGCTTCTTCTGTTTGAACTTTTGCTCGATTTTGATAGCATATCAGTATGCCGTGTTGAGCGAGGAGATGTTTAGGAACTCCATCTCTTCTTGGATGTATTTGTGTAGGAAACTATGGTATTTGAGTACCAAATGCAACTTAAATTCCTTGATACTCAACTATGTGTGAAGGGTATGAAAATGTTTGTGAAGTCTGGCACATCTTGGTCCCTTCCTTGCCGTAGTGTGGTCCATTTGATGTATTTGTCCTCATAGCTTTTGATAAGGTAGTACTGCTCCTTGACGGCATCCCAGAATGAATCCCAAGTGGGTGCAGCTGAAAATAGTGAGCCCACACTTTTATTCTTTTGCTTGCAGTAGGTTTCCCACCAATCCTTGATGTGGGGGCTGCTTTGAGAATAGCAAAAATAATCTTTTCCAAACTCGAAAATTCATGAACAAAAAAATACCCTTCTAGTAGATTTAACAATTTATCTATGACATTTACATCTATCTAACCCTCGAAGTTGGGGATTTCAAAATTAACTTGTACCTTAAAGGGTGTGGCATTTCCAGAGTAGCTGTTGGAAGCAAATGCATCACCTTTGGGTAGTTGCTGAAGGATCTTGGCAAAGTTATCCATCGTCACATTCCTTTGTTGCTCGTGGGCTTCTTTGAGAAAGATTTTGGTAGTATCTCTTACCCCCTCATCTTTCTTTTCATCCGCCATGGTTTGTCATTGGGATTTACAAGGCTGGTCTTGCAAAGGTTCTACCAGTTCAAGCCCTAACTCCTTATATCCCAACCTTGTTGGGGACATGCAAAGAAAAAAATAGAGAAAAAGAAGACTGCTCTGATACCACTGATCCAGATTTAAATAGTAACGCAATAAAGTATAGAGATAACCATAAAGACAGATATGCAGCAGAAGTAATACTTCATTTCATTACTGTAAAATACTGAAATATGCTTACAAACTGAAATGGAAATAAACTAGCTAGGGCGATGGTACCTTATCTCTGAGAAAAGAGTGGCAGCTACATGCCTCTAAACTATGTTACAATGAGTCTTGAAGGCCTATTTATTGTCGAGAAATAATGGAAAACCCTTAACATCCCAAAACCTAACCCTAGAAGATGAAACGCCAAATTGTGGGCCCCGTTTTGGGTAAGTTGGTACATCAACTTCCCGGGGCCATAACATTGGCACCTGATCTTCATTTTACACATACAATAGCTCGTTATAAATATCTATCCGAGCACTACAACTTTGGGAAGAGCAACATCGGTCCATCTACCCATGTTGCTCCCAGATTTCCCAAAAAACGTCGTTTAGGGCCTCAAAATGGCTCCGGAAGTTTAGGACCTGAAAAAATGCTAAAAATAGTAAACTGTGCTACAATTAAGGAAACTAAAAAGCTGAAAGAGACAGTTGTGGGGGTCCAAGTGGGATAGGTGGGTGGCCACCAATATCCACCTAGATCATTGTGAGGTTTCTTTCATTGCTTGGAATACACACACACACACATACACACACATATATATCTTTCTCTTCCTTAAATAGTGTTCATCAAATTTAATAACTTGCATCTATCATATATCTTACGTTTTTTTTCTTGTTAAGAGTCATTTTGAACACCATTAAAATTTCAATATGTTCCCTTGTGTTAAAAAGGCATTAAAACTAAACATTAATAAAATATAGCTCGTAATTTTTGCATTTATACTAGACCAAGATAAAGTAGGGTGTAGGACCTTAGGATGGGATTGGAGAATGAATTCTCCAAGGCCACTAAAATTGATACTAGAGGTCACTAGAGATTAAGAAAAACCCATTATTGGATATACCACTTTCTACGAAGCCCCTCTAAAATATGATTTAAGTAGGAGGATGCATTGGAAACATGTGGAGATACATTACCTCTCCATTTGTTTTTTTATGTTCATTAGATTATATCCATATAGGGATATCTTGGGGTGCACAAAATTTTCTTGAACGATCCATCGTAGAGGCTTTAGGTTGAGTTTCCTACCCACACATGTGGTCTTGACTCATGACTATTTCCCCAGTCATTTGATTACAAAGTTGTACCTTATTTTCCATTCTTTATAGAAACTACCTAGGTGATTTTGGCTAGGAAATGCCTCAGTTACCTAAGACAAAATTTTAGATCACCATATTATTATTACTAGGGGGTGATGCTCTATAACACTCATGAGATAACTTTGTGCTAGTAAAGGATAGTATAGGGAGCTTAGCATAGGTATTTTTTTAATATTTTTTCTTTGGACCTACACCCTACCCATTCTGGGCTAGTCTTTGGAAGGCACCTATATCCATATAGTTTGTTGCTTGATATATTTTATCTTTTACTATGGATGTGCTCTTTGATTTAAATATAATCATCTTTGGTGGTTTTTTCTATTATTAGCAAACATATATATTCACCATGGCTAACCAAATTTTCCATTGTCTCAAAGAATTTAAAATGTTCCTATAAAAGAGGAGGCTCAATGATTATAGAGACATAGGATAACTCTAACATCAAAGGACATAGAACTAGAAGAACCTTGGAGGACTATTTCTGGTTTAGTGGGACAAGAGTAGTTTATCATTGAAGTGGTAGACAATAGTTCACCAAAAAAATCCTCCTTAACCATGACCATGATTGATCTGGATATTGGTGGTAGGAACCCAAGATCTGAAAATTGAAATGATAAAAAAATATGAGAACACATAGTAAACAGAACCATAAAGATAATTTTTATTATTAAAATAGATAATAACCGTAAAAGCTAAATTGTGGTGGAAAATCCATCCTCTTACAAAACATGACTTGTTACTTATAGCCTTTTCTAGTTACAATACCACGGGTAAATTCCATGGGTGAGTAAATACCATCAGTGAATGAATACTATGGGTAGATGCCACTTACAATACAATGGGTAAATTCCATGAGTGGATGAATACCATGGGTGGATAAATACCATGGGTGAATGAATACCATGGGTAGATGCCACTTACAATATCGTGGGTGGATAAATAACATGGGTGGATGAATACCATGAGAAGATGACACTTTCCATTTAGATCATTCCTCCCTCAAGAATAAATGGTCCCCATTGTGTGAAGTTACCTCCTGAGAAGCCTTTCTTGAATATGAAGAGCCACTGAAGAGAAGGGCTTTTTGTGGCTAACCCATAACCTGTTGAAAATAATACTGAGAGGGGGGGTGACTCAGTATTATCTAGTCCTTTCACCAAATCTTCCTTATTTTCACTTTGAATTATTTTTACATATCAGTAAAATAATGAGCATGAACAAGAAAAACAGACAGTCACATCAAAGAACACCAGATATAAGGTGGAAACCCAATGTGGGTGGAAACCACCTCCTGCAATATGTCTCTATCTTCTTTCAAATTAGAAACTCCTTTTACAATGGTCTTGTATTGGTGCAGTCCTTTACCAGTACGCAGGTTGCAACCTACAGAGAGCTACAACTCTCTCTCATTTTCCAGTCTGTCCTGGAAGGGAGCTACAACCCCCTACTTCTTTTCAAGGATCACTTTTCATAAATTTTCAAACTGGATCCATAAGCATCAAATGATCATCAAGTATAAGAAAATCACCCAGTCAACTCTAGTACCCAGATCAACAATAATAGAACCAACCCAGAACACAGCAATGATAAACAGAGATTTCAAGAGAAGTAAGCAGCTTCACCCATGTACAGCCTGCTTATAGTACGCAGGTAACTCAACTGCTCACCTACTTACCTACGCAGGTAACTGAACTGCTCACCTGCTTACCTACGTAGATAACTGAACTGCTCACCTGCTTACCTACGCACTGTGTCCTTTGATCTGCCTGCGTACCTCCGCACCTGCAACCCTTCTGTGCCTACGTACCGGCGCACCTGCAACCCTTCTGTGCCTACATACCGGTGCACCTGCAACCCTTCTGTGCCTGCGTACCGGCGCACCTGAAACGCTTTGTCTCAGCGTATGTATGCACTTTTCTTTCATTGTACCTGCGTACCTTCGGGCATAGATAATTTTAAGACTTCAAGAACAACCCAGACAGTTAGATCTCTAGATCTGATCATGCGCCGAAGAGATCTCAATTCATCAGTAGATTTGCCTTATTTAGATCTAGACATTACACCCAAGAGATCATGATATTTCAGATCTAGCTCTCATAAGATGTTCAATCCAAGCACATGCATAAGCCAAATGATCTCCTTTGCTTTATATAGGCAAGCTCCTCCTAAAAATATGGATCAATACCACGAGCCAAAACCATAGAAACACAAATACCGTCGCCTAGTTAAACATAAGAAACCCCACATGTGCTTTTCTTTGCCTTGAAATGTGTGCACTGGGGTACGCACCTCCTGGATGGCTTATCTGCGTATTAGGATGCGGTCCCTTCATGGTGTACTTGCGGGTACGCACTTTCTGTAAGGTGTACCTGCGTACCCCTTATTTTCTTCCATATTTGATAGCTGATCATCAATCTCTGCTGCTAACTTGAAGTACTGTGGTCTATCACCTGAATGGGTTGCCATCAAGGACAACACTTTAGCCATAATGCCATGATAACCATGATGAATGAAGATCCAAATATAGAGATACCCTATAATTCTTGTGAACAACTATGATACTTGTTAATGTCAATACTTGTAGCCTTCCACCAGTGATCAAACATGCTCTTACAAAGTGGTCTTAGGGTGTCAAAGTCAAATTTTTCCATTTCGGTGAGTCTTCGAGTAAAAATTTGGTCACTGGGTATTAGGTCTAGGACTGTTTTCACTCCTTCCAAAGTTTTCCAAGTATTGATCCATGTCCCCCCCTTAGTTTAGTGTACCATCATTAAAAGAGTTGTCATCAATATTACAGGTTCCAAACTATCATTTGTAAGTGAGTGTGTCATATTATACCTTGTTGCCTCAGATATGCTTTTAAGGCTCATTTCCCTCTCCTAGGGTTTTGAGGGAATTTTTCATGGTTCCATGAATTCCATGATAAAAAATCAACAAAACTTATATCCTAATGCTCATATACCTTCCCCTACCCTTCATAGACCTTATTAAACACTTACCATCACTTATATCCCTCAAATTCGCCATCTTCCCACAAACCCTAGCCTATTGTTATAGTTTGACACCTTTTTTTAGGCTAGGCCTGTGTTCTTCCCTTTTGGACCCCTTACCCTCACTCAATATTTGAAATTCCACTTTCCCTATTTCCTAACATCCCTCCCCACCTCCCAAAATTTTCCTAAGAATTTAGAATCCCCCATCCCCTTCATTACCCTTCATTTCTACAAATCCCTTGTTTTCCCTCACTAAAACCTAATTTCCTCTCCCACTGAGCTAGGGTTTTCTATGGAATTAGAGATATTTGAGCAAAGGAGGAATAAGGGATATCATTAGGTATGAGGCCATATAATATCCTCAACATCATTTCTCCATCATTTGTCAAGGAGTCATTCCAAGGGACAAGTCATTTGCCACACATAAGGGACAGGTTTTCTTCAAACTGTGTTTTCAACCACGAAACAATGAATTTGAAAAAAGTGAGAGATTTTTTTGTCCGTATTAGATCAAGGAAGAAAAAACTCCTTCAGTTTGTACATAGCGGTCATGGTTTTGGACAAATGTCAAAAATATAGTTTCCATAGGAGAGCTACTGCACGTCTAGAGTGACCTTGGGAAATCAAGTTTTGTCCTAGTTGGAGTGTCCAAATGACTTGCTTGATAAGTCAAATGAAAAGTATACTGGAATAGATTTCCCATGAACTATCATGATATCAATTTGGAGTTTAGAAAGACCTCCAAAAGTTTCATGCGACAACACACTACATTTTTTCACCCTCATTCTGCAATTTTTGACTAGTTTTGGGAGATTGCGTTTTTGACAGGTGAAATGAGCTCCAAATTGAAAACGAAAGGTAGATGTGGAAAGTAGACTGGAAAATATTTCGAACAAGATATCCCAAGCCTAATTTTTACACTAGGAAGGCCTCCAAAATTGCCCTGCAAAAAGTGTTGTGCATAGCCTTCTAGCGCTGCACATAGGACAATTTTATGCTAAATTGGCTCTATGCGCAATGCCACCGGCGTTGTGATTTTACTAGGAGCATAAAATGGAAAAAATAGGACCGTCATTAGATTTCTAATGATGTAATAATTCTCCCTATGCATTTTCTAAGTTTTTGGAGCAAAACTGGTTGGTCAAAAGGTCAAAAAACACCCAAAAAATGACCTTTCTGCCCTCTTTTCGACCATGGCGCTGCGCATAGAAGTAGTCTTGGTAGAATCAGTTTTTAAAGGGTAAAATCAACTCAAAATGGGAAACTAAAGGAATATTTGGAAGTTATACAGGACAATATTTCCAATGAGCTATCATGAGCTCAATTTGGACACCGGGAAGGCCTCCAAATTGGCCCTGTAAAAAGTGTTGTGCATAGCCTTCTGGCACTGGGCATATGACAATTTTCTGCTAACTTTTCACTTTATTGTGCCATGACTGTAACTTTTGGGTTTTCTCTCATGGATGATGTTTTTACTTATGTAAATGGTGACTAGGCATGTAAATAAGATGAATATTATTCACTATAGGGTAGATTCATTGGATCAAAAGTTTTCTTGAAGTCAAATGAATGAGTTTCCTCCCTTTTAAAGGCAAGTTGTCAGGGTTGCCTAGATTCCAGTTTCTTGTTCAAATTTTGATGGATTAGTTCCTCATATCAGGGATTCAACCCCTAAGGATGGGAGGAGGTTGAATTAATGTCTATATCTTCTTCTTTTTTCTCATTGTATGGGGTTGGACTTAGTTGGATGCTTATGCTTTGAGTAGACATAATTTTGTATCAGTTTTCAGTAAGAGATTAATGAAAAGTTGCAACTATTTCTTTGGGATCCACGTGGTATGATGTTCAATTCAGTTTTCTCTATTGTGATAATATGTTAAAATTATTTTTGTAATTCATCAATCATTTCATTTCTTTTAAGTGGATGTTTTCAAGTTGATAGGCAGAACCCATCATTTTATGCTCTGTTTTGGGAATATATTCACAGTTTGTGTTTTCTTCAGTTTAGGAAGAATCCATGTTTCTTACATGCTATTTATATTTCCTCGCCTATATTGAATCACCTCACCCATCAAACCCTAGAGTTCTGAGCCTTGTGCCTACCTTGCCCCATCGAACACCCTGCAATTTTGACCTAATTTCTATGCCCTAACTGTTTGTCTCCTCCTGATCCAGTAAAACCCTTCAAAATAAAATCAAACCTTGTGCTACTATACCTAGACTAATATCATTTTCTTGATACAGTCATATTTGCTAAGATCCTTACGTAGAAAGCCCTCTCCTGGCCTAATAGGGATAACTACTTGGCTAAGCATGCTTTGTGGTTACCCTGACATTGCCTTCCTTCAGCCCAAGGTTCAATCTAGGTGTTAACAATACTAATAGTGTGTGACCTAGAAAATGGACTTTAATGAAGCGTGGGTTTGTGGATGTCCCATAACCATGAAAAATGAAGATCCGAGGATAGAGATACCCTCTAATTCTTGTGACCAACTGTGATACTTGTTGTATAGTTAGCATTTTCTGGATGGCCATTGGCCTAGTGAATATATTTGCAAGTGTGTTGGCATTGATGTCAATACTGATGCTAGGGAGATGTGTTGGGAAATTTTCATTGCTTGACTATTGGTAGGAGTGTTGGCATTGATGTCAACTAGACTAGCTTGGATGCTTGTCATGGTAGATGTTGGCAGTGATGGCCCAGGAGGAATCCCATGGTTTTTCATGGCTCAGAAGGATTCTTATGATAGCTACAATATTTAAGTAGAGAATCATCATAGTAGCAGGCTTGGTGAAAATCCATAAAAAATGATTACAATGATGAGATAGATGGAACTCCATAGTAGTTGTAGGATTCTTGTAGAAAATCATCATAATAGTAGGCTTATTAATTAAGCCATAAAATGATGCCTACTATGATGGACAAGGACAAATCCCATGGTTGCTATAGTGCTATGTAGAGAATCATCACAGTAGAAAGCTTATTGGAAAATCCATAAAATGATGACTACTATGTTGTTCTGGATGGAATCCCATGGTACATGCAGGCTTTATGTAGAGAATCATCATAGTAGTAGGCTTATGGGAGAAGCAATAAAATGATGATTACAATGATGGATCAGATGGAAGTCTATGATAGTTGTAGGCTTCGAATAAAATGATCACCTTAGTGGTTGTGATTTCAACTGTCTGGAGAGTCAAGGAGAAAAATAGTGGCAGAGAGTGTGGAGCCATATCAGAGGTAGCAGATCGGCTCAAAGCCTACATCGAACCATCTCCATTGGAATGTGCTCAGGAAGAGCTTTCCAATGATATGTGGAAGTCCAAAAATGGACTCTTCGCTCAAAAGTTATGGCTTGTCGATGTTTAGGGACTTGAAGTCCTAAAAAGACTGGAATATCGGAGGTCCAAGATATCAAAGATTGGTGTATCAGCGCATCGATATGTCAGAGATCAGTATATTAGAGATATCAAAATATTGGAGGTATGGTACATAAGAGTAGGTTGTATTGGAGGTTGGAGTATGTAAAAATCCTAAATATCGACGTATCAGAACATCATCATATCAGGATTGCAATGTCAAAACTTCTTCAAGTGAGGAACCTTTAAAAAGTTGAGATATCAGTAAGTGTCGATAAGCCTTTAAAAGTGATGAGGTTTTCCAGAATAAGAATAACAAAGTATTTTTTTGTGAAACCAAGGATGATGGGCCCTATTCTCTCTCCTCTGGCAGGACACATAGCAGCATATGAATAGTTCTCGTATGCTACAGTGGAAGCTGACGTCAGCGTGAAATGGAAGTATGAAAGGACACGTGGCAGTGGTATTCAATCATATTGAGTAAGCTAATGGGCCATAACTAGGTGACACATGTCACCACTAAGGAGTCACCACATGTAGTGATGACGTCATATTAGAAATCAGAAATCCGATGATTGAGATATTAGAACTCTAGACTAGAAGGAGTTTGTAAAAGTTTCGATAAAGGGGGCTTCCGATCTTGGGCTAGTATATGTTCACGAGAGTTCAAAGGACCAAGTGCTCAAAGTAGTTAAAAAAGGGAGAATGGCCCCTAGCAGGAGTCTAAAGGCTTAGCACCTTAATTCTAAGTAGTGAGTCATAGCTAGTGGTCCTATGCTGAGAAGCATTGTGAGGGCTAAGCAGGAGCTAATATGGAAACGAAACTTCACAGAAGTTACGATGTAGAGGGGGCTCCGATATGGAATTTAGCCAACGATCATGGGCCTAGTCATATGAGACAGTAAATGCTTAGGGAGCTAAGTGCTAAATGATGGATGAGTATCAAAACATTCCACCACTATGGAGTAAAAATGTGGAATTTATCTCATAGGGAAGTACAGAGAATTAAAGGCGTATGGGTTGGCAACAACAAAATTGAATGCAGAAGTAGAGGAGTTGGTCTCAATATTAATGGAGACTATCAAATATCACTGGGTTGAGGCAGCAAAGACCAAGTGTCGTGCTTGCCTTGAGGTGAGACAGGTCATATTTGTCCTTCGATGCACGTCTCAACGAGTTAGGTAGATGAATAGGTCGACTACTAAAGCATAAATGCATATCACTGGAGTTGGTTCATGGAGTCATATGGATCTGCAAAAACTTTGAGACAAGGAAACAAGGTCCATAAACAAGCCATCCCGAGGTACAATCAAGCTATGCAAAACGATGATTAAGCATGGAGAGCCTTAGTGATAGGAGAGTTTCCCACATAGAGGACTATGCTTGATTGGTGTGTGCAAGTGCACTAAGAATTAATTATTAGTATGCATAATATAGTCAAGTGGTCATTCTCATGTTTAATGCATTGGCGGAGACCTAGTCAAATGCAACAACATAATGGAAAAGTCATGCTGAATTACACTGGGGCAATGTGAAAATAGGACAAAAAATGATAGCATCGATTAGTCGACAACAGAGGAACAAAACCTAGGAGCTCAGATGAGCAAAGGTGTGGAAGCAACATAGTTGCAAAATAGTGTAGTGGAAAATATCTATGTGTGAGTGTTATGCAAGGATGAGAAAGGAATAGAGTGCTTATATAGAGGTAAGAGACTCTGCGAGTTGCACTATTGTGTGAGAGAGGCTAAAGGTTCCTATGTAGATAGATTAGGCCGAGAGGTGAGTGTGTGTTGTGGAAATCAAGAGGGAGAGTGCTAATTTTATGCAGATGAAGAGAAGAGAGAAGGGAGGATTGCGTGGCTTGGTTTTGTTTGTGAGTGATGTGAGTGAAACAACATATTGTTGTAGATCATGCAGAGGGATAAGAACGTTAGAGTGTTGTGAGGAGATGTTATGAGTGACTATTGTTGATAAGATCAGTGTGATGCTACAGAGTGAGTAGAGAAAGAAAATATGCAGAGAGTGTTGCATGGGTTGAAGGTTGTGAAGAGAATAGAGCTAACATCAGACAGAGTGGCTACCAAATTACAGACCACATTCAATTCCTATCTGAGTGTGGGTTGGAGCTTACCTATGAGAAGTTGGTGCTGTGCGTGTTTGAGAAGGCTTGGGGTTTGGTTCCTCTTGAAAGGTGGTGCTTTCATAAATCCAAGGAGATGAAAGTTGGTGCTTACAACAAATCCGTGAAGTTGGTGCTTCACATGGTGCTTTTCGTAAGTTGGAAAGGGATCTACAAAAAGAGAAAGTTGGTGCTAGCAAACAATCAAAAGGAGTTGGTGATTCCTGTGAGTTGGTACTCACAAAACAAATTGATGTAATAGAATAGGTGCTCTTATTTTACATCAATAACAAGAACAAGCTTTGGCAGTTTTTTCCCTAAAGGGTTTCAACATAAAACATTGTGTCTCATATGTATGATTCTCATGGTGCGTGCTTGTATGTTGATTTCATATTGTTGCCTTATTATGTTTTGTTGCTTAGTATATGGATGGTTTCAAAGTTTTAATATGAAAAGTAAATTGGCATAATTAAATGAAAATTATCCTTAATATTATTCACCCCCTCTCAATATTAACATTGTTTCCAACAATTGGTATCAGACCCAAGTTCCTTCAGGAATAGATTAATCGCTAGAAGGTAGATTAAAGGGGAAAAATGGCTAATCAAGTTTGGCTAACAAAAAAAGGATTTCCATTTTTAAATGGGTCAGACTATGACCTCTGGAAGGTTATAATGGTAACCTATTTAATGGCCTTGGATGTTGATATGTGGCTCTCTGTATTGAATGGAGAAAAAAGTGAATAGAGTGAAGAATCCCATAATATTATCATGAAGGGGCTATCTAAGTCAGATGTTGATAATGTGAGTCATTGTGAGTCAACAAAGGAAGTGTTAGAAGATTGCAATGTTTGTATGTTAGAGATAGCCATGTGGCTCAAGAAAAGGTTGAGCACCTTTGGTACTCTAGAAATGAACCAGAACATGGAGAAGCTACTTCTCATCACACTCGCGTTGATGATGAAGATGTCTTGTTGGATTTTTTTGGCCTGACCCAGGTTCAACGTTAGTTAGCTAAACAAATCCCTACACTACTGGCCCTTTTGACATCAGCTTGTGGAGCATGGACCAAAGTGTCACTTGAAGCAGTATGGGCGATGTTGGAACAAAGTTTCCACACATTAAGATGGTCATGATGTCAGTTTATACTCTTAAGCCCTACTTTTGTGTAGGTCGCTAAGCCTTAGGGCTCTATCAGTATACCCTTTATTCTTCCCTTTAGTACCTTCGCAAAGGTGGACGATTGACCTTAGTGCAACCCTAATTCGTGTTCCAGGTACTTCCATGCAGCTATGACAACATATTGTATAGTTTCCCAAGTTATGTTAAGTGTTTTACTTATCTTACTAATCAATCACAGTTAGCGCCATGTAAATTTATATCCTTACTTGTGTTTAATTAACCAATACAATCACATATATTCGTGCATCACATAAACATTGTAAATTAAACCCAAAACGAAATATAGTCAAATGCATTAACAAGAACTAAATACACATTAATTTAAAAATACTTCCCTTTATTGATATACTTAAGCAAATATAGACTCTATCCACCCTATGCACACATCTGCAAGGGTCTGCGCACTCAACTGCGGGCTTCCAGCCTAGGCCTCGACGCACTCAACTACAAAGCTGCTACGCTAAGACCTGACAACACTTAGACTTCTCTAACAAGACTCCAATGCTTAACTCCTTACTCCATTCTTCATTACTTAGATCTTACTTACTTAACTCCTTTTTATACGATCCCATGGTCCGCGGACCATGGGTGGATCTTTATAGTCGAATTTATACTTTACAAAATAAGGGCAGTCAACCCTTTATGATTCTTGACATCTTCACACTCCTCGACCACAAAATGTGAAGACTTTACAACTTTATTACAAAATTGCCCCAAATTATGGGCTTTTAGCCCCAAAACTGTCCTCGGGGGAACCCGTTTCAACATGTTCAATTAACAGATATAATTAGATACATTTGCATGTCAAATAAGCATTATAATGTAAACACAGATCATGACATAATATAGTCAAATACATTAAACAGAGACTAAATACACTGTTACTGCATAACAATTCTCTTTATTGATATCTCAAGTTTAGTACAGATTCTATATGCCCTACGCACACAACTATACGGGTCCGCGCACTCAGCTACGGACTTCCACCCTAGGCCTTTACACACTCAGCTACAGAGCCTCTACCTACGCTAAGAATCAAGAACACTTAGAAATTCTTACCCAAACTCCTTATTCTTCTTGTTACTACTTCCTTAGACTCTTCTAAGACTCCCTTTTAATACAATCCCATGGTCCGCAGGCCATGGGCAGATCTTTATAGTTGACATGATACTTCGAAAAACAAGGGCAGACAACCCTTTGACCTCTTCATGCTTTACGAACACAAAATGCAAATACTTTGCATCTTTATTACAAAAGTTGGGCCTTCTGCCCCAAAATATGGGCTTTTAGCCCCAAAGCTAGCTCTTGGGGGAACCCGTTCCCAACAAGAAGCGACGACTAAGGAAAATGAAGCAATGCAGGAAAACACTGTGTCGCAGGCCACCATCAACATCGATGAGTTAGACCCTGAGACAACATAGGGGGAGGAAGAAACAAAAGCGGAAGAAGAAGGGGGCGTGGAGTTGGAGTCTCCCTTCATTGTCAAGAGGAGGAAGAAGAGGACTTCCACAGGGAAGCACATGGTGAAAAAGTCTGACAAATCAACGGGCGCGATGCCTTTGGTCCTCACAGAGGTGGACTTGGATGAAATCAAAGATCTTGTTCGTGAAGTGATGGTGGACCTCATGAACCATTTTGAAGCACAGTACCATCAGTTGCTCAGTAAGGTACAAAAGGGCCTGCATGATTTGCAAGTACAAACATGTTTAATTGAAGTGAGCGTGAGACAGGCGAGTGGGGAGAAAGAGAGTCTGAATCAAGCAAGCAGGTCATCCTTGGATGCTAAAATGACTGTGGATCTCCATGTGATACCATTGCTAGAAGGGTCCTTGTGTATCGACTCAGTTGAAGGATAGGCATAGATACTCTAGATGAAGACTCTTAGTCTGAATTTGGACATGCTGCCCATTCGAACTCTGCACGAGTTGCGCCAAGGGGTGTTAGATGAAATAAGGATACTAGAGAAACACACCTTGCTGGTGATCAATGAGGTAAAGACTAAAAACCATCAAATCTTTGAGGAAAAGGCACAGGCCCCCAAAGAAAAAGAGGTGGTAGAAACATAAAGCCGACAGCTGAAAGTTGCTATTCTTCAGGGCCGCAGTGAGCTTCCAAAGCTGAAGATCCCAGCACAAGTGACCTCCACGATGAAGATTCAAAAGTTGGTTGGTGCAGTCAAAGAGTCTAAGGATGAAGTTGGCCGAGTCCAGTTTGAGCTGCAGTTGTAGATATCAAAGTTACAATTAAAGATGCATCCTACTACTCCTCCACAAGTTAGAGAGCAGTGTAGAGATGCTATTAAAGAAGAAATGGAAACCTTGGAAGATGCAATCAAGGACTACATTAAGAGGAAGTGATCATCTCTTCAAGGATGTAACCTTCGAAAGATGAGGCTAGCTAGTTCATTCTGTCAGTGCAGAGTAAGCTAAAAGAGATGCAACAGATTCAAAGGACCATGGGCCTCGTAGTTGAAGGCCCAACTACTGAAAAGTTGATCGCGGAAGTGCACAAAGCTCCTATGCAAGGAACAACAGACCTATAGGTTTTGAATATTGAGTTCATTAAGTTGCAGGCAAAGATCGAGGCACCAACAACAGAGTGACTCAAGGAAGAGTTAAGAAATTGTGTTGGGGGCCTGATGGGACAGGGTCCCCTGGGGTAAATTTTGTAACTTAATTTTGTTAATTATGTAAAGTCTCTTCATTCTGAGGGAGTGGAGCACGAAGGTCATAGGAGTCAAAAGGTGCTTTATTCCCCTAGTTTGTTAGAATATACGATGTTTGTGACCTGCCCATGGTTCGTGAACCATAGTATTGCAAAAGAAGAAGCTATATAAAGAAGTCTTAAAGATTCATAGGAGGTAATTAGTAGTTGAAGATCATTATATGGGCAAGTAGTCTAAGGTAGGAAAGTTTGTTTCCTATACTTAGGTGGAGGGGAAGGCTCGTACTGTTGTGTTGACAGAGACCTTCATAAGTCCACAAGTTGATTGTGTGTTCCCCTACAACTATGTGCATAGGGAAGAAGAGTCTATAAGAGAAATATTATATCAATAAAGACTGATTTTGGAGCTACAATTGTGTATATGTTCCTTTAAATTGACTTATGAAATTTATGTGTATTCACTTTGTTTTTTGCAATTATCTAAAAAAACACTTAGTTGGTGCGTAAAAGTAGTAGATCCGATAGTTTACATGATGCTATGAATGTTTTAAGTGTTCCGAGAAGGGTTAGATATTGTTTTTTTAAGTTACTATGATTTATGAAATTAAAGGATTGGGGTTCAAGAAGATTGGGATAAAGCACTAGAAGTAATATAAAACCCATCACACAGACCTTTGGATGCAGAAACCTGGTTATGTCATCTCCCAATACTGCTTCAGGTGAGGCTGCAGCCTGTGCTACACGGGTTGTTGTTGAAAGGGCTAGCAGTTTAGGGCTTTGTTGGTTGGCGCAACTAGCTTTGAACCTGGGTCGAGACCCATCAAGCCAACAATGGCT
This sequence comes from Pinus taeda, assembly GCA_000404065.3. Lineage (NCBI taxonomy): Eukaryota > Viridiplantae > Streptophyta > Pinopsida > Pinales > Pinaceae > Pinus > Pinus taeda. Next base: position 89,531 of record APFE031206998.1, on the reverse strand, counting down.
TGTAGTGAAACTCCTTGAAGATAATATTCTTCAATTCACTTCTATCTGGCACATAAATCTTGTTCCTTAATTTGACCAAGCCATCTATCGTGAGGTGATACTCCTCATCCCTATCACCTACACCCTACTGCTGCAACCTAATCTTTTGCTATTGGTAAATTTCATCATGCTACCCTACCTACAAGATTTGATCTTACAAATATGTCCCATAAGAGCTCACAACTGAAATATGATTTGTGTGCACTCTGCTACTAAGAGAATTTGCAACCCTATTCTCCTTGTCCTTGATGTATCTGATCTCAAAACAAAACTCAATGAGGATAGACAACCATCCATATTTCCCGACATTTAGATTAGGTTGGTCAAACAAATACCTCAGTCCATTATGATCACTCATATGAATAAACCTCCTACCAAGAAGATAATTCCTCCACATGGTCAAGGCATGAATGATAGCTGCTAACTCAAGATCACGAGTCACATAGTGCTTCTCATGCTCATTTAACTCATTTGACTCATAAAATATCACCTATCCTTCCGGCATTAGGACTTCACCAAGTCCTTTATTGCAAGCATCTGTACAAACCATAAACTCCTTATCAATATCCACAATATTTAAGACTGGAGCCAAGGAAAATTTTAAGGATGGAAATTTATCTTAAAGTTTATAAACCTTGGAAAATCGTCCATAATATGAAACCTATAAAATGTCTGGATATATTTTTGTAAAAATATTCAAATTTATAATATTTGTATATACTCTATATATTATTTTTTGACGATTTTTAGGGTAAAATAATTTCAATTTATAAAATTTGGGCGAATCAATTTTACAAAAAAATGGAAATTAGTGAATCTATTTTTTGGAAAAAATATAGAAAATTAGTCCATGGGCAAATATTAGCCCCTAAAATTTTCCCTAATTGGAGCATTTGTAATAAAATTATTCAACTAATCAAAATTGGTTGCACACTCCTTAGTCCATTCAAACTTCTTTCCCTTTCTCTTCAAATATGTGATAAGATATCCAATGCTTGATAAGATTCTAATGTGTCACTTGTAATAACTTGCTAGTCCGATGAATGAATTGACCTCATCCACATTCCTAGGAGTTGGGCACTACATAGTAGCTTTAATATATTTTGGATCGAGTCTTATCCCGTCGTTGGAAACAATAGGTCCCAAGTAGTGAATATGAGACTGAAAGAAGCTACACTTTCTGAGCTTGGCATACAACTGATTCTCCCTCAACAATATCAACACTCCTACAAGTTTTTTTGCATGATCCTCCTCATTCTTGGAGTATATCAGTATATCATCCATGAAAAATATAACAACTTTTTCCAGATAAGGATGCAACACATTTTTCATCAAACATATGAAAGTGGTTGGAGCATTAATAAGACCAAAATAAACCACCACAAACTCATACTACCCATAGCTCGTACAAAATGTAGTCTTGTAAATGTCTTATTCTTTTATGTGCACCTAATTATATCTTGATCCCAAATCAATCTTTGAGAACATTGCTACTCCCTTCAACTAATCAAGCTTCAATTTGCGGAAATTGGTACCTGTTCTTGATGGTCACTATTATCACTCAATATATTCTCAAGGTTAAAGAAATAAATCATTGAGGTAACTACAAACCACTTTTGGAGATCAAGACCTAGCCTTCCTGATGCTTAGAGAGGGCTCTCTCTTTATAATTTAACTTTGTTTGAGTTATGTTATTTTATGCTAGTTATGAATGTTCAAGAGGTTTTTGATTTGTATTTGAGATTGGGTGGTGGGATCTGCTTAGAAATATGGATAAAATGATGTATTTTAGACCATTGGGATATGGAGTCAAACAATAAGGAAGCAAAAATGGATTAACTCACTAAAGGGAATGTTCCAAGGGAAATAAAGCAAAGTGTTTTTCAGATCTTTAAAACATAGGGGTGAAAGGGTTTCACTCAGGGTGAGAGAGCATTTAAGGGTTCTCAGACCAGATAATGAATGTGGAATGAAGGGATAAACAAGATAAAAGGGCAACTAAGAATTGCTTAACCTAGATATTCATGAAATCAATCTAAAGCAAGAAGCAATTAAGAATTCCTTAACTTAGATATCAGCAAAAAACATTTAAATGTATAACTGTTAAGACAGAGTGTAATTAAACAAATCCTAAATTATTATTCCAGTCATAAAATTTATATTCAGAAACACATCAAATATTTTGAATAACTTGAGAAAGATAACAATAACACAAGACAATACTTCTCTGAAGCCTGCTCAACACATGAATCCTTGGAAATATCTGATCTTTATTTATCAATCTAGCTTGCTGGCTCAGCAAATGATATAATAACCTTCTGGGTCTTTTGATCAAAAAGTATATAGAAATGTCTAATAGAATCCACCCCAAAATAATTCAAATGAAGAAGTACTTATACAAATTCTAAACTGAAATATCTTGAAAAAATATCAAGATTGGTTTTACAAATATCTCAAACTCTTTTACATTAATAGAACTTAAATAAAGGACACTCAAAACTAATGAATCTATTTGGAACTATATTTATGTATTTATGGTGATAAAGAAGATAAATTAAAATTTCATAGCGACTCTTAATTGATGATGAGGCTTCCAAGTTACTAACTACCTCCTTCCTTTGTGCATTCTACCCCAGAAATTCGGCAAAATCTGGGTCCAGGGATACCATTTTATATCTAAATCTGAGATAGATATGTAAAAAATGAAAGAGGTTATTGTAGATAATTATGTTATTGAGATACACCTCTTTCCGTTTCTGAAAATTCATCTCCATCTATTCACAATATTCTCTACAACAATATGTCAAAAATAAAACTTTGCATAGTCTAAAACATAGGTTGTGAAGGTATGCATTTTTCTCCCTTTTTGTAATCCCTGTGTAAAACGTGAGATAGGTTTTGGTAGAATTGCCTTTTGGGAACACAAACCTCCTTTAGTTTCTCAAAATTCATCTTTTATTGGCCACAGTAGTTTCTGCAAAATTGTGACTTAAATAGGAAATTTCTGGAAAATGTACCATTCCTGCTCTGATTTCATCTTTTAACCTTAATTTCCTTTTAATTGTTTTTACCTTTACTTTGGATAAACTTCATTGTTGCTGGTGAAAGTGCCTTCATCTCTGTTTAACCCTTACTACCTCCATGTTTACTTTTATTGTTTACCTTGACTGCTCTAGTTTTTCATTTGTATTCACTTTGATTTTTCAATTTGATAAACTTTTACTGATTCTCTTTTGTGTGATACACTTTTACTTTGATGACCTGTCAATATCCTTTACTGTGTTTTTACTTTTACTGTACATTTTAACTTTTTACTATGTATTTCAACAGTAAATTATTTAGTTTTTTATATGTATCAGCATATGCTAAATGATATTGATCAACTTTCTATATGTTTGATTTTTTTTCTTTTGACTATATGCTCTATCTGGTTCCTTTGTTTTAACAATCAATGTCTTTGTGTGAATGATTTCTTTCTCTGTTTTGTGTATAACCCTTTTCTTCTTCTGAATGAAGGTTTTTAAATAGATTTCCTTTCGAGTCTTGGAGTAAACAAGTTTTTTGACTAGTATCAAAATTGTTTATCCAAGCTTTGGTCTTCTGCTAATTACCTGCAAAATACAACAATTTGCTAATAAAACATAGGTATGCGAGGAGGTGACCGGAGGCCATACTGAAACTGGGAAGAACTGTGGACAGAGTCTGGAAGGTGTTCGAGAGGGAATCCATGGTGAAATCATGTTTGAGAGGCTCAGGGTAGCTCCAAAAGTGTTTGATAGGTTTCACCGTGTACTTGAGTAAAATGCATGCAAATGAGGGTTTTCAAGGTTTTAACGGGTAATGGGTAAATTGGGGTGGAATTTTATATTATGAATAGTTAATGATTTTGGGTTTATTAGGGAGGCAATATCATAGGCCATCACACTGCTTTTATGGAGGAGGCGGTATTTTGGCGACGTCACCCGATCTATGTTAGCGCTTGACACATAGTAGACAGCGGCCTAAGAAATACCACTTTATCAAGTGGGTAAAGGTCAGACATCACATGAACCTGATATGGCTATGGACGGTTTTATTTGGGTGTTGATGATCGGATGGCAGTTGGGTGGCAAATTTTCACGGATGAAATGGGCAGAGGTTTCCAGGGGGGGCAGAGCTTTAATCCATGGTGGTTTGGGATTATTTATGAGTTAAACATGGGATTAAATGATCAGACGAGGTTTAATGAAGGGATTATCTTAACTTTACCGAGAAGTGGTGAGTTAAGAGGATTTTGTCGGGGGTATGGGATAAAACTATAGTTTATAATTAAACTAAGGGTTGGGGTATTATATACGAGATTTATTTATATATGGGAAAAGGTATATCGGGAGTTATATTATTATGTTAAAATTTAATATGAAATGAAATGAGCGGAGTGAACATGCCACTAAGCATAATGTAATATTTGTGCATTTTCTTCACATACACTTATACTTACTTATACTTAGGATAAAAAAAATTTGTGGGTATTTTGAATGAAATGGAATTTAACATGGGGTTGTTTACTTTTCATAGGCAAGTGGAGTTTAACCTTAGGAAAAGGGGTTTTATTAGGGTAATGAATGCAAATAACTTTTATGAAGGGAATTCTAACACTTGATGTCCATAAGTCATTAAGCTAAGGGTCTGGTCCCACCAAAAGTCAGAGAAATGCTCTGAGCCTTTATGACTTGAAGGATTTTTAGTACTAGAACATACTTGTGGATGGGGAAATTCGTAAGTATAGGGATGAAATGAATGAGGCGAAGTCAATTAAATCAACTTGTAAACCTCTGCTTTTTCTTTCTTAATTGCTCATGCACATTGAAACATATGATTAAGCATGATAAATGTGCTTTTGTCCAATCAACTTTATACTTCCGAAACCTTTCTTCTACTTACCCATTACTTACCCTAACATTTGTTCTTCACTTATTTGGGTGCATTTAAGCTAGCAGACCCTTTTCTTTCCTTTCTTTTATAAAACAAACTATCTACTTCTAACCTTATACCTTCCAAGGGATCAAATTAAACTGATGAGCTCCTTTCATTTTCTCTACCTATCTAATGATCTGCCAAGATTAAGCTGTTTGGTCATATTTTATTCTCTAACTATAAACATAAAATTCAAAGCATGAAATAATCAAGACTAAACAGTTTGACTACCATGGGTTGTGGCATGTATGATAAGCTGCACGGAACAATTATTTGTAGAAGAAGTAAAATAGTAGTGGCATTTAGAATTGCAGACTTTCATGATCTGTTTTTGTGTTTGGGGTTCATATATTTTCATTTTTTGGTATTTTCTTATTCTTTTTGTCCTTTGATATTTCTTTTAGGACACACACTCTTTACATTTTTGATAACATGGAAAGCATTTGAAAAAATCAAAGGTATGTACAATATTACAAGGCTTAACCTTAGCCAATTCAAAATTGTGAATGCTATCACTATAGGACTCTAACAGTCACTATTATCAACTTCCTGTAATCGATGCAGAATTTGATAGTACTGATGAGGCTCATCAATAGGTAAACTATATGGGTCTTAATCCACTCTCCAGCTTATTAAAATCAACTTTTCTCACATTTACTTACATATTTTATTATATTTTTCTTGGTGAGAAGGGTAAAGGTGAGATGTTATGTCATGTGGCCTAATATGCATTAATTGAAGGAATTGGAGCACTTTTGGGCTATTTTGAGCACATGAAATTGACATGGACAAGAAAGAGGTATTTTAGGAGATTTTTATCCCTCCTTAACTGCTCAAATCATTCGAAGAGTCCCCCTCCATATCTCATCAACTTGAAGTTACAAGTAGCCAAGCCAACCGAGTTCATTAGCAACTAAGCCAGTGACAATGAAGACAAGTCGTTCTTGAGTTTGGGAGCCAGTTCTCCCTAATTTTTAGAAAGTTGTTTGTAGCTTCAGTTAGTATAAATAAGAAGGCCAAGGGCCTCTTTAGGATTTTAATTTTTGTTATAACCAAGAGGAAATTTAGAGCTAAAACATTGTGACTATTAATTTTGTGTTGTATTTGACATTTTGATGATAATGAAAAGGTTTACCTTAATCTAACACTTAGTTGACTCAGAGAGCTGAAGCTCTTGGGTTAGGTCCCAACCCTAGCAGTACAGGTTCCCGTTTTTGTACATGTATTCTTATATTAAAATCATAGTTAGCTGGTAAAGTTATTTCTTCTTTGTTTAGTTTGACAAGTATTTGAATGATTGTTTAGTTTTGTTTCTAGTAGTTGAAGAAGTAGACAGTGGTACAATAGTGAGAAAGAATAATTTAGAAAATCTTGTTACAGTGGCCTCTTCCTCATCTCCCTCATTGGATCATGGTTTGAGGGCCCCACTCTCACAACCCCAAAAATAGATTTATCTTTTCATCATTGCATAGCTAAGGGTTCATTATTGAATAGATCACTTTTATGATTTCTGGGAAGCACCCGCAGTTATAATTTTTTTTCTTGAGTTTGTTGTAGTTTAAAAAGGCTTTTCATTTCATAGATCTAATCATTAGCCATTAATAAATCAGTTTTCTCAAATTCAACTCATCTTTTCCCTGTTTATATGAGGTTATGCATTAATGAAGAGAAGAACATGTTTTGTTGCATATATTGTCCCACTAGTCTCATCTATGTCTTATCCACCTTTTTCCAAGGCATACCAACCCCTGATCCAAATTTATGTTTTGTAGTCACTGTGGACAACCACCTTGGGAAAATTCAACCATCTTGAAGTATTGGGTTGAACCTTGGGTAATGTGGACCTTCCCTACACCATATTTCACCATTAGACATCCTTCCAACACTTCATTTCACCTTCCCTACCTTCCTATGCCCTTCAGCTAACTTCCTGTAGAAAACTAGGATATCCTGTAACAGTTCTTGTAGCAGCCTGTTTAAACCTATTTTGAGAAAAAATGATAGTCTGAGCATAGGGTAGGACCTCCACTTGACTTCCATGCCTTTCTCCCCTGCAAAGATCATATTGTTTAACTTAGCATTTACATTTCTAATTTAGAAATTTAGACGCTTTTTTTCTGCAATCTCAACATGAGATAGTTAGTGCATGCATATATAAATAATAGAGTGATAGAGTAACTTTCGATGTTCAGTTAGTACAAATAACTAGATGATAAAATTCAAGGTTAGATTACTTCTCTTTTACAAGTAGTTTATGTCATTTCCTAGCTAGATGATTTCATGGCATTTCATAGCATTTTCCATTCAACACTTTCATTTCCTAAATAGGAAACCATTTACCTTCTTGCATTAAAGATTAGATTTATATTCACTGTCAGTAGTCAGGCTCCTTCTAGGCAATAGAACACTGGTTTGAAAACCTTAGTGGTCTATCGCCCTAGTTGAAAAGTGACAAGATTAGATTTTTTCACCTACTGCGGATATATCACTATCACCTCCAACTTTATACAAAACCCCAACTTGATGAAGTAAAGTTGGTAGCCCTAGGAGTTGCAGCATCCTTGCTGTAATATTGAGGCTCAACACTTTGTGGCGTCATTGCCGAGGAGGTGTATAGGTAGATGTAATTTTTCCTTTCCTTTCTATTAGACATTCAGTAAATAACTGCAATTTTTGCTTTCTTTTTGTTTTGTATTCAATAGATAGTTGCAATTTCTACTTTCTTTCTATTTTGCAAGTAATTCTAGAAAAAAGGAAAAAAAATCCAATTTCTTTCATGCCTTGTAGGAGTAGAGACAATTTATGATTTTTTTTCAAATACCCCCACACCATTAGCCAACCAACCCTCCCTCTTCTTCAGTGGCTGTTAGCTTCCCTCTTTGACTACAGAGGAGCTAGAGGACCCATTATGTGAACAATCAGAGATATTGGAAGAGCCTATTGGGAAAGAAGGAGAAGAAACCCTTCCACACACTTACAACATGGCTAAAAACATAAATGAAGGTGCTTTTCCCATTAGAGAGGCTAATGGAGATGTTAGGATGAAAAACATAAGCCCCTTTGCACTTCCTCACTTCCATGGCTTAACCTCAAAAGACCTTGATACCTTCTTTTTTGATTTTGTTGTCATCTGTAGAACTTATGATTATACCTCTGATGACTAAAAGTTGAAATTTTTCCCATCCACCCTTAAGGATGCAACCTTGTGCTGGTTCATGGGTTTACCTAGGGAAAACATCACTTCCTTGGCTCAAATGCAACAATCCTTCAATGACAAGTATAGGGACTACTGTAGGTCCAAGGATACCAAAGAAGAAATCTTCATAATGACCTTGGGACATGATGAATCCTTGGAAGATTATGAGGAAAGGTTCCAACTTAGCTATAGAAGGGCCAGGTGCACCCTCGATCTTAAATCACTCAAGTTATTCATGCTTAGATGGATCAGGGAAGATATCCTAGAAACCATAAACATGACATTTCGAGGGGACATCTATCAGCTATCTTATGATGATATCAAGATAGTTTTCAAAAATCATTCTAGGGTAGCTAGAAAGAAAGGTAGGGCTAGTAAAGCTTTGGCCATTTCATCCTCCTCCAACACATCCATCAAAAGTGAAATTGGAAACATGTTGGAGGACTTTAAGAGTGAAATGTTTCATACCCTTTCTCTACAAATGGACACCGTGGAGATCAAGAGGAAGCAGGAGGAAGCATAAAAAGCCTTAGCTATATTTTGCCCTAGATGCACTAAGAGGCACCCTAGAAATGAATGTCCATTTAATCTTATAGAGATCTGCTCGGTCTACGAGGAAAGCCACTCCATAGATAAGTGCCCTTCTCTCACTAGATTAAAAAATGTGTATCAAGGAACTGAAGGTGTGACTGGAAAACTCTGCTGTATAAAAAAAAGGAGGCCTCAAGGACCTTGACCATACCAGAAGGGCATGCAAGGGGCATCCTTTTCATATTAAAACCCCAATCAAAATGCATCCATTCCCTCTTGGTGGCCTCCTACTCATCCTTCATGGTCCACACCTTCTCCTTAGTCTTGTGTACCTCAATACCATTCCCAACTTGCCAATCAATCATTTCAGCCATATGCTCCCCCACAACCTTGCTGGAATATGCCATCACAAGGGTGGAGGCCCTCATTCATCCAATCTCCAGCCTTACTACCTCCACCTCCATCTCAACCACAACTCCTTCACCTCGCTCCACCTAAGCAACCTCAAATTCCTGCTAAGCCAAATTCGAGCCCGAACAATGAGAAGGTACAACAACTCTATAGTGGAGAGACATCCTACACTACCTATGCTATGAAAATTCAAAAAATTAACCTCAGGTCTCGAAGAGTGCTTCCAGAAAACCAACCTCCATCTCCACATGAGGATCTTGAAGTGGAAAACAAAGAGATTTTACCTCAAGCCAATCCACCTCCTTTTCCTGAGAGACTAATCCATCCTAGCCACCACACCCTAGAAGAGACTGAACTTTCTCATGAATTGAAAAACTTGTGTTAAAATACCACTCCTCCAAGCTATCAAGGATGTCCCCATCTACAACAAGTTAATCAAGGAGAAATTCTTCAAAGATCTAGGGAGGAGAAAGTAAGACACCCCTACCATTAATGTCATTCGACAAATGTCTGACTTAATGTTGGGGAGAGTGATTTTCTCGAATTATCTAAATCCTGGAAGTCCTGTGGTAGACATGCAAATTGATGGCATCATTGTCCCCCATATCTTTATTGATCTTGGTTTTGCCATCAATGTGATGACTAAGGAGACCATTCTTAAATTAAATCTCCAAGGATCATTAAGGAAGTGTTGTAGCCGCTACAACCACCCTCCAAAATTTTTCCTTAGCCTATTTTGGAGCCTCCCTACCAACCTTCACAGTAGCTTGCCTTGCTTCGTCAAGTCCTCAAGTTTCAGTGTCTTTCTTGCTCAAGAGTCACAGTTTGATCTTTTCCCTTCACAAGCTGCTCACTCGCACTTAGTCCAACTATGGGCTGAGCAGCCTCCCATTGAAAATTGCACATTTCTGGAGGGCAGCCGACCTTCCCTCTAGATTTTGCGTAATCCTCTCTGATAGCCTACTCGTCTCCAAGATTGCATAATCCCACCAACCAACTCTCCTAGCAGGATTTCCGCAAATTTTCCCAGCAGCAGGTTGTTCAGCCTAGGGTTTGTGCAAATCTGGGTAGTAGTTAGTAGTGTAGCCCAGAAATTGCACAAATCTCCTGGGCAGCCAGCCCATCTCCTAGCGAGAAATGCACATTTTTCTCCAACAGTCAAGCAATGTCGTGCATGTGTAGCTGAGTTGAGAGGTTCCCTCCGGGATTGAGCAAAACAAACTTGCATGCGCGGGTTGTTTCTCCCAAGACAACCTGCAAAGGCATCCTTTGTTTCAAGGATCTATGTTTAGCAGTTGGAGGTTACATGCAAGGAACAGTTCATAAACCTCCCTCCAAGTGTCGCTTCCCCTAGATTTGTGGCATGCGTGTCACAACTTCAATGTTATCAAAAATATTGAATCGGACATTGGAGAGCTCATTCCTCACATCAACCTTGTAGATCTGACATCCCACGTCACATCTAGAAGTAGTCAGCACAATCAGCTTAGTTGTTTTCGGGTAAGCTCTGTAAGTTTTAACCCTGTACAGAAATTACCTGCATACGAATTCTAAAACACAGAAAATAAACAATAAAAGAGCATAACACATAAAACACATATACACAGAGATTTCCCCTGGATCCCAAAACTTGGACTACCAGATTGATTTTTCATTATGTTCCTTTCAATGTTACAATACATATTTATACATGTCGAAGCATACAATACCATGGACTGAAAATCATCGCGTCCAAAACTATGGATCGAAAACCATTGCGTCCAAAACCATGTGAAAAAAAGCATGCACAAAACCATAGGTAGTTCTTCCCGACCTAATACAGGTTTGCCCCGGACCCCATAGAGTGGGGTTACCTACACCCCTCAAACCTCTTGTGGTCCCCCGCACTACACAATCGGCACAATGAAGGGGGGACTCCACCCCCCTTCTGACCCCCCGATTAACTATGTGGGCTAGTCGCGGAAAGAATATAACACAACCCAACAAGATCGCTTCCCATGCCTTATGCTACATTTCTATTGCCTTTTATATATTTTCTTGTGTGAGTGTTGTTTGCCTGATTTCTTTGAACACCTCCTGTCGTTTACATGTATTCTATATTTTCCTATCTCTATTTTATTTTTCATTTCTATCTCACTATTATTGCATGCATGAAACCGTTTTTCATAGATGTTCGCCCAATAGGAAAAATGCCTCACCCACATGCATGTTGATCTATTTGTTGAATATTTCATTCATGTTTTGCATGCACTATAAATCACTTCTTTTATCACTTAGTGTCGCCATGCATTTATTGTCTTAGTTTCTTTCAATTTCCCGTCGGCAAGCTGGGCCAACCTTGGCCCGAACTCTACCTTCACCAAGGCTGCATTGTGCAATCTGGGGAAGGAAGGCTTGCATTCCTCTCCAGATTTGCACATTCCTACCCAACATTGGCCTCTAGGATTGTTTTGTGCATTTCTAGAGGACAATGGTTGCTTAGCTCAAGAAATTGTGCAAATATGTCCTTGGGCCAACAGTCCTTCCCAACTGGAATTGAGCAATTTACAATCCCAGTAGTTAGTAGCTAGACTAGATTGTACATTATGCAATTCCAGTAGTCATTCAGTCTCTGAGCATCCTGAACTATGCCTTGTGCAGTCTTGGCAGTCGGTCTCCCGACCTCCCAGCTGAAATCGTGCAACCTTCATGATCATTCACCCATGTATGTTTCAAGTGAGTTCTCATGTTCATTCTAGTTTTTGACTGATAGATTACTTGCTATGAGTGTTTCCATGTCTCCAAGGATCGTAGGTGATCATATTCCTCTCAGCAGTATAGGTACAATGGCTTCCAGGAGAGCAGAGACAAAGACACCATTCAGAGCATGCTTGGGGATGCAGTCAATCAAGTGTCTATGAGCTTGCCTACTCACGAAGACATCAAGTTGTTCGTGGAAAATGAGATCAAGCAGCAGTATCATAGTGAGCACCATCATGAACAAAAATTGAAGGAAACATATCAAATGCAGCGAATGAAGAAAATGCAACGAATGCAAGAAGAAGGTTGTGGACAACATAGAGGTGGAGCAAAGTTGCAAGATCAAGTAGATCCACTGATAATGAAAGCAACTTGGAGACTCAGGCTATGAAGTCACGGCGTGACATGAAGATTGCACAAAGGTACAAGATGGAACAAAGAAGGAGTTGCATGTGCTGAAGCAAAAACTCATGAAGAACATGAAGCTCCACGGACAGTCCAATGAGTTGCAGAAAGAACATGAACATCAGTGGGTGCAACATGCACTCACAGATGGAACTACACCAGTAAAAGTTAAGGATCCATCCTACCAGTTGACACAGAGAAAACATGGTGAGCAGTGTTGTTGATCACATGGAAAGGATCCAGCAGTGCATGCATGCCATTCAACCCATTCAACACACTCACCAAGGTGAAGAAAAGAAACAAGTCCAACTGGGGCTGAACATGCACTTCAACAAGTTGATGTTCATGACCACCATCACACACTTGAAGATCAACACAAACACTATGCATCAGTGCGTTGTCGATTCAACCGTACCCAAGAAGACCATGCGCATGTTAGTAGACGAGTTGGATGAAGAGGCCGAAACAAGCAACGAATGCAAGAGTTTGCTTCAGCAGGATGTCACCATGACGTACATGCACACCATCACAAACAACCAAGCTTGGCATCATCTCACCAAATTCACCATCACAAGCATGTCAAAGAGTTGGTCTCACCATAGCGGGCCGAGTGTCAATGATGTTTTGTAAGGCTTGCTCAAGCCATGTTATCTCACATGAGTACATGTGCATTATAATGTTGAGTCATGTCAAGTGTAAGTCAAGTGTCAAGAGTGAATGTAACAGTCATAAAGTAGGTGAAGAGTCATAAGGGTAGTTGAAGGATCACAAAGGGGAATGTCAAGGGTCACCCCAACCTTTGCTAAAAATAGTCCCTCATAATTCATGGTATAGGCTTTTGATATCCAAGCTTCTACTAAGACTATCTTGAAGAAGGTCTAGATAGTATTGTAACACGCCTTGGCTTCTCCACTACACGAAGCTAGTACATTCCTTTAGAGGAGCAGGTGGATGTGGCTGTAACGTTCCATTGTCGGGGCTAGCAGGTTTACATGATGTATTGTATGATTGTGACTTACACTTCTTTAATAATAAGAGCCAACACATTTTCATGCATATGTTGTTATTGTAGTTGGACTGTTCCAATTGCCTTAATGGTATATGTTGTATAACTTTTGTACTTGTATATGAACTGATTTATATGCAATTATATGAATCTTTTTGTTAATGTGTTGCATATGTTGTTAATTTTGTCACCTTCCGTGTCAACTATTTTGCTAAACATCAGACAGATCTTTCTCATGAAACTTGATGTATCGACTGTCACACTCATCTTGGACTGATCCGTGAGTGCTATTTGTGTTATCTTACCTTCTATGTTGTGATTGTTGCATCCGAGTGGACTGTTGCGCTGAAAGTTGTGGATGTCCTTTGTGTGGTGTGTTCCTAGCCAAGTTGGGACTGATCCCTTTCAACCTGGAGCTCACCTTCACCTTCCTCTCCCTTCGAAGTGTTGGAACCTCTCGTACACATTCCTTGACTCTATGCATTAGTCACACCCTTGCTACTGACTGATTTATCTTACTTTCCTTTATGTAACATCGTGGTTAAGGAATTATCTTACAACCCACTCCTGGACTCCTACACCAAACAATATGAGGTCTAATTAGGACTTCTTACTGGGGAGATCCCCTTGACATGTTGTTAGTTCCAGCACCGTTAACAAGAAGACCAAAATATTCTTGCAGCTTGCAGATAGATCCACACTAGCTCCTGAGGGCATTGTTGAGGATGTGATGGTCTCCATTAATTCTTGGGAATACCCTGCTAACTTCTTAGTTATCCAACGTAATACAAAATTCAATGGTTATCCTTTCACCCTTGGAAGGCCATGGCTAGCCATGGTTGATGCTTACATAAGTTGCAGGGCTGGGAATATGACCATTAAAAATTGGCATTTGTCCAAACAATTGGTCTTGTACCCTCCTGCGCAACCATATCTAGAGCATGGCTTACCCTTATGGTTGGAAGAGGAGGAGGAAGATGAAGTATACCATGCCACATATCACCCAATGTTTACCCTATATGTTATTATAGGAGGGGGCCAACCTGATGAATATGACCTGATTAATCAAAACCTCCAGAATAGGCCCCACAACACCTTTTCCCTTGATGAATTAGTAAATAAATCTGAAGATAACCCTTGGACTGATTTGTGCCTAGCTGACTCAAGTCCTACTCATGTTAAAATGATAGAATTTGATCCAGCTAAAACATTGAAAATCAACCCCTCTCTCTACACATAAGGAAAAGGAGTTATGTGACATGTTAAGAGAGCACTTGGATGCCTTTTCTTGGAGTTATAAGGAAATTAAGGGAGTGAACCCTATTAGAGTCGGTCACATACCTCCATCAGAGATCATTTCTTTTTATTGCATTTCATTTTAGGTGTCTCACTCATTTTTCTCAGTTGCATTTTGATAGGGGCATGCCATAATATGACGGAAGGGTTTGGTCATTCAATATCCCTCGTGCCTTACACTGCTGGTTCAGGTATGTTCATTGAAATCTAGTTTTAAAAGTCACTTACAGTTCTGTTTTAGTCTTTTGATCAGCAAGAGTTATTTTCAGTCACTAGGTCGAGGGTTTCACAAGTTGTGTCTTCAAGATGTCCAATAAAGCCAGTAGGCTTGAGGGAGGTTCTTAATAATTTGTCATTTCAAATATTTTCATCATCATATCGATGCATTATGACTTTTCTTCAAAACTTTGTTTTGAAGAAAATTTGACATTTCGTCTTTTGTAATAATTTTCAAAGATTTTTCAGTTTTGAATTCTTTAGGCGCAGCCCTGGTCTCCTTTTCCAAATTCCATGTCAGCTAACCCTGCAAAAAATTGCCAACAAATTCATCATTCAAACCAAAAATAAAGGGGGAAACAAAAAGACAGAGTTGTATTAAATTGTGAAAAAGTGCCAATTTCAAAACATTACAAAAATGGGTTTTGAAGAACCAAAAATCAAATCCATGTCTCCATGTATTTCTAAAGATAATTCCATGAGGATCAATCTCGTTCTGCATGCCAAGGACAAAGAGAACATTTCAAAGTAAATTGGGTGAGCAAGTGCACAGGTTAGGTGAAGTTGATTGAAACTAGGCACGCGGTACATAGAACAGGTGGCACGGCGCACTGGAGGTGTGCGGCACACTGGGCACAACCACACAGTGTAAATTTCGATAGGCGTGATGCACTGAAATGACGCAGCACACTGGGTATGCGGCACAACGCACTGGTTATGCAGCGCGGTGCATACACCTAAAAGCCCATCTTTGCTTGAAAATTTTCCAAATTGCCATTTCTTTGCATGGATTTGCCAGGTATAGTTGACATATTAATGCTTTATCCAATTTTGTGATAAGAGATGATGGTTCATGGATGCTAATGATTGAAACACAATCTTAAACCCTACCACTAAAGTGCCTCAAAGGAGAATTGTTGTGGGTTCCCAATTCACTGTTTTGCTACCAAAGTCACTCCTCCTCCTCATTTCTCCCTTGTTTCATCATTTCCTACCCTCCCCCCTCCCCAAGCTCATCAATTCCCTCTCTTACATTCTCCTTCCCAAATTCAATTTCCAAATCCAAAACCCCAAAACCCTAGCCCTTACAAAATCCTCCTAATCCCATACATAAAACCCCTCAAACCTTCCTCCTTTCCCTAATAGAATTTATCCTCATATCCCTTAATCCCTTATTTTTTTCCCCTTCCTAACATTCCCTTGTTGCATTTATTTTCCCTTTGCTGGAAGAATCCAACTATATTACATTACAAAATAACAGTTTCATACATCAGCAATCATTCAAGGTAGTTTGTATATCAGCAGTGATGTCATCTGGTCATTCATCCGACTATGAAGTGGAAACCCGAAGTGACTCACCCACGGAAGGACATGCACCCCGGAGGCCTCATAAAAGTGGTAGACATGTTAGAGAAGAACTGACCACCGTTACAGAATTACAGGCCTACCCTCTTGCCCTCTCTTGCTTCCAGTTTCACTCATGCTATGGGTTTTGTGAGAAGGTGGCTACTGTTCAATTTCATCATGAGTTGGCTCATCTATTCGTACTGCATTTACATGGAGATTAGGTTACTTTGGCTGGTGTCACTTTCACACTTACACCAGAATCTATCTCATTGGCAACCGGCATGCTGAATATTGGAGAACCATGGAATAAGAAGCAAAAGATTGACCGACAACATTATGAGCCATATATTAAACCTGGTTTTCTGAGGCAGCTCAAGAGAGTGTTCCCGTTCTAATATATCAAAGATGAATATGCTCCATTGATGAAATTAATCATGAAGTATTTCAGTTGTGAAGGTCGTTTCTCCTGAGTATATGCTTATCACATCAGGTTTCTCATGCATTTCACCCAGATAAGGATGATGAACATTCCTTATTTCATATGCTGAAACATAGAGAGGATGATAGCCCTTGTGTAGCGTAAGACCCCTGAGCAGCAGTTCAACAACATTTGCCATTTTGCTCTCATCAAGATTTTGGTGGTTCATCAGCTTGGATTATAGGATATCACTTGGGATGATTTCATCTCTCATGACTTTTTTAGAGATTCACAGGGACATTCAAAGATTGGGCATGAGACAGGTGGACCTTCTCATCAGTATGCGTGCCATGAGACCGTTAATATGCCCGTGTTCATCACATATCAGAGGGGCACTAGACATTAGTTTGCAGCAGCGAAGCGAGTGTTATCTCCACCGAGTGTGGAAGGGGCCTCACTTCTGGCATCAACACCACAGGTACAAGACAGAAGCAAAGGGCCAATGCAGGATGAGGGGTCTACAGGTGAATGAAAGACCGACTTGATTCTCATTCATGATGATGATATAGATATGGGCCCGGAAAGTGCCAAACTTAGAGAGATCATCCAGGAGCAGGAAACAAAGATCAAAGCCTTGTCTCTTAATTTGGAGAGGGCTAAGTGGATTATCAGATACTTTGATCAGAGGAATAAATAGCTCAAAGACCAGCAAGAAATCATGGAATTGCAAAACATCCGCCAGAGTCGCCAAGCTGCCCAACAGAGGAGGATTGAGCTCACTACATTGGAGCAAGTGATTAACGATGATCGGGAGTCTTGGCTCGAGTGAATCAACATCCACCTAGAGAGACTGCTGGAAAAGGTTGACAAGGAAAAAGTATTATTGACGCACATGGTTTTCCATTACCGGGCACGCAATATGAGCTCCAAGGCACGAATAAGGAATCTAAAGGCAAAACTAAGGAAGGAAACAAAGAAGGAAAAGAGGCAAAAGGAGCATGATTGCCTTCAGATATTGGCCGAAGCCTCTTTAGTCCAGCATGACACTTGATGGAGAAGCTCCAACCCAAATTTCAAGAAATTTGGGGCATTTTTGGTATTTTGACAAATTTTGGTACTAAAAACAGAGTTTTTCTCCCTTTGCGCCACGCCACGTGGCGTGCGCTTTTGCTAGGGGGATCTAAATTGCAAAAAGTTTAAATCATTGGATTTGGCATGAAAAATCATAACTACTGGTGCATGGCCAAGAATTTTGGGCAAGTTTTGAGTCCCCAAGAGGTCAAAAACACTCAAAAGATGACCTCACTGCCCCTATTTTGACACATAGGAAGCAGTCTTGGGAGATTGAAGTTCTGGAGGGGCAAATGGACACGAATTAAAAAATTCCACTTGGGTTGCAAAGTGGACAGGCAAGGCTTTCGAACAAGCTATCTTTGGCTCAATTTGGACTTTAGGAATTTCCTCAAACAAGTGGCACGATGCATAGAGGATTTGGCACAGTGCATAGAGGATTTTTGCCCAATTTTTCACCTTCCAGCTCAGAAATTCGGCTAGTTTGTCTAGTTTTGCTTTTTGATGTAATTTTTGATATATCTTGATGTAATTGGATAAAAATGATTTAATTTTGGCACTTATTTACTTGTTATAGAGGATTCATTCACTAAAAAGTGAAAATTTAATGAATGAATCAGTTTCCTACCTTATAGAGGCAAGTTGTTTTGATTGCCTAGATTTCAGTGCTTGGTTAAGAATTGGTTGAAAAAACTCCTAGAATGATGAGATCGACCCCTAGAGGCAAGGGAATGGGTTTGGCTTGTCTATATTATGTAATTTCTAAGTCATTTTCATGGTTGGAATCTTGAGAAAGCCTTGAGCTTCATTGTACATTCCTATTTTCATTTTGGCTAAGGAATTGAGACTAGGGTTTGCAGCACTCTTTGGGATTCATGTGGAAATTTGTCTTGGTACAATACTTCTCTTTATTATTGTGATTTTTTTTATGTATTCCATTATCGATCTTATGTCTTTTGAACTAAACAAACAAGAGTGTAAGTAGAATACATTGAAAATGCAGTGCTCTACTTGAAGTTTGTTTTAGTTGTTTGATGTTTTTAGTTGTTTGGGGAGGATTCATGATTGCCCTTACCCTCTTAAACACCTCACCTATATTTTCCTTCCACCTCATTCAATTCTAAGTGCCAAAACGATTTCCTACCTTGCCCCATCGAGATCCCTGCAGGACTGTGCCTCATTCCCCGCACCCAAAATCTGCCTTCTCAACCGAACCAATAACTCATTAATTCATTAAAAAAACCTCTTTCACACATATACCTAACCTAAAATCAAAAGATATTTTAGTCATCTTAGGCCCCATCGATGATATTTTTCTGAGATTGACCTGGAGAGAGCCCTCTCTTGTCCTCGTAGGGCTAGCTACGAGGATGAGCGTGGTTTGATGTGGACTTAGAAGCTTACCTTTTCAGCCTGAGGTAAATCAAGGCTCTAACACACCCTTCGGTGTGTACCCACCACAAATACATCAAGAAGGGTGCAAACTAGTGTGCCAACCTCAGAGGATAATGAACCCAACCCTCAAAGACATAGTTAAAGAAGAACTACAGAAGTTGTTGGATGAAGGATTCATTTACTCCATCTCAGAAAGTGAGTGGGTGTCTCCTCTAGTTCTAGTCCCAAAGAAGAATGGAAAATGGACGATCTTTGTGGACTACATAGAGTTAATCAAGGCCAATAAAAAATACCATTTCTCTCTACCTTTCATTGAACAAGTCTTGGATGGCCTTGCAGGAACAAATTTCTTCTCTTTCTTGGATGGATTCAATGGTTACAATCAGATGTAGATCAACCTAGAGGACCAAGATAAAACCACATTCACTTTTCCTTGGGCTACTTTTGCTTATAGGGTCCTACCTTTTGGATTATGTAATGCCCTTGCCCCTTTTCAAAGGGTAGTTCTGAGCATCTTTGCTAAGCTAGCCCTTGACTCTGTACAAATGTATATCGACAGTTCACTCCCTGTGGGTGTGATATCCTAGAGGCTCTCTCTAACTTGGGGAAAGTATTAAATAGGTGCATTGAAATGAACCTATCCCTTAGTCTTGAGAAGTGTGAGTTCTTGATGAATGCAGGACTGTTCTAGGTCACTCAATATCTAAGGAAGGACTACAAGTAGACCCAAATAAAATTTCTATAATAAAGAGGGTCTCCACTCATAAGCAAAGTGCAGGGAAAATTTTAAGAACCCCCCTAGATTTATATGTGTAATAAATGGGTGAATCCCCATGATACATGGAAAAATGAAAGGTGATTTTATTAATAATATAATATGTATATATAAATTTTTTTGGCGAATCTCTCACCATATTATATTATCTTGTAAAATCATGGCGAATCTTTCAATGAATAATAAAAACTTGTAAGATCTTGGTGAATCTTTTGCTGAATAATAAAAACTTTGTAAAGGGCTACCAACGTTCAAAATGCGTATTTCTTGTAATGGTTTCAAGGCTTGTTAATCAATCCATCAAGAATAGGAACAACTATATTCCTTATATGTAATATAAATATATTTGTCACGGAAAGTCAACTAGGTTTAGCGCAGGTGGTAGGGAGAAAGCCTACATGTGACAATGTGTTGAACTCATAATGAGTATTTATTGTAAGGCTATGAGCATTTTTTTCTAATTAATCCCTTAAGGACTGAAATATGTACATTCCTCATATGGAATATAAAGATGTTTCTCATGTATTAAAAAAAAAGGGAGGATATGAGATGATCGATATAATTACAAAGTCGTGTGATGGTGTACTTAGCATTGACTAGTCATAATGGTTGAGAGTTAGTCATGTACTTTAGCTAATATGTGTCAATTGATTTATTGTTTTAATTGTTATATTATAATTATTGTGTGTTTATTACAACTTGGTACCAACATACATAATTTTGGTAAGGCAATGTGTGGTCCAATTCCAAGTTAGAGTGTTTGTCATTTTGCCCATGGGCTAAGATTCACCCTTGGAATTTTCTATGGATACAAACTATCAATCCAATAAACATAGCAGGTTCAAGTATTGGCAAGCTATCAAATACCATGCATGGGGTCTGCATTATTACAGGGGCATGCGACCTCTCAGATGTAGCCATAGTTTGTGCCTATCATTATTGTTTCCTTGCTATAGTATACAAGAAATTAATACATAATTTAAAATTTACATTGACCTAACTAGTACCACTAGTCCTTGCTCGGATCTCAAGGTTTACCTTTCATATCTTTCTAAAGTTAGACTGCTTGGAAACAATAATTTGTAACTAGAATCGTTGTTTCCTTGATGTAACATGCAAGAAATTAATACATAATTTGCATTGACCTACCTCGTACCACTAGACCTTTGTCATCTCTTAGGTTTTACCCTATATATCTTCTTGAACTCACACTACTTGGAAATATTACTTCAATCCCCTCCTCTCCCCCACAATCCAGGGTTCAACAAATATACAACACAACAGGTTCAAATAGTGGGAAGCTATCAACTACCCTACATGGGCTTTGCCATATTATAGGGGAATGTGGCCTCCCAGATGTAGCCATAATGTTTTTCAAGCTTTATTGTTGCCTTGCTTTAGCGTGCCACAAATTAATACATAATTTTCATTGACCTACCTAATACCACTAGTCCTAGATTGGGTCTCAAGGTTTACCTTTCATATCTTCCTAAACTTAGGTGGAGCTTAGACTGCTTGGAAAGAACAATTTGTACCAAGCATTGCTATTGCCTTGTTGTATCTTGCAAGCAATTAATACATAATTTGCATTTACCTAGCTAATACCACTACTCCTTGCTCATATCTCAGTGTTTTCCCTCTCTATCTTCCTGAGCACACCTTGTTTGGAAAGAATAATTCAATGCCCTCCCACCCCACAATAAAAGGGCTAGGATTCAATAGATATATGACACAATATGTTCAAATACTGGCAGGATATCAACTACCCTCCATGGGGTCTACCATATGAGAGGGGCATGTGGCCTCTCAAATCAACTTGAACAATAGGATCAAGCTGAATGTTTTCGTCGAGAATACACTCATTGACATAAATGTTAAATATGGGAATATGAAATATGTACACCAATAATTGTTTGAAAAATAGTTACACACAAATGTGACATCGTGGACTACCAAAATTAAAGGGTACACCATGGAGGGTAATGGAAAGGATTTACATATAGATATATCTCCAAGATTTTAACCCCAAGGGTTGGCTCGATGGTCTAGAGTAGATTCATACATGTCATGTGAAGTTCTTTACTATTGTTGCTAGTTGTTGTTGATTCAACTCTCTCTAATTCCCTTGGAGTGAGACCCCATGATCAAGGCCAATGGTTTGCTCGGTTTACCATCCATGAAATGTGGGGAAGTACTTTGGGGTTTCCATGCTTTCATTCCAAGTAAATATATATATATATATATTATATATATTATATATATATATTATATATATATATAATATATATATATATATATATATATATTATATATATCTCTCTCTCTCTCTCTCTATATAATATATATATATATATATCGATATCTAAAATAATTTATTATTGTTCCTTTTCTTATATGTGTAATGCCATTTCCCTTGGTCATCCAGAAGTGGATTCCTAGAAGTACTTCATGGTTTGCCATGCTTTCATTCCAAGTAAAAAAAAGAAAATATGTATCTCTAAAACAATTAACTATTTTTCTCTATCTTATATGCGTAATACCATTGCCCTCATTCATATAGATGTGGATTCATGACCTCTTTTTGTAGGTGATTTTTATTGTTTTCCTTCCTACTATGGTGGTAGTCAAAAACCAAATTAAACCTTTGTACATAAGAAGGTTACCGTAGAAGTTCCCATATTTTCTAATTTTTTAGGGTTATTACAGATTAATGGTTTGCCAAAAATAAAATCCAACTAGTTTTTTTTATGGATTGAATATAAATTATCAAGTATTACTACAAGAATATTGAAATATAGGCTAACTTTTCTAATCAAAAATAAAAAAATTGTGGTTACCCCTTTTAATATTTAGTGTACAATTTGGTTTAAGGAAACTCAAATATTTATGATCAATGATGAAATTTAGTTGTGCATATAAATAGATTGACTTGTGAACAATTCATTCAATGGGAGGGAGGGGGGAATGGAAATTTTACAGAATTAAGGGAAGTATTGCAAAATATACAAATTAGTTGAAGATTAGTGAATTCTTTTTTTAGTAGAGAAGGGAATAGATTCCACATGTGAGCAATCATTGTTACTAAGACTTATGTACTTATTGCACTCTCTTTGAATATTCCTTATATTTGAGCATCTGTTATCTTACAAGAATCCTAGGTTGAATCATTTTCCTCATTAGCGAAACCTGCAATTGATGTTGACACTAAAATCCAACAAGACTGCTATGAGTCCTTTCCCATGTATTGTGTCGGAAGATATCTCATAGCTTTGTTGGGTGGGGAGGAAAAAACTATTGATTTTACGAAGAGGCATGGGCATTCAAATGCCACAACACCCCTATTGGTGCATTTTTGTGAAAAGGGATTTGTAAAGAAACCCTTCCCTCCAAATTGTTTCTTTAATCCAGGGAGGCTTGTGCAGTGGTTCTTCGAAGTTGTTATATTTGGCATTGTTCAATCTATGATTATAAAGCCTCTTTATGCAATTATAGTAGTGATGATTGAATTATTTGGTGTTTATGGGGAAGGAGAGTTCAAGTGGTATTACAGGTACAACTGAAGGTGGCACTAGGGACTTTGACAGATGCCTCACAAATTCAAGGCTAATAAAACATATCAAAAATTTCCTTTTTGCATTGGAAATTTTGTATAGTTGGTACATTGATAACAAGTTAGTATCTAATAAAACATATTAGAAATCTACTATCTTTTATGGAACAAAAGACACATGAAAAGACAATAAGGCCATATTCATTATGGTAAAAGTCATTCATAGAAATAATATTAGCCAGTTCTGTCATTAACTAAGTACAAGGCCATTTCCTTAGTGGTAAAGAGCACTACTACATCATCACATTTACAACACATGTGAAAAACTGAAGATCCTCTCCCAACATATGGTGGTCTAAAGAGAATGTCAAGAAGTAAAAATATTAAAATAACAAAAAAGACATAGTCGAAACTGTTTATTTCCTCCCAGCCTCTACTCTAAATTTTTTAGTAATTCTTCCTCAAAGTTTTCTTTGCAATACCCAATAGTTTGGGAAAGCTGGGAAAAAATCCCACGTCAAAAGTCTCACCAAATTTGGAGCATGAAGTTCAACAAGTGTTGTAAATTATCTCCACTATACAAGGTTGAATCTAGTACTATCAAACAAAATTTTCATTCCATAGATGAAACAAATTTGTCATTGCACAAGAGTTCACCTTTTTTGTGGAGAGGTATGTTCATTACACCTCAGTTACAAACTAGTTTGTTGTAAAGTTCATCTTACCAATGATTTATTAACACAAACAAAATAAAGTAGACAATAGATCCACATACACATCCTACACACATAGAGACATACATAAATATTTTGGAAAGGACAGGAAGATGTGATGACCTAACTTGAAAAAGAAATTGTTTCAAACCAATGTCACTAGAATTGGAATATTCTGAGACTCAGCTGGGCTATGAATCAGGAAGATTCATCAATATTTCAGACTTAGGAAAGAGAAAAAAATACTCATAATATGTGTTGCTAGGTTTCACAGGAGTCTGGCGAGTGGGGATTATGACAGAATAATCTCTAGGAGTTACTCTTCTCAGTGGACTTGGAAAGATTCAGGAGTCCGAGACTAACAACATTGTTTTGAACAAGAATCAGTCACAGTCGAAAATAAAATGAACCGACAAAAATCAACGCTCTTAATAGAATGGATACATGTGTAGAGTTCCATTTAAGAGTTCAAGGATAGACTTGAGTATAAAAGTAATCTTTGTTTGCTATTGGGAACCGTAAAGTAGAAAAACAACAAGCTAAGTATTTTATTTAGTTGAACCTGAAATTATTTGAGAATGCTCAAAGGTTTAAAATCTGTCAAATTCCTGCCATTTATCTCTGGCCTAATTTCATACATAAACATGCTAGGAAACCACACTTCTGTATAAAAGTATTCAAGTTGTAAGAAGAGTATATAAATAATCATAGATTGAAACCATTTTGAGCAAAGGAAATGTTATTGAAGTTATCAATTAACTTACCGTCTCTAATATTATTCAAATTGGCAACAATCTCAATTCAAATTCAACTCACATTTTTGTGATACATCCAATACAGAGATACAATATGAACATATAAAAGTTGATTTGGAAATATCATATGCAATAATTCTGGAACTCTAACATATACAATTAATCAGTAAACTACATGACGATAATGAATGGAACCTTTACATTACAGATATGGTCCAAAATACATTACTAGCAATCCTCTAAGTATGCTACAGGATATCTATGTATATTTCTCATGAGTTTAGGTAATATAGTCATCTCATACAAGAATTTTCCTGGTCAAAGCCAATGTACATCAATATTTTACTAGAAAAAATAAAGAATTGTCTACAGTAAAAAACATTGCTTCTAGGAAAGCAATATACATAAGCCTTAGAAACTAAACATAATATTTTTTAGCTATCATCAAGCTCAATTTTGAGTTGGTGGAGGATTAGATATAATACATGGTGCTTTTTACCCATCTCGATTTCAAGTTAGTGAGTCTTAGTAGCCAAACATGTGTCAACAATTATCTATATATGCCTAAAGCGAAGGCATGCCCTATCTGTAGATGAGTTGGATCGATCATGTTACATTTTTAGGTTAGTGTGACCAACTATATCCACAAGAAAACAATTCATCGTTGAAATGGTAATAATGGTTTTCATCCCTCATAATAATCTACCGACAAACAAACTTAGAGATCAAATTAGGAGTACTGTGGCAATCGTTGAATAGATGAAAGGTTTCTCATAATTCAAATAGGGATTCCTGAGTATCTGTTGATAAGCCCAAATACAATACCCACCTTCTCACTATGACTATAGAGCATATTTCTTTTGTTTCCTCTTCTACACCATGCAGAAAAAAATTGTGTCAGGCACATACCCTACTGCCTCCAACTCCCCATATAAAGAATCTACAATTCCATAAATTTTTTGAGATTCTCGATGTAATTTGTCTCCCACAAAGAGTGTATGCACGTTGTTGTTTACCTCAATCGATCTGAACCCTGGATTCTTCTTCAAACCCCTCTCTTTTATTATTTTTCTCACCTTTGCTACATCATCCCACCTACCACTCGCAACATACATGTTTGACAACAACACACAACATGCATAATTATTCGGCTTCAAGCCAGGAAGGTGTTCTGCTACTCGTACTCCTAGATCAATATTGTTATAAATTATGCAAGCATTCAACAAGGCTGCCCATACACTAATACTAGGTTCTAATGGGATCTTTTTAAATAAAATTGTATGCCTTATCCACAAGCCCAAAGTGACCAAAAAGGTCAACCATGCAGACATAGTGCTCCACCTTGGGTGTAATGTAACAATATTGAATCATGCTATCAAATAGTTTCCATCCCTTATCAATCAGACTTGTATGGCTACATGCAGACAATAAACACACAAAAGTAATTCCATCATGTTACACTCCTATTTGTTGCATTTTCCAAAATAAAGCAAGGGCATCATCACTATAGCCATGAATTCCATATCCTGCAATCATGGACAGATTGTTGTCCATGAGACCATATCTTTTATAGGCGTTTTCTTCAAGAAACAGAATGCAAAATCTATGCTTCCCACTTTTCCATACATGTCTATAAGGGAATTCCCCACATGCACATCTGACTTGAACCCTCTTTTAATGATATAAACATGCATCCACTTGAATTGATGTAGAATTGATAGATCATAAAATGTGAGGGGCACACTCATCATAGTAACATAATAAGGTTTCATATCTACCAATTGCATTTTATTAAGAAGTTCTGTTGACTCAATTACATGTCCATTTTGGGCATAGCCATCAATCATTGTATTCCAGGAAAAAGTGTCTCTTTTAGACAATTTGTCAAACAATTGGCATGCAGTAGTTATGACTCCATATTTTTCATAGAGAGTTATAAGGTTAGTTTCTACCACAACATCTAAATCAATCCACTTGGAGACATGCAAGTAGAACATGCACCATGGTCATTAAGTCTAGTTTCATATATGTTGATGCCTCATTAACACATAAAAGCTAGGCATACTAAGCGATCATGGCAGTACATAAGATAAAATTTCTCTTTAGCATTTTGCCAAACAATTAGCATACAATTTTAATACGCGCACATTTGCTATACATGTCTATTGGAGTGGTCCCCAAAGCATCATCTAAGTTGAATCCCCTTTTAATAACATAAGAGTGAATCCACATATAATGCCAAAGGACTCTTGAATGACAAGATGCATGTGCCAAACTCAACATGGTGGCTAATTCAGGTGTAACTTGTGCAAGATGCATTCCATGGAAGAGTGCTAAAGGTACATTAACATTTCCATTCTCAACATATCCATCAATCATTGCATTCCATACCACAACATCTCTTTCAAGAATTTTGTCAAAAACTTGGCATGCAAGCTCTATACTCCCACACTTGGCATACATAGTTATTAGAGAACTCCCCACGAACACATCCCACTCAAACCCTCTATTGTGAACAATGTATTCATGGATCCACTGGCCTTGTGGCAAGGCTCCTAAATGAGAAAATGCCTAGATTAAAGATGCCATCATTACTGAAATGGTTGTCATGTTCACCAGATGCATTTGGTTGAAGAGCTCCAAGGCTTCTCTAGCATACTCATTCTAGGCATATCCAAAAAGCATTACATTCCATGAAACTACATATCTTTTCGACATTCCATCCAATAGTTGGCATGTAAATTCTCTACATCTACATAATTACATTTCTTCTCAAATTACAACTTCCAATTAAAGACACTGTAAAACCAATTTTTCAAATCGAAAATACCCTTGAAATTTCAGTAGTAAAAACCTAGATATGTATTTCATAAGATTCTACAGCTATTTTTACTAAAATCCACTATCCAAGGATACCCTAAATTTCTACTATCAATTAATTCTTCAAGAAACCAACTAAACAATGAATACAAATAAACAAAACCCTAGCTATCACATATTAAAACCTAACTTTCTTTTTCTAGGTTAATGGTGGTATCCTACAAGTAGATCACTAAATTTCAAGGTTTGGTAAAACCTTATGATGCGAGTACACGAACATAATTCCGTCAAATCTATGCAGTAGCACCACATATAGGAACCTTAATACACAATTTGGATATTTCCATTTAGATTTTACTGTGCAAGAAACAAGAGGTCCACTTCTAGGGAAACTCTAATCAAGGTGTGTTCCCTCATTACTTTGTTCAAGGTATAGTGAAATTCACATATGACTAGTAAATTGTAAAGGTAACAAGAATATCCTGCATGTAGGAGCATCTCTGGTACAACAATTATTGAGATAGGAGACTCCTACACACCTATAACTCAACAATGAGGACTTTAGTCTAAAGATACAAATTTATACAAATAAATAAATAGAAAAACCCTAAAATCCAGGGCGAATTCGGTCACCTGCATTCCATCATTTGATAAGAAAACCATTAAAATCTAGGGTGAATTTGATCACCTACATTCCATATTTAGATAAGATCACTAAGTGCTTGGTTAATATCCCACAAACTCGGTCAATTGAGGGTGATATTGAGAACCATTAATTGCCATTCTCCCAATCTTTGAAAACCGAATAGAAGAGTTGGTAACCCTTCTCTATGGAGGAAAAATACCTTGAACCCTACCCTTTATTTCAAGAGTGGTATAGGGTGAAATATCCCCTAACCAGTTCCTTGACTCGAAATAATCAAGGTGATTATAAACAAATGTGACATGAAATTAGGGGATGGAAGGGTTATCACCCCAAGAAACTCTCCTAGGTTGTAGCTCGAAGATGCTCAGGAACATATAAATTCAACTTGTTGTTGCAAATGAATGAATGGAAGGAATGACACTTGTTCAAGCTAGATAACCACTTCTAACTTGCTTAACCCTAGACATGCATGAACACCCCCAGACTATAAGGATTTAGACCACCAATTACTCACACTTTAAGGATTGGGTGTATATGGAGAATATTGACCACACCAGCAGATGCATAAGACCATGCGATGACCGGCTGCAACCAGTAAAGAAGTCTGCAAATATAATTTCCTAATACACATATAGGATGACAGCTCTCTGGCATTAGGGGAAAAGAAACCTGAATAACTCATTCACTGATACATACAAGACTTTAACACAGAGATAGGATGACAAATTCTCTAATGCTAAACATCAAGAGCTCAAAAATACAACATATCATGCAAAGCTTTGAAAAGAAAATACATGAAAAGTGAGCAATTAATAACAAAAGAAGCTTGTATTAGCTGAAAATGAAGACGAGACACTATAGGTATCAAAATAGTTACAATCTCCAGAAGTTGAACCTTACATCAAAACATCAACCATCCACCCTGATTAGATCTTGTTTCTAGGTATATATGGAGTTTCATTATAAAGGCACTCAGCCAGTCCAGGTATGGATGGGTCATAACTGCTTGATGGAGTCTCTGGGTGAGTTTGCTTGCTTTAGTTGATGAATTTGATCTCCTCGGGTGCTCTGCTATCCTCTCAAGTGGCTAGAGTGTCATATAAGATGAAATTCCATAACTGTTAAATGCAGATAGCTGATCAAGCTCTATCCTTCTCCTTCTCGACCATACTTCTGGTTGAATGTGATTGTTGAGGAGAAATTGCAACTAGTACTAGCAAGCCGATCACTTTCGTCCTTTAGGTGCACAGAATGGTTAAGGGACATGGACTGCGTGGCAGATGGACGAGCTGGATGAGGGAGAAGGGTCGAATGTCAGATTGGGAGGATAGATAGTAGAGATGAATTGGTGGAGGATATCAGAAGACGTGGGAGCGAAATTAATGTGGGCCTTTGGATCTTGGTGGAACTGATCCAACAGTGGTCGGGTGACGAAGGTGCGTGACGATTATCGGGTGGGGACAGAGGATTAAGTGGTAAGCGGTCTCGATCGCATTGCCTTTGGGCATTAGGTGGTAACAGGGTGAGGGCGTGTGATTCCATTCAGTGCGTGACACGTAATGACAGAGGAGGGAGAAAAACCACTCTCCATCGCATGCTAACGTGCCATCACTTTGTGGGTGCAAACTATGCGAAGGTCGTTCGATCTTGACAGAATTGATTGGATGGCGAAGGAGTGATCTTGCAAGTCGCTTTATCGAGTGCGACGAGAGTTGTTGGATCGGATTTTTCTGGTAGTTTTGGGCCTTTATGTATGGCAATGTGCAATTGCACTCAGATCGCATTGCAATATCGCATCGGTGGAAGTTGAGGGGTGCAACCTTTATACACACATGGATGTGATTTGAGATAGCGATTAAACCTGGACTCGATAAAGGAATTAATCGTTTTTAGGACTGATGAAGGGAGAATGAGCAGGGCATAGGAAAAAGGAGAAAGTGAATGTTATGAACTTCCCTTTAAGTGTAACCAAGCAGACCAAGCTCATTTCTGACCTTCAAAACTGGAGCTATGTAGCAGCACTAACACTGGCTCCTTTTGTGAATGAGATCCTCTCTGTGAGGTCTCAAGAATAGTAGACCACTGCCTTCTACATCAGAAAAAGATTAAAAACATTTCCTAGTATTCCATTGGGCATAGAGTCTAATTAAGTCTACACTAAAACCTGTAAAAGAACACATTTACAACATTAAGGCCTGAAAACCTTAAACAACCTAAATTTTCAAAAACTTCCCATTTACTCGGCCACCAAAATCGTTTCCCCTTCTCTTGGTCAATATGCATGTCAGTCAATTCATCAAATACTTGCAAAATCGGGTTGATTTGTTCATCTACCTAAAAAAATTTGGGGCATTTTACCATATCAAGTAGAGATGGTTTATATTTCACCCCCTCTTTATATGTTCTCTTCCTTGGATGTTCTTTGTGAAAGCTTTTGTACACCTACTGAATAATAATGGCTGCTGCATACTCGACTGTGTCATTTGTGGCCTGCACAATTAATATAAATGGTGGACCAATGTATTCTTGTGTGTGGGATACAAAGACTTCACCTGCTTCCATATCTTGCTTAGAACCAACCCCATCCAAGGAGGTGTCCCAAAACTATGCACCTTCTTCCTCTGTGATCTAGCAAACTACCCCTTCAAGTTGTGTGGAGGCCACCTGGATAGGCTTCGAAATATCAAGACTGAGATTATCAGTATCAGCCTTGGGCATTGAGTTATGGCTGGCCTCAGTGCCTAGGAGGCAACTATGAGGGATTGTCTCTTGAACAGACAGAGGAACATAAGATGATGGGGAACTAATTTCACCCTTTTTGATCACTGGGCTAGGGATAATAGTAGGTTGGTCAATTTGCAGATTTGCATAGTCATGGGAAGCTGGGTTGGCTTTAAGCTCAAGGTCTTCGAGGATGGATTTCTTGAGGGGTTCATTCTTCACTAGTTCAATCAGAGGCATGTGTATTCTTGGCTTCTGAATTTTTTATTGAAAACTTAAAGAAGAAGGGGAACCTTCAAGACCTCTCACCTCTATGGTTGGGACTTTGAGGATGATAGGATCTGTTGCTGCTTGCTTTTGCTTATACGTTTGTTGTTCTGCAGGGACAACAACATTATGAGTTGGGCCTTTGGATAATGACTTCTCATAGGTAGCTTTGGTTAAGAAAGGGGCACGTCCCTTGTCTTCCATACCATGGACCTCATCCTCTTCTTCAAATTGCTCTTCTTCCTTGACTATACTTTGAAAAAGGGGCTTCACCCTTTGGTCTTCATTTGAAATTTTGTTTTCTTGAAAAATTTGTAACTGCTCCTTTGCTCCTCTATATGGATTTGGATTTGGAAGAGAAAAGGTACTAGGAGCTCCTGCTTTCCTAGAATGTTGCTCAACCCTTAATTTGGAAACTTCAGAGACTAATGACTCTATCATCTTCGCCATAATCGATCTTAGGATTTGAGGATGATGAGAGCTCACCCCTCTATCTCCTCCTATCAGTCTTACCTGTGAGCCTTTCTGCAACCATGATGTTTGATTCTACTTCCAGGGCTGCATCTTGCATATCAGCCAAAGAAGCACATATTCTTTCCCTGAGTAGTAAACAGAAATGAGAATCGAAGGCATTGGCATAAGTAAGCTTAGCAAAAGTAGGGGTGGGTTTCACTTCAGCTGGTATTCTATTGTACATGCAGTTGAATCTCTTATTGAAATCAGACAACAGTTCACCATTTTCTCTTTGCAAGTTCCCAAATTTAGTATGATAATAGAGCAGATCTTTCTTATCCCCCCAATGCCTTAGGAACACATCATCTAAGGCCTCAATGTTTGCTATAGACCTAGGGTTTAATTCTCTGAACCATTTCCTAGCCTTCCCATCTAGGCTTTGGACAAAAAATCTCATCCACACATCATCCTCACTGATATCCAGGTTATTATAATAGCTGTAAAAAGCCTCGAGGTGTTCTTCAGCTGTTACTCCCTCTGTACCAATAAAATTAGGCATGTATTTCTGATGCTCTCCTGCAGGCATGGCATTCAAAGGAACAGGCAAGACCAGGGGTCCATACCTAGCAGCTATCATTCTTTCCATGTTCATGGGTGCTTGTTGGCCTGCCATGACTGGGATAGGTGGAAAAGTATTTGTCGTTTGGATGATAGGAGATTAAGGAATAGATGATAAAGATAAAGGAAAATGATGGACTATATGGGAAAATATCTCTGGACTAAGATCTAAAGGGGAACTAAATGAACAAGGATGTTTATGAATATCTGAAGGTATTTCTTCACTAATGATGCTGGGCTCCATATCTTTAAACTGAATATCCTCAACTATAATCTTCTCTTGAGGAGATACACAAAATTGTTTTACCTGATCCTAATGCTCCTTTCTGTGATGTTTTCCTCTGCTTGACAATCTTCTCAGGGACAGGCACTGGGTTAGCTAGTGATTTTAGAGGATTCTTCGAGTATGTCTCACAAACTGAGCTAGAACTGTAATGTAGTGTGTCCAAACTTTGTCTATCATCAGAGTTGGAACTGTGTCGTTCTCACAGGGAAGTTGAGCTTCAATCTCCTCTCCCCAGCAACGGCACCAATTGATGTTATCACCCCAAGAAACTCTCCTAGGTTGTAGCTCGTAGATGCTCAGGAACATATAAATTCAACTTATTGTTGCAAATGGATGAATGGAAGGATTGATGCTTGTTTAATTCAGATAACCACTTCTAGCTTGCTTAACCCTAGACATGCGTGAACACCCCCAGACTATAAGGCTTTAGACCACCAATTACTCACAGTTTAAGGATTGGGTGAATATGGAGAATACTAACCACACCAGCAGATGCACAAGACCATGTGATGGCCAGCTGCAACCAATAAAGAAGTCTGAAAATCTAATTCTCTAATACACAGACAGGATGACACCTCTCTAGAATTAGGTGAAAAGAAACCTGAATAACTCATTCACTGATACATACAAGAATTTAACAGAGAGATAGGATGATATCTTCTTTAATGCTAAACATCAAGAGCTTAGAAATACAACATATCAGGCACAACTTGGAAAATAAGATACATGAAAAGTGAGCAATTAACAACAAAAGAAGCTTGCATTAGCTGAAAATGAAGATGAGACGTTGCAGGTATCAAAATAGTTACAGTATCGAGAAGTTGAACCTTACATCAGAACATCAACCATCCACCCTGATTACATTTTGTTTATGGGTATATATGGAGTTTCATTACAAAGGCACTCGGCCAGTCTAGGTATGGATGGGTCATAATTGATCACCAAACACATTTAACTACCTGATGGAGTCTCTGGGTGAGTTTGCTTGCTTTAGTGGATGAATTTGATCTCCTCGGGTGCTCTATTGTCCTCTCAGGTGGTTGGAGTGTTGTATAAGATGAAATTCCATAACTGTTAAATGCAGGTAGCTACTCGAGCTTTGTCCTTCTCCTTCTTGGCCATACTACTTGTTGAATGTGGTTGTTTTGGAGCAATTGCAATTAGTACTAGTGACCCGATCACTTTCGTCCTTCAAGTGCACGGAACGGTCAAGGGATGTGGACTGCGTGGCAGATGGACGAGTTGGATGAGGGAGAAGAGTCGGTCGTTAGATCAGGAGGATAGACACTAGAGATGACTTGGCGAGGGATATCGGAAGAAGCGGGAGCGGAATGAGCATGGGCCATTGGATCTTGGTGGAAATAATCCAACTATTGTTAGGCGATGAAGGTGCGCGG
Organism: Pinus taeda; assembly: GCA_000404065.3. Classification (NCBI taxonomy): domain Eukaryota; kingdom Viridiplantae; phylum Streptophyta; class Pinopsida; order Pinales; family Pinaceae; genus Pinus; species Pinus taeda. The sequence goes on along the minus strand of APFE031206998.1, from coordinate 55,504 downwards.
CGGTTATTGGGCAGGGACAGAGGATTAAGCAGTAAGTAGTCTCAATTGCACTGCCTTTGGGCATTAGGCAGTAACAAGGTGAGGGCGTGCGATTCCATTCAGCATGTGACACGTAGAAATGGACGAGGGAGAAAAACCGCTCTCCATCGCGTGCTAATGAGCCATCGTTTTGTGGGAGCGAACTGTGCTAAGGCCGTTCGATCTCGACAGAACTGATCAGATGATGGAGGAGTGATCAAGCGAGTCGCTTTATCGGGCATGACGAGAGTCATCAGATCGGCTGTTTTTGGTAGTTTTTGGCCTTCACGCATGGTGATGTGCGATTGCGGTCAGATTGCATCGCAATATCGCATCAGCAGAAGCCGAGGGGCGCAACCGTTATACACACATGGATGCGATTTGCGATAGTGATTAAATGCGGACCCGATAAAGGAATTAATCATTTTTAGGACTAATGAAGGGAGAATGAGTGGGGCATAGGAAAGGAGAAAGTGACCATTATGAACTTCCCTTTAAGCATAACCAAGAGGACCAAGCTCATTTCTAACCTTCAAAAACTGGAGCTATGTAGTGACGCTAATAGGAAACAAATGTGACCTACAAACTAGACAAATCGGGGATTGATGGCTTATTTGTGCTTATTTTTTATTAACTAAAATATAATAATTATTTATTTTTCAAATAAATTTTGGGATAATTATAGAAAATGGATGTAATATATAAAATTTTCCCCTCTAAAACATAGAACCCCTTAAATTTCACCCATGGGCTAACATTCACTCCTAAATTTGTCTATGGCAGAGTGATGTCAGAAGTTTCTTGGGCTTAGATGGATATTATAAGAGATTCATAAAGGAATTCAATAAATTAACCTCACTAGTGTTTGGACTACTGGCCAAGGACTCTAAATTTTTTTGGTCAGGAAGATGCCATGAGGCCCTAAAAACCTTAAAGGACAAGTTGATTACTGCACCCATACTCCAAGGCCCAAATTGGGCTCTTCCTTTCCACATCCATGCTATGTTGACAATAATACTGAGAGGGGGGGTGAATCAGTATTATCTAATTCTTTTTCCAAATCTTTCTTATTTATACTTTGAATTATTTTTGCATACCAATACCATCAATAATGAGCATGAACAAGAAAAAGCAGACAGTCACATCAAAGAACACCAGATATAAGGTGGAAACCCAATGTGGGTGAAAACCACCTGCTGCAATATGTCTCTATCTTCTTTCAAATTAGAAACTCCTTTTACAATGGTCTTGTACTGGTGCAGTCCTTTACCAGTACGCAGGCTGCAACCTGCAGAGAGCTACAACTCTCTCTCGTTTTCCAGTTTCTCCTGGAAGGGAGCTACAACCCCCTACTTCTTTTCCTACAAGGACCACTTTTCATAAATTTTCAAACTGGATCCATAAGCATCAAATGATCATCAAGTATAAGAGAATCACCCAATCAACTGTAGTAACCAGATCAATAATAATAGGACCAAACCCAGAACACAACAATGATAAACAAGGATTTTAAGAGAAGTAAGCACCCTGCTCAACTGCTCGCCTGCATACTGGTACTCACCCTGCTCAACTGCTTGCCTGCATACTGGTACTCACCCTGCTCAACTGCTTGCCTGCATATAGTACGCACCCTGCTTAACTGCTAGCCTGCGTACATACGCACTCTGCTCAACTGCTAGCCTGCGTACCCCGTTCTGAGTCCACTGAACTGCCTGCGGTCATCCGCACCTGAAACCCTTTTGCACCTGCGTACCGGCGCACCTGAAACCCTTCTGTGCCTACGTACCGGCGCACCTGAAACCCTTTTGTGCCTGCGTACCGGCGCACCTGAAACCCTTCTGTGCCTGCGTACCGGTGCACCTGAAATCCTTCTGTGCCTACGTACCGGTGCACCTGAAACTCTTCGCTCCTGCATATGTACGCACTTTTCACTCACTGTACCTGCGTACCTTCAGGCATAGATGATTTCAAGACTTTAGAAAGAACCTAGACAGTTAGATCTACAGATCTGAACATGCGCCGAAGAGATCTTAGTCCATCAGTAGATTCACCTTATTTAGATCTAGACTAGATCTAACCCTCATAAGATATTCAACCAAAAACATGCATAAACCAAATGATCTCCTTTGCTTTATATAGGCAAGCTCTTCCTCAAATCAAGGATCATGGGGCTCAATAATAATAATAAAATAAACAATACCACAGGCCAAAACCATGATAACACAATACCGTTGGCTAAATATCATGGGAAACCCCAAATGTGGGCGCTTAACTACCTTGAAGTGTGTGCACTGGGGTACGCACCCCATGAATGGGTAACCCGTGTATTTGGACGCGGTCCCTGCACGGTATACCTGCGGGTACGTACCTCCTGAATTGTTCTCCTGCGTACTTCTTTATTTTCATCAAAATGAGAGCCATGCCATGGGTGTTGCCATCAAGTACAACATCTGAAACATATATTCATACCAGAACCATAATGCCAACAATCTCCCCCTTTGGACTTGATGGCAACCTCAAAATCTTCAGCTTCATTCTCCCCCTTTGACATCAAGGGCAAAGGGTTATGCTCCCCCTAAGAACATGCTTCCCCTGAATATGAACCAGATTTGCAATGAAGAACCATAATCCACCATGAAAGAGATAGAGACATATTGCAGCTACTTCCAAGATCTCCTTCTGCACATCCTCCATAATGCCAACAATGCATTATATGCTCCCCCTAAACCTGTACGGACAACCATCAAAAGAGATTCAACATGATGATGCATCAACAACCCCCAGCTTGTGCCTGAGGTATTCAAAGGCCTCCCTGGGCAATAGTTTGGTGAGAATATCAGCAACTTGTTCCTTAGAAGGAACATGCTCCAACTTGACCTTTTGTTCAAGAACTTGTTCCCGAAGAAAATGATATTTGATCGGTATATGCTTTGTCTTCGAATGGCATGACAGGATTCTTTGAGATGCTAATTGCACTTGTGTTATCGCATAAGATAGAGATAGGTGGTGTACAAGTGATTTGAAAATCCTGCAAGGTCTGCATCATCCAAAGGAGTTGAGTGCAGGAAGATGCAGCAGCAACATATTCCGCTTCCGCTGTAGACAAGGCAATTGAACTCTGTTTCTTGCTGAACCAAGATACTAATCGGAACCCATAAAGAACACACCACCACTTGTGCTCTTTCCATCATCCACGCTTCCGACCCAATCTGCATCTGTATAAGCATGAAGTGTGAGATCTATATCTCTAGGATACCATAAGCCATAATTTTGTGTCCCTTGAAGATATTTGAAAATTCTCTTCAATGCCTGAAGATGCGTCTCCTTTGGATTTGCCTGAAATCTTCCAACTATTCCTACTGCATGCATGATGTCCGGTCGCATACTTGTCAAATAAAGTAGACTTCCAATCATAGATATGTAAGTTGGTTGATGTACTTCTGCAGATTCATCATTTGCACTGAGGCTACATCCTATGACCATGGGTGTACATACTGGTTTTGCATCTTCCATGACATATTTCTTCAAGATCTGTTTGAGATACTTGGTTTGAGATAAAAAGACTCCTCCTTCCTTTTGTTGGATTTGCAAACCAAGGAAATATGTCAGTTCTCCCAGCAAGGACATTTCAAATTCTTTCTGCATGACCAAGGCAAAGCTTTGAATCATGTCTTCTTCATTGCTGCCAAAAATAATGTCATCTACATACACAACAAGTATTAGCAATTTGTCATTTTCAATTTTTATATAAAGATTGCTATCTGCTGATCCTTTTGAAAAACCTTGTTGATGAAGATATTTGTCCAAAGGATAGTACCAAGCCTTTGGAGCCTGTTTAAGACCATAGAGATCCTTTTTTAGTCTGCATACAAGATTTGGATCATTCCCAAGGATGAAACCATCTAGTTGCTCAATGTACACTTCTTCTTCTAAGTCCCCATTTAGAAAGGCTGATTTCACGTCCATTTGAAAAAAATTGAACTTCTGAAAGCTTGAGAGAGCAAGGAACATTCGGATGGCCTCAAGTCTAGCAACAGGAGCAAAAGTTTCTTCAAAGTATATTCCTTCTTGTTGAGCATACCCTTTACAAACAAGTATGGCCTTGTTTCTAATAACGTCCCCATTTTCGTTCAACTTGTTCTTGAAGATCCATTTTTTCCCTATGACATTCTTATCTTTTGGTCTGGGGACCAACTCCCAAGTGTTGTTCTTTTCGATCTGCTCAAGTTCTTCATCCATTTCCTTGACCCAGCATTCATCTTTACATGCCTCTTTTACATTTTGTGGTTCAGTGGAGGAGAGCAATGCCAAATAGCTTGAGGCTTCTGCAATTTTTCTTCTTGTTTGAACAACTGCCTCCTTTTGCCCCAAAATTTGTGATTCTAGATGATTCTTTTGAACATATCTGGAATGAGTCTTTTCTTCTATCCTTATTCGTTCCTCTGGCTCCTCATGGGTTTCTTCTTCATGGGTCTCTTCTTCATCAAATGTCTGGTTTGGAGAGTAGTCTTCATCCTCTTCGATATTTTCATGATTTACTTGCCTAGGGATGTATCCTTTTTCATCAACCACTACATCAATGCTGTCAAAAATTCTTCCAAGTCTTTTATTATAACACTTATATGCTTTGCTGTAGGGAGAATAACCAAGGACGCTACCTTCATCTGCTGTGGGTTCAAGTTTGCCAAGCTGTTCATCAGTATTCTTAATATAGCATTTGCTCCCAAAAATTTTGAAATGCTTTACCGAAGGAGTCTCACCATACCAGAGCTCTTGCGGAGTTTGAGTGCTATTCACTCGAACATTTGTTTTGTTGAGAATAACAACCGCAACATATGTAGCTTCACCCCAGAAGGTTGCGGGAGTTCTAGACTCATCAAGCATAGCTCGAGCCATTTGTTGGACTGTTCTATTCATCCTTTCCACCACTCCATTTTGCTGAGGATTCCTAGCTGTAGAGAATTCCCTTCTTATTCCATGTTCTTCACAGAAATTGAAAAATTCATTTGAGGTAAACTCCCCACCTCTGTCGGACCTGATGCACTTAATTTTGTAATCTGATTCATTTTTAACCAAGGCTTTGAAAGATTGGAATTTTTCGAATGCTTCGTCCTTGTGCTTCATAAGTCCTAACCAAACCATCCTGGAGAAATCGTCAATGAATAATATAAATTATTCTTCTCCTCGAGGAGACCTTGTCCTAAATGGACCACATGCATCTGTATGGACTAGCTCAAGAGGCCTGTTGGCTGATCCTTCCTTCTCAGGGAAGTTAGTTCTTGTTTGCTTTCCAAACTGACATGATTTGCATATGGTGTTGTCTGGAATTTTGATATCTGGAAGACCACGAACAGCTTGGTATTTGCATGCTTTCCTTATTTGTGAAAAGCTTAGATGCCCCAACCTTCGGTGCCATAACCAGTGTTCATCATTCTTGCTCAAATAACATTGTTGTTCTCCTTCTTCAAATATG